>CM076582.1:1077294964-1077751893 GCA_034641835.2 Pinus albicaulis | reverse complement strand
GTGAATAAAATTCATTTTTCAGCAAATTTCTACAGTCTTTTCGTAGTGCAAAATCCCGAAATCACATTACCAGCACTACGAAATTGGGGATTCAAAATTTTTTGGTTTATGCTGTCACATCCATCAATTTTGGTTAAATTTTCATGATTAGGTGTCAGTCCACGAATCCTCCTTCACGCATGCAACCATCTAAAGCCATTATGAAATCATTATGAGATTCAATTAGGGGTCATTTTTCATTAGTCCTTTTCAAATTTGTAAAAGGGTTGGTTATCATCAATTTTGTCTCATGCAAAGAAAACATTGCATGCATATATATTGTTTGAAAGAGAAGCTCATGATAAGAAACCAGAGCTTTCCTTAAGTTTTCAAGCGAGGCAGAATTTCAATCAAGCGAGGCTGAACCTAATTGATGTTATGTCAGCAATTTCGATACTTTCTAATCAAGTGAGTGTGAAAATAATTGCTAGTTGAAGCAGGATTTCTAATCAAGCGAGGCTGAACCAAATTTTAAAGCGAGCCAATTCATCCAACAAGTAGGTCTATTACAGGTTTGCTGAAGACATAAGGTTTTCAGGAGGAAGATGACAGAAGAAAAGAGAAATCACAGGTCTGGTCACTGTCTGAGAATAGAACCTAAAGGTTTAGAAGCTCTCATAACAGATAAATCTGTTGAAGAAGCCTTCAAGAAGGTAGGGTGTTGGAGGTTCTGCGAAAAGCTTCAAGGAGGGCATAATCAAGTTACCAAAGAGTTTTCTATGAACTTCACAGGGTCAAACACAAAGGTTGGTTTCTCAATTTAACAATTTCTCCTGAAGTTATATCAGCAGTCACAAAAATTCCAATGGGGGAAAATAGATGGTTCAAGAATTTTAGGTTTGAAATGCAACCCTACAAAATCTTTTTGAAACCAGAGTTTATGGATACTGATTTGAACAAAGCTGTGCCGAGAATTTATGTCAAGGATGCATTTGCCAATTTGTTCTACAACATCCAAAGGTAATTCACCTGCGAAGGGAGATACCACAAGGTGTACACTTACCACTTTAAACTCTTATTGCATTTCACATGAATAATCTCCCTAGACTTACCTTTCTTTCTATTTCGAAGTCTGGCCAAGATGGAAAACAAAGTACAGATGAAAACTCAGGCATGTGAAACCTCATTATTTCATCATGGTCTAGTCAAGTTAATAGTTCTACCTGAGCTTCAGAAAGTGAATAGAGAATGGTCTGCATTTCTCTTTTTGAGTGGAATAGGGGTTGAAGGAACAGGTGCTAGCCCTCAAGTCAAAGAAACATCTCCATCAAAGACTACTGAACCTACAGAAACAAAATCAAGGAGGTTTGTCAAGCTCAAGCCCAGGAAATAGGTTAAGGAACCAATGATAAACACATCACTGAATATCCAAAGGTCTCATCAATCTGCACAGAAGAAGAGAACTCATGTCAAAGAGACAATTCAGGAACAGTCAACTAGTAAAATAGTTCAGAAGAAGTTGACTAGGAGTCAAATGTCAAACGAGAAGGGTAAGGCTGTGGTCATAAATGAAAACTTGGAATTAAGAGGTGGCTTGAATGATATATTACAAGCTATTGAAATTGAAGAGTCCCCCCTGGTTCAAGCAGATTTCATCAAACCGGATATAGGTGGAAAATCAAAGAAATTGAAAAACGAAGATATCCTTCCAAACATTTAATTCAATATCTCAGTTTGACTATCAGATGGAGGATGATAAGATGAGCTATGAGATAAGAAAGAATAATGGGTCAAGTGGTTACCTGTCGTTGAATGGTGGTATAACACTTCCTTCCATACTGCAGCAAAAATGACCCCATTTATGGCACTTTATGGATATCATCCATCGTCCATCACATCTTCTTTAAGGGAAAATTCTAGGGTTCAAGCAGTGGAAGATCACATCGAGCATCAACAAGAATTTCTCCAACTCTTAAAGGATAACCTAAGTTTGGCACAAAATCGAATGAAACAATAGGCAGATCAACATCGCAGCGAGAGAAGTTTTGATGTAGTAGACTGGGTATTTTTATAGCTACAACCATACAAACAAATGTCCCTCAAACAAGCTAAGAAGGATAATAAATTATCGCCAAAGTACTATGGTCCTTACAAGGTGTTGCAAAACATTGGTACTATGGCATACGAATTGGAGCTTCATGATTCTTTGCGAGTGCGTCCAGTTTTCCACGTTTCATGCTTAAAGAGGGTTATAGGGGACAAGCTTCCAGTTCAAACAATATTTCCAAAATTTTATGAGGAAGGAAAAACCATATTGGAACCTGAAGCAGTCACGGAAACACGAACTCGACAGCTACGAAATCGATCAATTTTAGAGTATCTCATCAAATGGAAGAACTTATGCACTGAATATTCTACATGGGAGGATAAAAATTTTATACAGAAGCACCCGGAGCTACTCAAGAATTGAGGACAACACTTTTTTGAAGGAGAGGAGCATGTTAGGTCCCTATATTACTAGTATAGTCCCTTATTGTTGTAAATGTAACCCCCTTATTGTTATTGTTTTACCCCTGTTATTGTTATTATTGTGCCCTTACATTATTATTGTTATGTCGTCTAGGATTACATTATGGCCCCCTAGACTCCTATATATAGAAAGGAGATTTTGGTCATTTGAATCATCCAAGAATTGTTCATTTATGTAATGTATTGGAGGTTTCCCCCTCGAAGTGGTTGATTTATAAGGCGTTGATCTCTCTTTTCTTCTATTTTTGGAGTTGGTTTCATAACAGAGTCTACTTATTCTTTCCTTCGACCAAAGAAGCTCTGATTTTTTTGCATACATACATGTGTTTTGTGCTTTTCGAAACCTAGGTTCTTAATGAAAACACCCACACACATGGGCATATTTTGATTCAAAGGTCGGGCTCTTCATACCTCAAGGCTCAGCCCACACTCATTTCATACGTGTATATATTTATATAGTGGTAAATATCTTAAAGTTATCCCTCCTAAGCTTTGATTTCATGCACATATTGGTCATAAATTTATCTCTCCAATGCTTGCAAAGGCTTCGACCCAACCCATTCAATGCATAGATGCATATATTTTTTAATAGCCCCTAGTTGATTTTCCATGTAGATAAAATAAGACCAAGGTCATGGGACATGTATTCCAAGTTGGATTATGGGAAAAAATCCTAGTGGGGATCACTTGTGATTAATAATGGCCATGTAAATCGGCACAGGAAAAGAGGCAGTAATTGGCATTTTAATTATTAAAATAAAGGAAAATAGGAGAAAAGGAAGGTGAAGAGACACATATTTGCATGCAAGGGAAATTAGAGGGAAAAAAAAGGAAAATGAAGAAAATACAGGCATAAATAATAAAAAGGCTAGAATAAATTCACATCTTTTGTCAGTTCAATTTTTGGCTTTCTCATTTCATTCTCTCAATCTCTCATACTCTTTCACACTTTGAGCATTCTTGGAGAACACTGAGAGAATTCTAGCATTCACTTGGATTTGGAGAAAGGAATCAAAGGAAAGCACAGAAGCGCAATGAGATAGTTGAATCAACTAATATAGTTGGATTTCTTTGTAATTAATAGGTTGCATGTTTGATTTCCTTGGTGATTTTTGGATGCATGTTATATGCATGTGATTCTCTAGTTATGTGTTATCATTGGCATGGAGATTTTCTTGTATTAACAATGGTTTTAGCCTTGCTTTGTCATTTCCTGGATAACCCCAGTGTTGTGGGTTTTTCCACTTGTTTTTATGATTTTTCCTCATGTTAACTATGATTGTGGCTTGGAACAAACACTCCGGAAGCCCTGGAATAGTCTGGGTTGATTTACTAGTTCTTGGAGCCATAGGTTGGGACAAATGCTCTAAAGTCCTTGGTGGGTTTATTTACTATTCCTTGGAGTCGTGATTTGAACAAAAAATCTAGAGCCTTAGAGGTTGTGGTTTGAGTTACTAGTTCCTGGATCCCTAGACAACTTGGGTAGAGACCGATCTGGTTTATGTTAGTGATTTCCATACTCTAGAGGTCGAATCACTCTGGTTGAGGGTTGAGGTGGTTTGGCCTCTAGATGCCCTGGTTTTGGTTTAACCCATGAGATCCCACATTCATGCTTGAATATGGATTGGGGCTGATTGGATGAAAGTGAAATTTAGTTCAGCCCAATCTATTGTCAGGTGGTACGTGGAAGTCCCTCACTTGGTTTCTTTTTGCATATGTTAATAAGTGATATTTTCCTATCACGATTTATGAGCACTTGTATTGGTTATCATTTTGACATTATGGTTGATTTTCCATGGTTTATATGATGATTATTTTTTGGATATATGTTGGTTATATGATGTATTCTACCTATGTCTCTTGCTATGTTTTGATAAGTTATTGTATGTTGAAAAATGTAGCAAGAAATTCTCATTTTAATTTTTCCTTGATTGAATTAAGAAAAAATGAATTTCCACATCAGCATAATGTGAAATTGCTAATTTTTAGCAATCAAGGTTAGTTATCTTACGTTGTTTTTAGTTAAACTAGTTCTAACTGTTAGAGAAACTAGTGGAAGGTTAGTTGTGTTGTGGGGCTTTAGTCAAATTCAATGATCATCTAGTTAATTGATCAATCAAACCAAAATAGCTAGTGCATGAAAATAATTTGAGTTACCCAGTGGAGGTGGAGATTCCAAGGTTGTGTAACATTAGTTATAGACTATTCCACAGTGTACAAGTGTTGCATGCAACCAGATGATCAACCTAAGGAATTGTAGAATCCATTTGGGATAAATTACTAAATAATAGGGGCCTAATTTCTAAATGATTTGCGTAAGGAAATAGGGGCTCAAGCAGAGGCAAAATTTGACTAAGTTTGGGTTAGAGCTTCTAAGCGAGCAGAGATATAGGTTATTTAATTGCAGGTTGTGCTTAGTTGAGCAAATAAATTGTAATACATCTCTATTCATTAGATTGATGTAAGAAGGAATTGGGGTTTTTAGCAAATTTTCTTCCCCTAGAAAAATATTGTGTGCATGTTTGTTATTTCTCATTGAATGTTTGTGATTGATGTTCTAAATTGTGAATTGTTTTCCCCAAAGAAATACAGTAGGTTTATTTCTTGTGATTTTGATTAAAAATTCATGAGAAGTTGCAAATCTACATCAGAATTTCAACATGGTATCAGAGCAAGCTTCACATTAGAGCAGAAATTTCGAACTTGTTTCTCATAAGGCTCAAATTTGTAGGTGAGTGTAGAAGGATATATTTAGAGCAGAGAAGATGAGCTTCAATGGGATGAGGCTATAGTATGACTTGGAAGGAAACTCTAATTTCATTGCATGGAAGGATCACATGGAGGCGGTGTTGGATGACAATGGATTGCTTGAATATGTCAAGACAAACATTCCAAGACCACCATCAACTCATCTTGAGGACCTTTCTTATTGGAATAAATATGTAGCCAAGGTGAGGAGAATAATATTAGAGGGAGTAGAAGATCACATTGTCTCAAAGATGCATGAAAAAGTAACTCCATTCACAATGTGGAAAGCACTGAAATAATTGTTTGAGAATAGTAGTGACCATAGGAAGCTAACACTCAAAATTAAACTTCAAATATCAAGATGTAGAAGAATGAAACTATTCCGGAGTTGTTGGGAGCCAAACCTGTACATATTTTTCTTCCACTTTTATGCACTTTCTTTACCCATTTGCATCATTAACATTCAAGTCGTGTTCTAAAGTACACAGGTAAACCCCTCTATATGTATTCTTTGAATATTTAGTCAATAAATTAATGTCACGAGGATTATTACCTAAAACGATTTATTAATTTCACTATTTTCGTAGATTCGGTGGTCGGATGACCATATCCGTAATTCCAGGGACAGCTCCGAGTTGGCAGCACTATTTTGGGCAGTGCTGCAACAACACAACGACTCCAAATCCTTTCTCTTCTTTCTTTAGCATTTATTTTGTCTATTATAATGCTAGATAATTGTAGGCACTAACTGTCGGGATTTCAAAAACAGTCATTGTAAACATTTGTATAAGAAGGGATCTGAAGCTATGAGTCAAGGGTTGATGATGTAAGGAATTGAGTTTTGTAATAGAACATTATTATCAAGTTAATGCAAGTTATCTTCCTATTAATTTTATAATTTTGTGAGTATACCGCAGCCCTGATCAGATAGTTGGGCCCACTCTCCTGATCAGGTGTTGTGTGCTTTGTGTCTGTGTGTTGTTAATTCTATTTCCCGTTTTGTACATTTCATAGTTGTTGTGACAGTAGACGTAATTGTTGATACTCTTATTGTTGTGAATGCATTGCAACCTTTATGATTTATTATTTTTATTTCTGTATTGCTATTGCAGTGATTTTTTCTTTTCTTAATTTATCGAATCCGTGTTTGATATCAAATTTTGCTATTTTCATCTGCATATATTTTGCGCGTTAGCCTTGCAATAACAAACACACCCAGATTCATAATTAATGTGGGAAAGGGTTTGAATAATCATTCACACTTGGACACCAAAATTTTGGCAATGTTGCCTGGGAGGCTAACAAAGGTTCAAAAACATGACTCATATTGATGTAAGGATCAATATCTCATCCTAGGGAGGGAAATGATACCCTTCTCTAGGTCCTGAGCATAGTTGTTATATTTTTCTTTTTGATTGATTTCTTAGGAACCAAACTCTCATCCTAGGAGGGAAATGCTACCCTACTCTAGGTCCTTAGCGCTAGTCATTTTTATTTGCTTTCTTTCATCATTTCTTAATTAGAAAATAGACTCCAAAAACTTGTAAATAAAACTCTGCTTTAATTCATTTGACAAATTTTTCCTTTCCTTCCTTTTTAATATATTTAATCTCATCTTTTTAATTTTAGGATAGAATGCTAAGGATCAAAATACAAAAACTCCCAAAAAAATCAACAAAACCTTAAAACAACAAAGTAGGAAAAAGGGACACTTAGGCATATACAGTGCATTACACTTCATCAGTTTACTAGCCCTGGTCGATAATTTATGTTAACAATTTAGGACACTAAATTGACTAAACATTTTGGCACCGTTGCTGGGGAAGTGTAACTAGGTAGCCTTATTTCTTACTTCCCAAAAACAATGATATGCATAGAGAAAGAAACTCTAAGGGTAGATTTATAAGATGCAGAAGCTTAATCCCCACAATACCACTCACTCCACCAAGACCAAGAAGTAGCACACCTCCATCTCAAACCTATATTCCATACTATACTGGTCATAGGCTTCCAAAAGTTTCAAGATAAGATATCCAATCAGGAAGATCTCCCACTTCATCCACTGAAGAAATTCTAGAGGAATAAGATCCAAGGAATCCTATAAAAGGGATAAGCTTTTTCACTTCCACAGGAGAATATATTCCAGCAGAATAATTACAAATCCCTAGTGAAGAGGAAGAGGAGGAATTCTTATTCAATATACCTTTTATAGAAGAACCAAAAGAACAATTAGTTCTCCATACTGAACCTTATATTAGTTCGGAAGAATATATCCTGGCAGTAAGGGGAGAAGAAGAAGGGGAAGGAGAAATATTTAATGGAGAAAACTTGCTATTTGGAGGAGGTAGAGGTAGAGGAGGAGACAGAGGAAGAGGAAGAGAAAATGCAGAAGGAGGTAGATGTAGAGGAAATGCAAAAGGAGGTAGAGGTAGAAGGGGAATTGAAAACTCCTTTGGATTCCCTATAATAGATGAAGAAACAAATGCTACCTAAAAAATATCTCACCCTTCGTTCTTCCAAATTTTCATGGATTGGAAAGTGAAGACCCTGAGACATTCTTATTCGAATTTGAAGTTCTATGCAGAACTTATGACTATCTTCAGGATGCTCAAAAACTTAAATTGTTCCCTTCAACATTGAAAGGAACAGCACTAAAATGGTTTATGAGTCTAATCATTGGGTCTATAGGGACATGGAATGATATGAGGAAAGCATTTCTAGACAGATACATGGATTATTGTATACCAGTCAACCGTAAGGAAGAAGTGTTCAAGATGATGCAAAAAGAAGATGAAAATCTGGAAGATTTACTTGAAAGATTTAACTATAACATTAAAAGGGAAAAAATGAAAAACTTAGATCAAGACACTTTGAAAGCTCTTTTGTTGAAAACAATTAGGGATGAATGGATATATATCCTTAACATGATGGAGAAAGGAGATATATCTCAACTTTCATTACCTAATATAGCAGAACTATGCATTAATCTCTTAGGAGGAAAATCTAAAATCTTGAAAGGACCAAGAGACCCTGCTCTTGCAAGGGCAAGCAAACCTGCAACTGGAACAGGAAGTAGGGCATAAATAGGAAATATGCTTGATGAATTCAAAACTGATATTCCAAGGAGTCTTAGTGAACAAATAGATACCCTTAAACTACAAAACAAGAAAAAGGCCAAAACTGATGCCTTAGCAATATTTTGTCCCAAATGTAGAAAGAAGCATGCCTTAAGAGAGTGTCCTCTTGATGCAAAAGTAATAGAGACCTGTGCAATTTGTTCAAAAAATCATGAGACCAAAAATTTTCCTTCAATTCCTAGCCTTAAAGTTGTATTTCAAGAAGAAACAACCACAAATTCCACAGAATCTCTTAATTGTGTCTCTAGAAGACCTCAGCAGGGACCTCAAACACAAGGGTTTAATAATCAAATGTATAATCAACCCCCACCAAATTGGAATTCCTGGCAGCAACCTTGGCCCCAATTTCAAAATCAATCTCAATCTTGGGCTCAAGGAGCACAAAATCCTTATGGTAGGTTCTCTCAGTATTATCAATATCCACCATCTTATCCATATTACCCATCATATCCAAATTTTCCTCCTCAACAAAATCCTCAACAGAATCCACAACCTCAAAATCAGAATCAAAATCCACCACTTCCATTACCATTTCCTCAGAAACCAAACCAGTTACCTACCCATCCAATACCAAACCCCAACAATAAAAATCCTCAGAATACATATATGATAGAAGGACAACAATTTCCAACTTATTTCATTACTCCTTTAGACCTTAATGATGTCCAACTTAGGTCTGGAAGAATACTTGAAAAAAGGAAGCCTTCTGTAATTATACAAGAACAAAATAATTCTGAGGAAGATTCTCTATGAGTCAATAAAAGTTTTGAAGAAAGCACATCTCTTCAAAACCAAAATATTGAAAAATAAAAAACAAAAAGAACCGGTGATTTCAACTCCTATGTTAGAGAAACCATCAACATCTACTACTACACCTCATTTTCCTGAAAGATTACAAATTGATAAAGGTGTAGAGAAACAAATTATAATACCTAACTGTGATTTCCTAGATGAACTGAGAAATGTTTGTATTAGGATTCCATTATTACAAGCCATCAAGGAGATCCCAATCTTAGCAAAAACAATAAAGGAGTTAAGTATGAAAAAACCAGGAAGAAAAATAAAAGAGATAAAAAGAATACAACTGGTAGGAAAAATAGCAGACATAATGATGGGAAAGATTGCTATTCCAAAATATCTAGATCCCAGAAATCTAGTTGTCAAAACACATATCAATGGAATTGAAATACCAAACACATTAATTGATCTTGGAGCAGCAATAAATATCATGAGTAAGCATACCATGGAAAAACTAAAGCTTCCTAATCTTCTTTATACACCCACATTACTACAGTTAGCTGATAGATCTGTAATCAAACCATATGGGGTATTAGAATATATTTTAGTGTCCTTAGATTCTTGGGAGTACCCTGTGGATTTCATTATCCTAACTCCTAAAAATTATCTAGGAGAACATCCTATTATACTAGGAAGACCTTGGTTAGCTACAGCCGATGCCTTCATTAGCTGTAGATCGGATGATATATATATCTCTGATGGTAGTTCAACCAAGAAATTTACTTTGTATCCTCCAGTAAGAAAAATCACAGAAATAGATGAAACTCAATGGATTGATGATGAATAAGATATACAATCTCTCTTCACTATTTCAAAAATCAGTGAAGATAATCAGATTCTAAATGTTCTAGAAAATCATGAATCTTCTTCAAAATACAAACATGAACAATTTCAAGAAGAATCCAATATTGAATTTTTTTCATCAAGACAAATGTCTCTTTACTCCATGGAAGAATTTTGCAGCTCTAAAATTGAAATATTTCTAGTAAAAACCTTAAACATAAATAAAAACCTAGAAAAATCTCAATAAGAGAAGCTAGTCAAAATATTACAAAGACATTCCTCTGCATATGCATGGGAATACACTGATATGAAAGGGATTAACCCTAAGACTTTCACTCATCATATCTACATAGAGGAAAACTGTAAACCAATCAGACAGCCTCAGAGAAGGATGAATCCAAACCTTAGGGAGATTGTAAAAGAAGAGTTGCAGAAATTGTTAAATGTCAACTTTATTTATCCCATTTCAGATAGTGAGTGGGTTTCTCCTTTGGTGATTTTGCCCAAGAAAAATGGTAAATGGAGGGTATGCATTGACTACCGAGAATTAAACAAAGCTACTCTTAAATATCATTTTCCTTTACCTTTTATAGATCAAGTGTTAGATACATTAGCAGGCAAAAAGTACTTTTCATTTTTGGATGGTTTCAGTGGTTATAATCAAATTCAGGTTGCACTTGAGGATCAAGATAAAACCACATTTACCTGTCCTTGGGGAACTTATGCATACCGAGTATTACCTTTTGGATTGTGCAATGCACCTGCAACATTCCAAAGGGTAGTATTGGGGATCTTTTTAGATCTAATACATGATTATGTAGAAGTATACATGGATTATTTCACAGTCTATGGTAATACATTTCAAGAAGCCTTAGAAAACTTGGAAAAAGTTCTAAAAATGTGTAAAGAAGCAAACCTTTCATTAAGTCATGAAAAATATTTCATGATGTTTACTGAAGGGATTGTCCTAGGAAATCATATCTCAAGAGATGGGATTAGAGTTGATGAGTCAAAAGTTGAAGTCATCTCTATACTATTAGTTCCAAGTTTTCAAAAAGAAGTTAGAAGTTTTCTAGGATTTACAGGACACTATAGAAGATTTATAGAAAAATTCACCAAGATAGCATCTCCACTTTTCAAACTACTCACCAAGGATTGTGAATTCAAATGGAATTCTGACTGCCAGTTAGCATTTGAAACCCTAAAAACAAAAATATCTGAAGCACCTATTTTAAGGGGACCTAACTGAAAATTACCTTTTCATATATCAACAAATGCCTCAGATACAACTCTAGGAGTTGTGTTGGGACAAAAATACCTGATCCCTTATGCCATCTACTATACAAGTAAAAATTTGACTCCTTCAAAGTTGAATTATACTGTAACTAAAAAAGAATTCTTAGTTGTTGTTCATGCTATAAATAAATTCAGACATTATATAACAGGCTATGAAACTTTTGTTCATACAGATCACTCTGCAATTAAGTATTTAATTAATAAATCAATCATTAATGGTAGAGTCATAAGATGGTTATTGCTTTTATAAGAATTTAACATCACCATTCTAGATAGGCCTGGAAAACAAAATACAGCTGTTGATTTCCTATCTAGACTTCAAAACATTAAATACAATACTCAGTTGAAGATAAATTTCTTGATGAATATATCTTTGCAATAACTACTCAAACTCCCTAGTTTGCAGACATTGCCAATTATTTAGTTTCAGGAAAGTTCCCTTCAATTATGAATGCAAGAGATAAAAGAAGAAACATTTATGAAAGTGCAAAATTCTCATGGATTGCTAATGAATTATATAGGACAGGTCTAGACCTTATTATCAGAAGATGTATTCGGGAAGATGAGATGCTTGAGATTCTTAAGGCATGTCATGATGAACCTTGTGGTGGAAATTTCACTAACAAGAGGACAACTTATAAAATCCTTCATCTAGGATATTATTGGCCATCCATCTTTAAAGATGCTAAAGAATATGTCAAAAGGTGTGACGGTTGTCAAAGGGTAGGGAAACCTTCTCCTTCAAGTGAAATGCCATTACAACCTCAGGTACATATTGAACCTTTTGAGAAATGGGCTTTGGATTTTGTAGGACCTATTAATCCTCCATCAAAACAAAAGAAGTATTTCCTAGTTTGAACTGATTATGTCACTAAATGGGTAGAAGCCAAGGCATTACCCTTTGCTAATGAAACATCTGTAGTTAAATTTCTTTTTGAGGATATTTTTACTCGTTTTGGTGTCCCAAGAGAAATTCTCACAGATCAAGGAGCTCAATTCACATCAAATATGGTGGAGAAAATGGTATAAAAGTACAAAATCAAGCACAGGAAATCTACTCCCTACCATCCACAAGAAAATGGCCAAGTGGAATCTACCAAGAAGGTGATCGAAGGGATTCTTACAAAGACTTTTCATTTACATAGAAGAGATTGGGCAAAAAGGCGAAGCCTTATGGGCCTACAGAACTACATGGAGAAACACAATAGGACACACTCCTTATGAACTTGTTTATGGAAAACAAGTCCTATTTCGTATAGAGTTTCAGATCCAAAATTTCAAGATGGCAGTCCAACTAGGACTTGATTTGACAGAAGCACAGACTGGAGCAAATTAATGAACTGGATGAGATCAGACAAGATGCAGTCCAAAGAAAAAACATAGTCCAACAACAAAGGACTAGATGGCACAACAAATATATCAAAGAAAAGAAATTTAACTGAGAAGGTGACTGGGCACTCTTGTTTGATTCAAAATTCAAATATTTTCAGGGTAAATTTCAAACCCATTGGTTTGGGCCATATGAAATTGAAAAAATATTTGAAAATGGAGCAATAAAGATCAGAAATATAGATAAAGGGAAGGTATCATTTCTTGTAAATGGACACAGATTGAAATTGTATCATAAGCCACTTTCAAGAGAGGAATTTGTTAGAAAATTCCAAGATAACAATGATATGAAGTTAGTGAATGTTGTAGAAGTAAATCCCCTCTGCGGACAGAGGCGATCCCTACTAACCCAGATCGGGTCTAGCAACAATCGTATCACGCTAAGGTGCAAGTTCCTAATTGAAATAGACCAACTTGCGATGAAGGCCTACCTCAAGTCCAACGTTGTTGTTTGTAGAGAAGATGGTGCTCCCATTTCCTTGCTCCAGCATATCACAATCCTCTCGCTCGCCCCGATCGAACACCTGCACACACAAGAAACATGACAAACACAAGCGTAAAACCCGATATATTCAATTATGTATTAGTCAGAGAAGACACAACTCATGATCATAATGAACAATACGAGTGGAACCATAACCAATAGTCGCTTATCATTAATTCATACAAAGGAAAATACAACCTAGCTTTGACGTTGAACCTTCCTTCGGCGGGTCATCAGCGGAATACGTCTTGGTAAAGCTTGTCGGGAATGGGAACAAGCCTCTCTCTTCGATCGTCAATCTCCTTGCTACTGATTTGGCACTATGAGGACTATTACAGCATTCTTTAGGCTATGAAGGCTCTTGGAGACTAGCTTGCAAAGGGAAATGGCAAGCTTATATAGATGGTGGAAGGGGATTTGGGATCCCTACAATCATGGGATTTTCCCTATCCTCAAGGAAGCTTCCATGAGAGGTGGAAAACTACTTCCTCTACATGGAGAACCGAAGCCAAACGTCCCAACTCGATTTAGAGTCCAGTTCAGGAGTTTGTTGGAGTCAATCTTTCGCCATTTATTTTTAAAAAACACTCCTTATTAAACCTGGCATAGGTACAACACTAAGACAGTGTGCCAGTTGGCGCGCCCTCTTTGGAGGATTTCCCCCATTGGCGCGGGCATGACACTGAGCAGTCGCACCAAGGATAAAAAGGCTATTTTTAGGGTTTTTCACAAGGAGTTGTCTTCAGAGGAATAAAATTCCATGTCTAGGGGAATGCCATGAAAGTGTTTTCAGATCATTTCACTGCTCACAGATCACAAAATAAGCCCTCCAATGTGCGGTATGGGGAATTGCAGGGACGGTGACAAATTGTTGTGTAACAGTGAAGAAAAATCATTTTTCTTCACTAACTTAGTTTGTATTTTTTCTTCAATGATTGTAAAAAAAATATATATATATATATATATATATATATACATAATAAATTATAAATATGAAAACCAATTAGTGATTGGCATATTTATGCAGAAAATGCAGGGTGAAAATCAGAATTTTTCTGACACCCTACACTTTCAATTTTTCTTTTTCTGCAACTAACTATCATAAAATTACAAGTTGCACGCCCATTTTTCACTCCATACTTCACTTCATTCATATTTCCTTCCATTCCGTACTCATATTTCATTCCATCTCATGCTTCCATTTCATTCCATTCCATACTCATGTTTCATTTCATTCCATTCCATATCCATATTTCATAATCTTTTGACAGGTACATTCTGCAGTTGTCTGTTATGTAGCCAATCCTGTTCTGCAGCTAATCCGACTCTGCAGCCTACTTCAATAAACAAAGGGTGATAGTAAAAGGAGACTCTGGAGCTTAAAATAACAGCATTCCACAAATAAAAGGACAAACATAACAAGCAGAAAATTCAAGAAGGTCTGAGGTAAATTGTGCAAATTTATTTTGATAGAAAAAATATAAAAACATGAAAAAGATACAATATGCTTATTCATATGTCTCCTAAGTAAATCTATCATTCAAATTGATCTTACTTTGTCATAAAACACCTCGACCATATCCCTTACCTTACGCTCCATAACAGTTCATCATTAATTAAGTCACTAACGGTCGGAATCTTAGATGTGACCTATTAGGCCACGTCTTTAAAGATCGTATCACTTAGCTATGATTCCGAAGATCATCATAAATCTCTTTGCACCTATTTCATTCCATATCAAACCCTCAACTTAATTGCATCATTTTCCCATCACCTTATTCGTTCACCACCTCATTCACTCACTACCATTATATTCTGTAGCTAGTTCAACTGCAGGAACAGAGAAGTCATTTTACGGGCAAGACATCCTTTAGCAACTACTCTTTCTTTAGACACAGGATCAGAAACAGAGCATCAGACCCTGTAGCTAAGAAAATGAAGAAATCTGTATAGAGAAGAAATGGGGTTAATTGTGAGAACATAACCAATTGGAGTCAAGTACTTAGAAGGATACCCATAAGTTAAAGGGCTATTACAGCAAGTTGGTTGGTTGATTTTTGTAGAAAAATTCAATGGGTTCCATAAATAAGTTACACAATCATTTGCTAGATCATTTGATGGATCAGAAGTCAAAATTGGGGTTATTAAGTTTACCATCACAAAGTCATTTGTAGCTGAAGCCACGAAATTTCCAAGACAAGGAGAGCGTTGGTTCAAAAATAAGGATTTTCATAATGAATCTTGGAAACAAATATTGAAGAATCCAGGTATGGACATTAAAATATTTAGAAAAGGAATCTCGAGCACAACTTTAAAAAGTAAATGGAGAAACATGTTATTAATTTTGCAAAACTTTATAACATGTGAAGGTAGATTTGGTACAATGTATGTTTACCATATCAGGTTGTTAATGAATTTCTTAAATGATGGAGAAATAAATATACCTTTCTTCTTGCTTAATAGCTTGAAAATAATGGCTTCCAATGTTCAGAAAAGAGTCCAATTTCTAGAAAATACTCTACATCACCATGGTTTAGTTAAAATTTTGATTGAGTTCCATTTGAAGAAAATAGGAGATAACTGGGAAGAGTTTCTTTTAAGAAATCATTTTCAAGAGCTAGAGGAAACATCATCTAAAGAAGAGACTGTTAGAAGAAGAAAGAGAAGAAAAACTGATAAAGTTTTTGAAAATAAACATGATACATCATCACAAGAAGAGAGTGAAGAATTGATTTCTGAAAAGTTGACAAAGATTAGGAAACAGATTATGGTCAAGAGAAAATAAAATATAACAAGTGAATATACTGATGAAAATCCACCAATGTTAAGGAGAAGTTCCAGACTCAAAGGAATAATGAAAAATACATTGGTTAAGAACACGGGAATTATAAATGTTGAAGATGAAGAAACTCTGGTTCAAACACTAGTTGAAAAATCTCCTTTACATAAATTTGAAGAAGACCCTAACAAAGGAACTCCTGATATAGACCCATCTCAAAAGAAAATTTATGATTATTTGGAATCTCTAGAAAGAAAGGCCTCAGAAAATCAAGGAAGATCCCTCAGTCCACAAGAACCTCCAATAGAAACTCTGAGAAAAGATAATTATGAATTGGAGATACTGAATAAACATATCAAGAATGAGAATGAAATCTTGAGAGAACAAGTTAAATTGAAGAATGCTATGAATGATACTCTGGCACTGCAATTGGGTACACTGCATAAAGAAAACAAGAAACTAAAGAAGAGAAATAAGAAGCTGAATAGGGCCCTCATAAATCTTAGGTTTAAATTATTCATGAGAAGACCCAGAATGACACTGTCCACCAAAAGAAGAAGAAAGATAAGGCTGGATGTTCTAGCAGAGGTTTCAGAGCACATGGAATAAAGTTTTGATGGAATTGCATGAGGACATGCAAGAGTTTTGCAGTGGGGGTATGTTGAGCCCTAGAATTGACTTCTCTTTTGCAAACCTTCACTTCATTTCATCATTTCTTTATCACTTCATAAGCCTAAAAATCAATGAAAAATGATTAAGATTTCTTAAAGGTTACATACAAATGATTAGCATGTTGTATTTTCATGATTTTTGTTGTTTTAATAATTTTGAATAGTTTAGCCACAGAATACAGGCATTATGTAGCCAGTCAAGCGTTCCGCAACTGTTTTTGTGTTTAGGTATGATGCATGTGTCAATTGGAGAAAAGGCGCACATGGGTAGTTCTCAAATCTTCCCTACATGATTCCTTCCTATCCACGAGGATTGAATCGACAATTGGAGGTGTCTAATCCATTGGTCAAAGCAAGATTCAAAGAGACTATTTTCTACAGGAACTAGGACTCCTGATTTGTTTTGCAGCAAATCACGAGTCTCAAAAGAGTCTCAATTCAATTTTAACTTGAAGACTACACCTGTACCTATTTTTGTTCAACATTAGTTATGAATTTGCATATAAATTAAGCTCTGTAGAACCGAGAAAGGACGGTTGATAACATATTTAGAATTACAGTGATACTCTGTTTTCAAGCACTATTTTAATAAAAGGAGATTAGCCTTGATGCTGTTCTAATTACAATTTTAAGGAGCTAACAGGATTACACCGAATTGGTAACAGAGGCCCCTGCTATTCGAGGAGGTTTCATATGTTTTCTAGATAAGTTTACTTCAGTTTCTGTTTAGCATTTCTATTTTTGCTTAAATTACTGCTTTCATAATTTGCAATTGCTGGATCAAACTAAGTAAAAGCTATTGAATAATAGATAAATGAATTATAAGAACAGTGATTGCCTAGGTTTCATTTCTTGTCTTTCATAGTTAAACAGTTACTGTGCTCGACCGAGTAAAGGCCATTTAAATCTTCAATTAAAATGGTTAGTGACTTATAGATACAGTAATTGTCCAGGAGATCCTCATTACACTATAACTAATCTCTTTCAAAAGTTCTTCCAATAAATCATAATTGAATGAATTGGATTCAGCTGTAATGTTTTTGAGTTATTGATTGTTTCAGTATTTTATTCCATATCATAGGAGATCCTCATTACACTATAACTAATCTCTTTCAAAATCTCTTCCAATAAATCATAATTGAATGAATTGGATTCAGTTGTAATGTTTGAGTTATTAGTTGTTTCAGCATTTTATTTCATATCATAGGAGATCCTCATTACACTACAATTAATCTTTTTCAAAATCTCTTCCAATAAATCATAATTGAATAAATTGGATTCAGTTGTAATGTTTGAGTTATTAGTTGTTTTAGCAATTTATTTCATGTCATAGGAGATCCTCATTACACTACAATTAATCTTTTTCAAAAGCTCTTCCAATAAATCATAATTGAATGAATTGGATTCGGTTGTAATGTTTTGAGTTATTAATTGTTTTCATTTCTTGAATTCTCAATTAAGCTACAATATCCATGGATTATGATTTACAGTTTTCATCATTTCTTAATTATAAAATAGACTCCAAAAACTTGTAAATAAAACTCTGCTTTAATTCATTTGACAACATTTTCCTTTCCTTCCTTTTTAATAGATTTAATCTCATCTTTTTAAGTTTAGGATAGAATGTTAAGGATCAAAATACAAAAACTCCCAAAAACATCAACAAAATCTTAAAACAACGAAGTAGGAAAAAGGGACACTTAGGCACATACAGTGCATTACACTTCATCAGTTTACTAGCCTTGGTCGATAATTTATGTTAACAATTTAGGACACTAAATTGACTAAACACCTATAACTTCCTCTAATTATTTCCTAATTGGGGACATCAAAAGGTGATGCACCAATGAAACCTATCCCTTTAACAACTTTACCTAATTTTCATGGGCTTTCCTCTGAAGACCCCAATACACTCCTTTTTGAATTTGATATTGTTTGTCGAGGGTACAACTATATTGCTGATGCTCAGAAATTGAAGATATTCCCTGCTATGTTGAAGGGAACAACCCTGTGATGGTTCATTGGTTTGGGGGGTAAAACTATCTCCTCATGGGATGACATGAAAACTATTTTTCTGGAGAAGTACTAGGATTACTGTAAGTCCCGTGATATCAAGGAAGAAATTTTCAAGTTTAAACAGAAAGAATATGAGAATATGGAAGATTGTTTGGAGTGATTTAGATATACGTTGTAGAGGTCAGGTCATAGTAACCTGGACAAAGATATTCTGAAGATCATCCTTCTCCGAGCATTAAGGGAAGATTCTCTGGAGCTTTTAAACATAGTAGGAAAAGGGGATATATCGAAAGAATATTTCGATACTATCTATGAGTTGTGCATATAGTGTTCGCGAGGGGCTGCGAGAAATAGACAAGGGATTCAGTCATCAAAAACTTCTGATTGTGGGGTCACAAAGGAGGAAATTGGGAATCTGCTGGATAACCTGAAGACTGATATCTTGAGTACACTATCTGCCCATATGGACACATTGCAAGCAAAGCAGAATTAGATGGAATTGGAGAAGACCATGTCCATATTCTGCCCTCAATGTAGAAAGAAACATCCATTGAAGGAATGCCCATTGAACATAGTTGAAGCCTATGCAATTTGTGAACATAGTCATGAAACCATCTCGTGCCCTTCCTTGCCAGGATTGAAGGCAGTCTTTCAAGGAGTAAGCGAAGAGGGCGTAGTGGATCAACTTTATTTCATGGGATCGAAGAAGCCATGGCAGCCACAACAACCGAATATGAATCAAGGTATGTTTTAGGACCCGTCTCAGTATTTCAGTAATTTGAGTATTGGTCCCTAGTCTATTCCTTTTTCACCAGCATGGCCCCAGTATTATCAATATCCATCTTGGCAACCATTGTTCCCTCAGACTAGCTCGAACCTTCATGGACCCAGAACTGGCGTGGACCTTCTCATCTTGGACAATTCCCCCAACCTATGCCACAACAGCAACTTTAGTTTCCTTCCAATATTCCTCCTAGTAATCCACCCCTTCGACCTCAGCTTCCTATCCAACCCAATCCAAATCCTGACAATAAGGGAGTTCAGGAATCTGGCACTCTCAACCTTCCTTCATACAACATCTCCATCGCAGAATTTAATGGAATAAATTTACGATATGGGCGGGTAGTGAATGCTCTAAATTCACACATTATTATTGAACAAGTTGATGGTGAGATCATGGAACCAGAACCAAAAACAATTGGGGATAATCAAAACCAAGACATTGAAAATCAAACACCTCCTCAACCTATTGTTAACCAGGGATGCCAAGTCAATCCACCCTATCCTAAAATATTGGACTTGAGTAAACAGAGCGCTCAAGCAGAATTTGATTTTCTAGGGGAATTACAAAATTTGTTTGTTAAAATTCCCCTACTTCAAGCTATGAGGGATGTACCAATATATGCGAAAACACTCAAATAATATTGTTCTAAAAATCTTGGAAATAATTCAAGGGACCTACTTACCATCCATGTGATCAGAAAATTGTTTAACATCATGCTGGGAAAATTTATGCCTGTAAAATATGGGGACCCAGGGAATCCAATTATGACAGTACAGATTAATGGGGTTGAAATCCCAAATGTACTGGTAGATTTGGGTGCTACCATAAATGTCATTACTTCTGAAACAATGCATGCATTGGGTACTTAGAAACCTTAAAGCTACTCCTACTGTCTTGGAATTGCCAAATAGATCTACAGTAAAACCAATAGGGAAGTTGGAAGACATTATGATTTTAATTGACTCATGGAACTATCCCTTGGATCTCTTAGTATTACAAACACAAACTCGAAAAGGTGGCCATGCCTTAATTCTCAGAATACCTTGGCTTGCAACTGCAAATGTCTATATTGGGTATCGATCTGGAAATATGGTTATATATAAGGGGACGATCATGAAGAACCTCACTCTTTACCCTCCTACAGAACCAACCCCATAAGATAAACCATCAATCAAATGAAAACCTCTACCAGTGGAAGGACCTGAATTTGAAAACGAAGAAATTAGATCGTTCCTTACCATTGGGCAGACCCTTCAATTCAAAACAGAATAGAGGATGATACTATTAACAGTATTATTAATGATCCCTGTTCTGTTTCTGATTCAACTCATCATATTTTGGAATCTTCCATGAGATGTGAAACATGGGAAAATATTAAACCAAAAGATGAAATTGAGAATATGCCTATGACTTCGTCCCACGATAGTATTCCCATTGAAATTAAGCCGGGAAAAACATTGAACATAAATAAAAATCTTTCAGAATCCCAGAAAAAATAGCTCCTAAAAGTTCTTTGAAACTATAAGGAAGCCTTCGCCTGGGATTACACAGACATGAAGGGGATTCCTGCTAATTTATGCACTCATCATATATACATCAAAGAAGATTGTCGTCTTGTAAGATAGCCTCAGAGAAGAATGAACCCCGCCTTAAAGAAAATTTTCAAATACGAGCTTCAGAAGTTACAGGATGTAGGATTCATTTACCCCATCTCGGACAGCCAGTGGGTGTCTCCGCTAGTTATTGTTCCCGAGAAGAATGGTAAATGGCTAATTTGTGTGGACTATAGGGAATTAAACAAAGCAACTTAGAAAGACCATTTCCCTTTTCCATTCATTGACCAAGTCCTAGATACCTTGGTTGGGACGAAGTTTTTCTCATTCCTAAACGAGTTTAGTGGGTATAATCAGATCCAGATAGCCCCTGAGGACCAAGATAAAACCACCTTCACATTCCCCTTGAGAACCTTTTCATATCGATTCCTTCCATTCGGTCTTTGTAATGCGCCTACAACATTCCATAGGGAAATATTGGGGATTTTTTATGATCTAGTCGACGACAAAGTTGATATTTATATGGATGAATTTACTCCATATGGGAATTCATTTGAAGAAGGATTGGAAAATTTAGAAAAAGTGCTCGAAAGATGCAAGCAGAGGCAATAGTTCTAGGACACCTGCTCTCAGCTACTGGAATTCGAGTTAATCTAGCCAAAGTAGAGGTAATTTTTCATTTTCTTGTACCTAATACACCCACACAAGTACGTAGTTTTATTGGTTGTGCTGCCTATTATAAGCGTTTTATAGAATTTTTTTTTTAAATTTCATCCCCACTTTTTCAACTACTAACTAAAGATGCAGAATTTTTGTGGACAGATGATTGTGAAGCAGATTTTAGAAAAATCAAAGAACATGTTTGTGCAGCTCTGATCCTGTGAGGACCAGATTGGGCACTTCCACTTCACATCCATATAGATGCCTCTCAGATAGCAGTTAGGGAAGTTCTAGGACAACAGGAAGATAAGAAACCTATGCAGTTTACTATATTGTTAGCAATAATTTGACTCCTACTGAACTAAACTACACGATAACCGAAAAGGAATTCCTGGTTTTTATTTATGCCATCAACAAATTTCAACTCTATATTACTGGGTATCCTACTTTTGTACATAATGATCATGCAACAATCAGGTATTTGATGAATAAACCTATCACCTCTGGTCGCATTACAAGATGGTTGCTATTGGTTCAAGAATTAGATATTACAATAGTAGATAAACTAGGGAAGGATAATGTAGTTGTTGATTTTCTATCTAGATTGGATAATAATGACGAAGGCACACCCATAGAGGACAACTTTCCAGATGAACATATTTTTGCAATTTCCACTAATCCTCCATGGTATGCAGATATTTCTAACTATCTTGTTATAGGAAAGGTGCCTCGTCATTTCTCATACAGGGAACAAAAAAATATCATTCATCATAGTGCCCAATACTCCTGGATATCATGATATATCTTTCATAGATGGGTCGATCAACAAGTCTGTCGGTATGTATCTGAGGATGACATCTATGAAGTACTAAAGGCTACTCATGATGGTCCTTGCGGAGGCCATTTTGCAAATAAGAGGACATGACATAAGGTATTACAGATGGGATATTATTGGTCGTATATCTTCCAGGATGCTCAAGACTACGTCCATGGATGTGACAGTTGCCAACATATGGGTCAACCTAGTCGATCATATGAAATTCCACTACAGCCCCAGGTAGTCCTTGAACCTTTCGAAAAGTGGGCTATCGATTTTTTTGCCCCGTTCAACCCACCTTCACATCAGAAGTTTCACATTTTTGTCTGCACATACTATGTGACTAAGTGGGTGGAAGCCAAGGCTGTTTTGAAAGAAACAGAGCAGGTTGTTTCATATTTTATATTTAAAGAGATTTTTTCTCGTTATGGTGCTCCGAGAGAGAATGTTTCAGATGAAGGAGCACAATTCACATCACACATGATAGAGAGGCTTATGAAGAAATATGGAATAAAACATAGAGTCACATCTCTGTATCATCCTTAGGCGAATGTTTAGGTGGAAAGCACGAACAAGGTATTGGAAAATATATTAACAAATACTGTAGCAAGACATCATTGGGATTGGGCTAAAAAACTTCCTGAAGCTCTCTGGGCATAAAAAACAACATGGCAGAACACAACAGGGTTTTTACCATTTGAGTTGGTCTATGGGACATCCCCCTTGTTTCCAATAGAATTTTAAATTAGTACACTCATAAAAACTCTTGAGGTAGGACTGGATCTGTCAGATGCCTAGAAACACCGACTGGAATAGCTAAATGAATTAGATGAAATCCATTCGATGGTTGTCCACAAGACTGTTGTGATTCAGAAACAGAGAAAAAAATGGCACGATAAATTTATTAAAAATAAGGTGTTTCACAGAGGAGACTGGGAATTACTCTATGATTCTCGTTTTAATGATTTCAAGGGAAATATTTTCTCTTGTTGGATGGGACCTTATGAAGTGGACACAATATTTGATAATGGAACAGTCAGACTTGTCACAATTAATGATACACATGCTGCTTTCATAGTAAATGGACATCGTCTGAGACTGTATCATCGCCCAGCTTCTAAGGATGCCTTCATTAAACATCTCTTTGAAAAATATGGTATGAAGGTTGTTAGCACAGAGAATTCCTCCTCTGCATCCTTGAATACAAAAAAAAAAAACTACATATATAGTAATATGAATAAAATCATGTTACTACTCAATTGTTTTTTCTTTTGTAGTAACTACTACTGGTGTGCAATTTTGTGGAGATGAAAATTTTTCTAAGTGTTGGATGTTGTTAATCCTTCGATGCTGTTACTTCTCTGATGTTGTTACTTCGAAAAATTTCTAAGTATTGGTTGTTGTTACTTCGGAAATTTTTTCTAAGTACCCAGTGTTGTTACTCCTATGATGTTTTTTCTCCAGAAATTTTTTTCTAAGTGTTGGATGTTGTTACTCCTACGATGTTGTTACTTCGAAAATTTTTTCGAAGTGTTGGATGTTGTTACTCCTCCGATGCTATTAAAAAAAAATTCTAAGTGTTAGGTGCTATTAGTCTGGAAATTTTTCTAAGTGTCCGGTGTTGTTACTCCGTCGATGTTGTTACTCCATTAGTGTTGTTACTCCCTCACTGTTGTTACTATGCGAGGATGTTACTTCGCTGAGGTAACTCACCAGGTATGTCCCTGTCAAATTTTACGGATTTTATTAAATATTCCATTGAAAAGACATTTAATGTGCCCGTGGATGGTCATTTATTAGTTGGGGGGTGTTATCATAACCGAATAACGGCATAATAAAATCATAATAATTATTTTCCAACGTCATCATTAGAACCCGTGCCGATAGTACATCCCACGATTTTCACCATTATTTCGCATAATTATTGAAATGCATTGGGACTCGAAGTAAGTACATTCTGACAAGCTAATCAGTCCTTTCTAAATCTTGTGAAATAATTTCCATTACCATTTATCATTATTACCATAATCTATTTTATTTTCCTCATTTTTCGAAATACTTTCCATTTTTATCTTTAACATTACCCCATTCCATTTTCTACCATGTTATCACCACAAGGGATTAACTGCTGATACTCCCTCCCAACGGTCCTCTTCTCTTCTAAAGTGATGCTACAGAGATTCTATGGGATAGGTGGATTGGCCATGAGATATGAACCCGAAAATAGAGCACTGTTCCGCAGTAATGTAGCTGCATAGAAAGTTTTTATAGACGCAGGTTGGGATGTATATTTCAGCAGATTGCGGGGATTTGATGAGATAGTTACAACAAAATTTGTTGTAAATATGGATGGGAATCATTCCAGAGTGTTGGGCTTAGAATTACTGTCACAGAGGAGATCATTTCAGTGGCCAGTGGACTACCATGGCGAAGGCAGAAATGGTTTTCATGAAAAAATCCCTTGTCGAAATTTCTAGAGTTTTTTCTACAAGATGGAGAGACGGTGGTTCTGAAAGGTAGAGGATACGATCGGAAATATCTGCCACATGCATGGGTAGAGGTGGCATACTTTTTTATGAGATATATAACTTGTGAGGAGAAATTTACCACCCTGGTCAAATATCATTTTAAACTCCTGGCTCACCTCCGATATCGGCAGGCACAAGTTCACTCCCTAGACATGCCTTTCTTTCATTTGAAAAATGTCCAGCTTATGGCACAATCTCCCCAATGCTCGCGGCATGTATTGGAGGTTCTTACAAATCATGGGCTCATTTTTCTACTGGTAATGCATGCATTGTCTCAATTTCATGTTCCCTGGGCACAATTTCTTGAGCTAACAGAGGAAGAAGTGGAAGTTGTGATAGTTGAGAGAGAGGAAAATAAGCTAGAAGAAATGGAGGAAGAAGAGTTAGAATATCTTAATGGATCATCTGAGGAAGATGAGCCAGAAGAAATGGAAGAAGACGAACCAGCATCTCCTGTTGGTTCAACAGAAGAAGATGATGTAGAGGAAATGGAGAAAGAATAACCAACATCCCCCGGTGGTTCAGCAGAATAAGAGGAACCAGAGGAAATCGAGGAAGAAGAAGCCATATTTGATGCTTCTACACAAGAACCAACATCTCCTGTTGGTCCAGTAGAGGAAGAGGAACCAGAAGAATGGATGAAGAAGAAGCCATTGTTGATATTGTGACACAAGAACCAGCATCTCCTGCTAGCCTAATAGATAAAGAGGAAGCAGAAGGAATGGACGTAGAAGAGGCTTCAACCGATGTTGTTACACAAGAAACAACATCACATGTTGGCATGGAAGAAGAAGAAATAATTAATATAGAAGATCGTACAGTCGAGGTCGTTACACAAGAGCCAGCCTCGCCTGTGGGACCAAATGATGTGGGAATTCTGGAAACAAAGGATAGAGATGATGTTGTTCCCTAGGAATCAACATCCACTATTGAGGCACAAGGAGAATCAACACCAATTAGAGGGCTAGAAAGTGATTCTATTACACAAGAACCAACTTTTCCAAGAAAATTTGGATTTTGAAGCAGGTAGTGGTGCTACACAAGAACCACCACTAATTCAGACGAGTTAGGAGATTATGGAAAAGATAAGTCTTGTAGTTGACAATGTTCCACAAGAACCAGTGTCGACTACGAGAAAAAAAGGTGATAAAGAATAAGACTTGGTCCAAACATATAATAAATATGGTGAAGAGAAAGAGGCTGAGGTAGCATACATGACTAGAACAGACATAGAGGAGAATTCCCCTCATTCTCTATTTCTTGTCACTCTACCTAGAGGTGAAAAGAATTTTTGCTCTCCTTGGCGCCTTGTAGAATAAGTCCATGAAGTTTTCAACAAGAAACGGTGAAATTGGCATTAGGAAACAAAATCCATGATCCTAGTGAAAATTAAGCACCTACACTAGGGTGGGGCCCACACAGGCTCTTTTTAGGTGTATGTCTATTTTTATTATCTCTTAATTTAGATGGACAATAAACTGTATTATATTATCAATTTGGACTTGAAAATAGTTAAGTGGAAGTGAATTTCGAGTTAGAGGTTGGTTGGTGGGGCATGCAGGGTAATTCTAGTTGTAATAGAGTTGGAAGTGTAGTGGTGCATTAGTTAATGCAAGTTATAAATCAGTTTAACTCAGTTAAGTTAGTTAAAGTCATTTGTGCTAGTTGTAACTGCAGATACACTAGTGATAGATCAAGTGAATTAAATATTAATTAATTCACATGTAGTGATCTCACATGCAACTGATGTTTTTACTATTACTAACTACATGCATGTCAGATCCAGTGGAGATCCAGTTGATTTCTAGGTGAAATAAAAGATAACTATCAATTGTGACATTATCTGCTTGCACACATGCAATCACACACACATTGGATGAGCCCATGATGTATACATAGTCAAGGCAGGCAAGGTATCCATAATTCAGGGTTCTTTACCATCAGGGATTGCGCAGTGGAGGTAGGTTGTCTGGAGATAGTAAATTGGCTAAGGGATTTGCCAAATTTTTGTATGACAGTGTGAGAAAATTAGTTGATGTACTGAGGGATCTTGTGAGAAGAGTTTTGTATGTAATTGTTTCATGATACATGGTATAATATACAATAGAAGATAGTGGATTTTTTATCTGTAAGATTTCCCGGGAAATTATCTGTGTTGTGTGTGATTGATCTTTATTCATGCTTATGTAATTGGTGATTTTTTTTTTAATTCCGCAAAAGATTTGTAGATGCGATTCAATATTTAACTTTAGTACATTTTTAGATCGGGTGAAGCCAAGATATACATGTATGTTCCATAATTTCTACAGAAGTAGTTGTCCCTTCAGTCTTAGAATTTTTCGGGACAAGTTCTGACACAGTTGATGGTACAACCATTTGTGAGCCAACGCAAGCTAATTCACATCTAGAGCGGCCCTAAGAGTTCAATGTTGAAACACAAGAACCCATGTTGATAGAAGGACAGATGACGGATGATGCCAATCCATATGTGGAGATTACCCAGACTAAAGCTGATCTGCAGGGGTCAAAATCAATGCCCGACCCTTTAGAAGAAAGCCTTGCAGCAGAACAAGAACAAAGGATGGATGTCGAAGGCGTCGCCCAAGTGACTGTAGAAATTCCTGAACTAGGAAAGGAAAATGAAGGGGTTGATCTCGAGGAGAGGGGACAATTTAGGGAGGATTTGCTTAAAAAGGAGCCAGTCGATATTTTTGTTGACAACAACCCACCAATCCCTGAACCAGCTGTGGTGCCATAAGAAGAGGTTTTTGTTAAGCAATAATTTGTAGAGTAGTGCATGAGAAGGAGACCACCTCTCAAGGAGAGATATCAGCTTCAATTCAAGGAAAATATGCAATTGAAAATGGAAATTCGTCGACTAAGGAAGTGGGTATCGCGATTAAATAAGAAGGTGAGGAAACACAAAGGGGAAGCTGTGAAGCCAAGGGCCAAGGTTGTCTCTGCTAATGCATATACTAACCCTATAGAATATCTGTTCGAAGCTCGGGAATTTCTCCTATCTGCTGAAATCCAGAAATGGCAAGTTGTTGTGGCCTATCTCCAGCAAGGGACGATCACATTGAAAGAGCACAGGGAGGAGATGAAGAGGGTCCACAAGAAAGCAGCCCAGACCATTACTGGGTATATAGATCAACTAGATAGAGTAAAGTAGAAGCAAAAGAAAAATATTGAAAGCTTAGAGGAGGAAATGTTTACCTTGACACAGCAGGTAATAGCATGCCGACCTCCTGCTCATAGTTATGCCTTGCTTCTCCATAAAAAAATCCTTTTCTTTTCCCTAGAGAGAATTCATAGTGATATTAGTCATGAAATTGAAGATCCAATAGAATTTCTTGGTATCCTGAGGATTCAGGATGTTGTGAATCATCATTTAATGTGTGAATTATACATGCATTACTATTTCTTGAGTGATGCCCATACCTTCAACCCAGTCCCATTTGTGGGAGACGTCCATTTGAGAGATTTTACCTCCTACGCCATTAATAAGGTTAAGTGGAAAAAGTCTTTTGAGACATTTGAAGAGAAAAAATATACAAGGCCACTTATGATAAGAAGAGAGAATGGCAATTCTGTGAACATCTACAACAAGCATGCCACCTTTTATTATATTCAGGGATGTAAGGAACAAATGTTTGCCACACAAAAATGGTGTACTAATCTCTGTACCAAACAGGAGGTTACTTTCACAGATGATGCTTGTGATGGTTGTCAAAGGAGATGGATGTTGTCATCATCAGCCGTAAGAAACCGGGAGCCTTTTGGGGCACCTAACTTTTCACAATAATTAGAGAGATTGCCACGATACATTGTATGTATCTATACTTGTGGGGTCCAGTGGATGAGACTGGTGTTTCAATTCCCCATTGTTTAGCTACCATCAGAACAATATAATCCGGCATACAACATGGGCAATGATTGGTGGAAGGACATTCTCCTCACAGATGGATATAAACCCCCGGGGACAGAGATGGCAGATAAATATGACCTCCCTCAGCTTCATACCGACTACAGTCGTTCTAACCCAGACCTACGAAAGCGACAAACTTCATGAGGACATTCATAAATATCATTTGGTGGGAGATGTTGGGAGCCAAACCTGTACATCTTTTCCTTCCATTTTTATCCACTTTCTTTACCCATTTGCATCATTAAAATTCAAGTTTTGTTCTAAAGTGCACATGTAAACCCCTCTATATTTCGTCTTCAAATATTTAGTCAATGAAGTAAATTCACAAGGATTATTACCTAAAGAGATTTACTAATTTTACTATTTTCGTAGATTCGGTGGTCAGATGACCATATCCATAATTCCAGGGATAGCTCCGAGTTGGCAGTGCTGCAACAACACAACGACCCCAGATCCTTTCTCTACCTTCTTTAGCATTTAGTTTGTCGATTATAATGTATAATTGTAGGCACTAGTTTTTGTGATTTTAGGAACAGTCATTGTAAACATTTGTATAAGAAGGGCTCTAAAGTTGTGGGTCAGGGGTTGGCGATGTAAGGAATTGAGTTTTGTAACAGAACATTATTATCAAGTTAATGAAAGTTATCTTCCTATTACTTTTGTAAGTTTGTGAGTATACTGCAACCCTGATCAAAGAGTTAGGCCCACTCTCCTGATCAGGTGTTGCGTGATTTATGTTCGTGTGTTGTTAATTCTATTAACGATTTTGTACATTTTGTAGTTGTTGTGATAGTAGACATAATTGCGGATACAATTATTTATGTGAATGCATTGCAATCTTTACGATTTATTATTTTTATTTATTTATTGTTGTTATAGTGATTGTTTCTTTTCTTAATTTATCGAGTCCATGATTGATATCGAAATGTGTTATTGTCATCTACATATATTTTGTGCGTTAGCCTTGTAATAAAAAATGCACCTGGATTGATAATTAATGTGGGAAAGGTTTTGAATAATAATTCACACTTGGACACCAACAACAATATCTAAGATGGTTCACACAATGGCATGATGAACTTGGTGGGGTCAGTGTTAATGTTGTAGAAGATGACTTGGTAATCCTAGCCATTCTAGGCCTTCCTAACAGCTAGTATAACTATCAAGATTTGATGAATGGGAGGGAGAAATTACTAAATTAGGAACGCTTATGGTCAGATTTTGTACAAGAGGAAATAAGGCGGAAGACCAGAGATGGGACTTCATCCAAGGGCGAGGAGGAAGAAAACTTTGCATTGGTTGGAAAGGGAAAGAAGGGGAAAGGGAATACTTGATAGGGTGTAGATATTTTTTCAGTGACCTGGAGAAGAAATACTTGCAGATCCACATCGATATGGGGGACGATGGAAGGTACAACATGACCAAGATTGGTACAATCACCTTTCAAAGGGAGTCAGGATACCCAATTGGACTCAAGGATGTCATGGTCATTCCAAGCCTAAATAAAAATCTCGTCTCTATTACATTTTTGGAAGACCATGGTTATGATGTGATCCTCAGAAAAGGAAAGGCATTCCTGAAACACATAGCCACGGGACATGTTAAGAAGATCAGGGTTTGCATTGCATTAATCACTTAGGCAGTGAAGGTGCAGAGTCACGATGTTAGTGAAATTTGGCACATAAGACTTGGCCATTTGCATCATGGCATCATGAATATTATTAGTAGCTAACCATAGGCATCCCAAAAGGAGCACTTGAGAAACATTATGTATACAAAGGGTGTACCTTGGGGAAGTACAAAAAATACACTTTATATGATCGGGTCAACAAGCACATGCAATACTTGAAAGGATACACTTTGATATTTGTGGACATTCCTTGACATCCTCCACTACCAGACACAAATATTTTTTCATTTTATTGATGACTTCTCACGGAAGTTGGATCTTCTTCATGCCAAATAAGGAAGAGAGATTCTCCATGTTCATAGAATTCAAGGCATTGGTTGAGAAAGAAACTGAAAAGAAGGTGAAGGCTCTTAGAAGCGACAATGAAGGTGAGTATGTGCCGAATGAATTTTAAAAAATTTGTGCAGAATAAGGAATTCGACGAGAGTTTATAGCACCCCACAAACCACAACAGAATGGGGTGGCTGAGAGAAGGAGCCATAACATTTTTGGAGTAGCAAGGGAGATGTTACATGACCAAGGCCTACCACTGCATTTATGGGCATAGGAATGCAATACAATTGTCTATTCGCATAACATAAGTCCTCATTGGATTTTGGGCATGATTACACTCAAGGAGGCTTTCTCAGGGAGAAATTCGGATGTGTCACACTTTAGTATTTTGGGAGCATTTTTTTACAGAAATGTCTCCAAAGAATCAAGGAAGAAGCTTGGTTTTACAACAAAATTGGGGGTATTTTTTGGTTACACAAAAACTTCTCACAACTATTGTGTGTACTTACCATCCCTCATAATGAAAATTGTGCAAAGGGATGTAAATTCTAATGAGGATAAAGTGACATGGTGTTCTCTTGAGAGGGAGATTTAGATCCCAGTAGAGGAGGAGATTTTAGCTCTAAAAGAGGAGCCTTAGGAAGTTGTGGAGTAGCCACAAATTTAGGAGGAGAGAGTGGAGAAAACCACTCAAGTAGAACCATCTAGAGAAGGCAGGAAAAGAATAAGGGAAACAGAGAGACTTGCGCAAGATGTGAGGGAGAATGTGGGAGCTCCTTGAAATTTGCATAGGTAGAGAAGGTCACCTGATTGGTGCATTGGATACATGGATTTAATGACTGAGCTTGTAGAGACTAATCCATCCTCTTTCTAGGAAGCACTAGAGAAACCTATATGGGTTGCTGCAATGGTGGACGAATACGAATCCATTGTAACGAATAGTGTTTGGGAAGTAGTCCCAATACTAGCAGATATATCAGTTGTGGGTTCAAGATGTATCTTCAAGGTAAATCAGGCAATAAATGGAAGCATAGAGAAGCGTAAGGCCAAGTTTGTGGCCAAAGGGTACTCTCATGTTAAGGGAATTGACTATGAGGAGACCTTTTCTCCTTTAGCAAGGTACCCATATAATTGATAAATTCTTTCTTTCGTTGCACAGATGGGGTGGAAGATCCACCCTATGGATGTAAAAAATAAAAATCTTAATGGAGTTATTGAGGAGGAGGTGTACATTGAGCAAATACAAGGCTTTGAGACATTTTATCTGTAGTCTCATGTGTGTAGACTCAAGCGAGCGTTGTATGGTCTCAAACAAGCACCCCGTGCTTGGTACACCAGGATCAATAGCTATCTCACCGGTTTTGGATCCACCAAAAGTGAAGTGGATGCAAACCTATATCATATCCTAGTATAAGGTAAATTCCTCATTATTTTCTTATATGTTGATGATTGTATTTTAGATAGTGATGAACAACTGATCAGATCTTACAAGGAGTAGCTTGTAAGATAATTTTAAATGAAGGACATGGGTCTCATGCATTACTTCCTCGGATTGGAGGTATTGCAAGACGATGGGAAACTATTTGTATCTCAAGGAAAGTATGTAAATGAGATACTTCAAAGTTTCCACATGGATAGTTTCAAAACCATGGAGACACCTCTAGCAACTAAATGGGGGAAGGAGGATACCACTTCAAGTGAAGAAGTGGATGCTACCATTTATCGACAGCTCGTGGGTTCACTGATGTACCTTATCAACACACAACCAGATTTGTACTATGTAGTCAACTATTTGAGCCAAGGTATGGTTAGGCCAACCAAATTATTTTGGAAGGCAACTAAGCATGTTCTACGGTACCTCAAAGGAACTACACAGTTTGGAATATGGTACAAATGGAAAAAGGGAGTGCAATTGTGTGTCTTCACAGATGTGGATTAGGCAAGGATTCCATTGGATTGAAAGGGTACATCAGGTGTAATTTCCAATGTTGGGTCCCTATTTTTTTCCTATTACAGTAGGAAGCAAAGATATGTGGTGCTCAACTCAACAAAAGAAAAATACATGGCTACAAGTCAAGAAACATGTGAGGCAATTTGGATGAGCAAGATAATTGTGGGACTGTTTGGTTAGATGATGGATCCAAATTTTTTCTACTTTGATAATCAGATTTGCATCAATCTTTCTGAGAATGCATTTTTTCATGATCCATCCAAGCATATAGATATCTAGTATCACCATTTACGGGACTATGTGCAGAGGCACATAATGTTGCTAAAATACATTCCAACAAAGGAAAAAGAAGTTGACATTTTGATAAATGCCTTGTGGTTGATAATCCCTTTCTTTGACGAGAGGGAGTCTTGAAAATGCAAAAATAAATTCTCAATTTTATTTTTCCTTGATTAAATTGAGAAAAATTGAATTTCCACAGCAACAGACAACTTGGATGTAGTTAATTAAGGCGACATGGCTCTTTTCACTCAGTCAACTCAGTAAATTTGAGTTGTAGGAGTCATAATTCAATTAAGCATGTGTAATTGCTAATTTGTAGCAATCAAGAATCTCAAGGTTTTTTTAGTTAAACTAGTTCAAATTGTTGGAGGAACTAGTGGAAAGTTAGTTGTGCAGTGGTACTTCAGTCAAACTCAAAAATCGTCCAATTAACTGATCAATCAGCCCAAAATAGCTAGTGCATGCAGATAATTTGAGTTACCCAATTGAGGTGGAGATTCCAAGGTAGTGTAACATTAGTTGTAGATTATTTTAGAGTGTACAAGTGTTGCATGCAACCTGATGATCAACCTAAGGAATTTCACAATCCATTTTGGAGAAATTCCTAAATAATAGGGGCCTAATTTCTCAAGGAATTGTGTAAGGAAATAGGGGCTCAAGAAGAGATGGAAATTGACTAAGTCTGGTTCATTAATTATTAGTGCGCAGAGAGATAGGTTATTCACTTGCAGGTTGTGCTCAGTTGAGCAAAGCAATTATGGTTATCATGCATAGTAGGTCATACGTGCATCATGGTGGTCATTATTGCGGTTTGTGTAATCGTGATGATATTGGTGTGTTATGAGGTTGAGATGTTGATATGTTGGCTTCATTATGTATATATATTATGCTAATATGTAATTAATTGTGTAGACGAGATATCTCACCTGAGAAACACTAAGGTATGATTTTGATTATGTATATATTTGCTTTATCTAACATGACATGTTCGTAGGAAGAAGAAGATTAGAGATGATGAGAAAAATGGTGGATTACAGTTCACGTGAATCTCCTTATAGATCAGTTGAGCAACAAGGAGATGAGTATTCTCTTGATATAGCAAATACACTGAGAAGTCTGAATGCATAAATCAAATTTCACAAGGCGGATAATGACAGGATAAATGAGCCATAGGAAATACTTTCCATAGCTCAGGAAAACCAAGCATAGGTTAATTTAGTGATCTTTCAAAGCTTATCAAAGTCACAAAGAGAGGTAAAACCAAGAATCATTCATGGATAGGAGGAAATGACTAATGGGGCATATGGTAGCAGGTCTCAATCGGGACACAAGTTGGATAGGTATGACACATTCAGAGGTGGCAGATGGTGGATACACCTGAAAGAAGATGTAGCGCTTGGGTTCCATTCTAGTTATGTTTCAGAGAGAGATCATCATTTCCATTACCACTAACATCCTTATAAGAGGAGTAATAAGAAGTAATTTCCATATGAGTTCAAGAAACCAAAGCCTCCTACATTTCATGGAGAGATAAAGAAATCGGAAGATGCATAAGCATAGCTACTTAGGGTGAATAATTTCTTTGAATTGCAATTGCATGATTATACAGAGAATAGTAAAGTTGTGGTAGATATTTTTAGTCTCAAGGGAAAAGGATATATCCAGTAGGAATATGTGAAGCATGTTAGAGGCATCAAGAAAAGGAGTTGAGTTGGCATGAGTTTAGAAGACTCTTCAGAAAGAAGTACTTTCCCGAGATATATTATGATGGAAGGGCTAAGGAGTTTTATGAGCTTAAGATATTTTATATGTCAGATGAAGATTACATGACCAAGTTCCTAGAGTTTTTTATATATGTTACTTATCATAAGAATGAGAATACTAAGGTCCAAATATTCATCAATGGATTTCCATTAAAATTCAAGGATCAAATTGAGTATGATGAGCCTCAGTCATTGGAGGAATTCATCAGAAATTTGAATCATTGTTATGAGTAGTCTAAGCACGAGTCTGGGCCTAAGTGGGATTGGAAAGGTAATGATAATACTAAATGAAAGTGGGTTAATAAGTGAGGAAGACCTCAGGATGCAGTTGATAAGGATATTGTAGAACCTTATAAGAAGTTCAATGCAGTTGACAGAGGACACATATTTCAGCCTAAGGAGCATAACAAAGGCGTTTCAGGAAGATTTTGCAGTGATCGAATTTTTGTGGAGAGCATCATAGGAGATTTTTTATAATCCATTAGGGTGGCAGGAATCATATTTATAGTGCTTAGGAGGCACAAATAGTTGGAGACGTTGGGCATAGCATTCCTCAAAATTATTGTAACCACCTCCTTCCATATTTACCCAATATAACCAGTCCACCGGGGAAAACATGTGACGAAGAGTTACTATGATATGAGTCAACTTTCCAAGTATAGTTAAGGAAGTGGAACCGACATGACAAGACCAATATGACCTTTCACATATGCTACAAAACATTCATGAGCCAACCAACTCTTCTAGGTGATCAACCCCTAAAACAACTTACTATTCTGCTGAAATAGAACCCCAATTACACTGATAACAAGGTATGCATGTTACTGAGACCCTCTAGTAACTCTCACAAAATGGAATGCGACTATAGACTTTTTCAGGCAATTATGAGCCAGCGACCCTAGATTCTGAGCCACTTTTTTAAGGCTAGGTCTCAGGCCTCTACCTTGAACTTCATGAAACTTCTAGAAATAAATAATAACGATGGAATAAGGTTACTAATGCAAAAATTTGATCAAGGACTTGACCGGACCCCTACTAGCCATGACAAGAATTTCATCAAACATATCACAAATATGTAATCTATAGGCCATAACAATGTATTTGAGCATAGTGGTCTCATAATTATATGAGATAGAATTAATTCCTTATCGCAATGGCTGCATTATTATCTATTAGTTCATATATTCATTGTTCACTCATTTTCTAATCAAAACATGATGAGATCCATTCATCTTGTTTTTCATAAAACATTCTCATAACCAGCATCTAACCAACATAAATAGCAAGGATATAACAAACATAAAAACAACATATGAACAAGTACATTTACCCATCAAATACAAGAGGGAAAGAGATCTTATTAACATATGAAACATGTAGCTAGGTCTAGGACTTCCATGTACCACCAGACCATAGATTGGGTTGAACCAAATATTTCTTTCATCCAACCACCCCCATGCCATATTCCAAGCATGAATGTGGGATATCATGGAATAAACCAAATAAAACCAAATGTGGGCTTCTAGAGGCCAAACCACCTCAACCCTAAACTAGTGATAAAACCTTACAATCAAACATCACTAACCATCATTAGATCATTCTCTACCCAAGTTGTCTAGGCCTCGATAGTGTTTTTTCTAATCAAGGCTTCCAGGACTAGTAACTCAACCCACAGCTGCAGTTGGGATTCCAGAGCATTTGTCCAACCAGGGCTTCCAGGACTAGTAACTCAACCCACCAAGGGCTTCCAGAGCGTTTTTATAACCAAGGCTTCCAGGATTAGTAACTCAAACCAAGTTGTTACAAGGCTTCCAGAGTACTTGTCCAACGAAGGCTTCCAGGAACTAATAACTCAACCCACATCCAAAGTAACATGAGCACCAACTAGAAAACAAAGGTAAACCCACAACGCCATGGCTATCCAGGAAATGGAAAGGCTAGTAAAACCCACTACTAATCCAGGAAATACTACATGCAAATGATAGATCATATCCAAGGAGCCACATGCATGTGCCATGCATGCCAAAAATAGCAAGTAAATAATACATTCAACTCGGTACCTGCAAGAAAAACCTGCTTCAGTTGTTAATGATATTGTCCTCTTGCACTTTCCTACTCTTACTTTGTCTTCTTTCTCCAAATCCCAAGTATGCAACACTCATCCAAGAGCTCTCCAAGAAAACTCTAAGTTTCCAAGAGTATAAGAGAGAGATAATAGAATGAGAGCTCTAAAACTAAACTGAAAAAATTCTATGAATTTATCCTCATAAGCCTTTTATTAATGAGACCTGTATTTTCTTCAATTTTCCATAATTTTCCTTCATTTTCCTCCTCACATGCAACTTGTGACCTTTCACCTTCATTTTATCCTATTTTCCTTTATTTTCATAAATAAAATGTGAGTAAATGCCACTTTTCCTTTTGAAAGCCTTTGCCATTGCATTTTCCAATTCCCTTAGCTATAATAAACCAAATGAACACCCACACTAGGATTTGTTTCCCAACATTAAGCTTGGAATACATGTCCCATGATCTTGGTCTTATATTTTGTTTACATGGAAATTAACTAGGGTTGTTACAGAACCCTCCCCCTTGGGGGAACACCGTCCTCAGTTCTCAATGACACATATAGCAAACAAACCACTGAAAATAAAAAAAATACTTTTCATGGCGCTTTATAACACAACTTGTTGCAACATTTACAATGAAATCCTACTAAAAACATGATAATCGTATCATTTGCTGGAGCTTTATAATGCAACTCATTACGTTATTTACAATAACAACCACATAATTATGCACATTTTATTCAGCCAACAAATAAGCATATTATCTATGGAGCTTTAAAATACAACATGATACAGTATTTAAAATAATATACGCATATACATATGCACATTTTCTCAACCAAAAAATAAAAGGATACAATGCCTGCATCCGCAACAAGGGAATCTAGAGGCTCACACCTCCACCCTCAAAATTAGTACCAAGATTCACCTCCTTCCTAGGAAGTCTAAAATCCACTTCTAAGCTCAAAACTACACCCAATGTCCATCGCTACAATCTTGCGCCACTTTTCCTCTCAGTGAACAATTATTGACTCATTGTTTCAGGGCACACTCCCAATGTACACCTGATTCCATTTGGAAATGTTAATGACAAAAAAAAATCCATCCCCGACCTTCTATTCTCTTCTACACAATCCCTCAAGAAATATATTCACCCCCTTCTATGTAGTCACACACCTTCCAAGTTCCACGAGTATCCCCTTCTCTGCTACATAGTCCCTTGGGCGACCCCTCCCTTGGAATGGCTTCCTTGCATCAGAAGGTACTTAAACCAAGGCATATCTCTGCCTCAAACCATCACACTAGTCATAACATGCTCATGGAAATCAATGGACACTATTGGGTACCAGTGTCCCACAATGGCCCTGCTCCTGAAATTCTTTACCAACATATTGTTGATTGTTTCAACTCCTTTGTCATTGCTTCTAATTATTGCAGTCAAATCCAACCACCCAACCAGCAATTTTCATGCTATCCTACACCAAGCACATAACTTCAATTAGATTCAAAATAAATTGAAATAAATTCACATTATACCTCATCGGTGGCTCGTCCATAAGGTTCACTTGAAAACCTCTTTACTTCCCGTCACAACAAGTCAAACTAGTTATTTGATCAAATTATCATGAATAAACATATCACATTCAGTTAGCTCAAAACACAACCATAATAATAAAAATCATAGATTACATGTAACCATCATAAACCAGAATCATAGATCACATGAATAATTAATACTGAAATAAAATACTTATACCTATCCTTCAATTGGTCCTTAGCTTCTACCTTTATCCTTTCCATACACACATCTGATAAGATGCCACACCCAAAAAGTACCTAGTGCCTTCTCTTCAACCACGTACACATACACATAGTGTACATCACACACATAGACCTACACATGATGTAAAACACAACACATACACCTGCACCCGGTGTACGACATAACACAATACATACACCTACATCTGGTGTACAACAAAACACAATACATACACCTACATCTGGTGTACAACACAACAAAATACATACGCCTACATATGGTGTACAACACGACACATATACATACACAGAGTGAAACATAACGACTACACATGTCATGATACCACGACTAGGCAAGGCACATACACAGTACTATAATTACACAATACCACATGTATAACAGTACCACGTGTACAAAATGTACACGGTACCACCTATACACAACACCATTTGCATAAAGTGTACACAACGCCATTTGCATAACGTGTACACAGCACCACATGTACACAACACCACTTACAGAACGTGTACATAGTATCACATGTACACAACACCACTTGAACAACGTGTACACAAAACCACATGTACATAGAACCACATGCACGATGTGTGCACAACACCATATGTACACAACACCACATGCATGACATGTACACAACAACACCAACACACAACACCCCATGTACAACATGTACACGAAATCACATGCACACAACACCAGATGTACAATCAGACACACAACACCACATGTATGTAGCACCATATGTACAACATGCACACCACATCATATGTACACAACACCACATGTGCAACATGCACAAAGCACCATATGTACATAGCACCACATATCCAACATGTGCACAACACCATATGTACACATCACCACATATCCAACATGCGCACAACACCATATGTACACAACATTGCATAAATAACATGTACAAAAACCATATATATATATAACATCACAGGTGCAACATGTACAACATATATACAACAATAGCATTGCACATCCATAGACCTTGCTTCTAGCATATTTCCACCATCCATGCTTGTCCCAATATGTCGTAGATCATATTGTTTTCATTCCGTTGATGTATCCCTCAGAATTACCTGTCCATAACATAAACATAGGCATAGTACAATCATATAATATCAATTCATATTCACATGATACTAACCTTGTGATCTATTAGGGTTACTCTTCCCACTTGATTCCTCATAAACCAGGAACCTCTTCATGCCATTCACCTACATAAGCAACAAGAATGATTCTTGATGACCTTTTCAAATAACGACATATATACATACATAGACACATATATAGAAATCTTCATAATCATAATCACAACATAATTATAACTAGATATCATAAGGTTAAGCTTAAGAGAACTCTCTTTATCCGTGCACAATATGCACAACATTGAGAACAATAGTTCCCAATATATCCAAGGCATCTGATCCCTCAGATCCATTTACTTTACATTTCTCATGATTTTCCTACCATTGTTCATTTACCTCAATGGACCCAAACAACTCAACTACTTGTCATACTCTTTCCTTTGGTTTCCCTTATACATGCATCAGGCTTCATATGAGTCTTACATTACCTATTGGGTTTCTTTCAATGCTTCTCGAGCTCCATTAACTTTCCTCCTTCCCAAACCAATTAACAATATTATCAAAACATAAAAGGCAAGAACAAGAAATAGATAAGAAGAAAACCAATAATAATATGACACCATAAAAAAAGTGGCATGGCCATGCACCAGACATAATCAAAACTGAAAATCAAGCGCAAACAAATCACAACACACCGAAATCACAAAACTAACAATAAACACCATGACTCAATCCCCATGGTTCCCAAGGAAAGCTCAACCCGAGCCTTCTTCAATATTTTGTGGCAGTTTCTTTTTCCATGCAATCCCCTGCATCATACCACCATAAACACATAATTGTCAATGAATAAATAAACATAATTTACCGGTTACCTTACCTTGTTGTAAAAAGCATGATTCCTTGTAACTATACACATCAATTCCATCTCTAAAGGGACTCCAATTCCCTCGGTAAATCTAGATATAACTAGAAACCATATGTTATACATGTCAAATACATGTTCATGAATATAGAAGACATCCACATAATTTCACATATGTTGTCCTGCAACTACTCATATATGTCAATCACATGTTACAAATATCAAGAGATTATATCTATTAATTTGAAATCAACATTTACCAAGACTAACAAAGAATTAATAATCAACTCACAATCACTAGTCATAATGCTACAACTAGCACCTACTTGCACTCAAGTACATGTCAATTGTCTCAACACATAATGTGTTAGTACAACCATCTTAAAACAAGATCATTCCATCATGTAATTTTATAGATACAAACTCATATCATGCAACTATTCAAACATTCAAATAATAGATAGAAGAAATAATAGACACCAAACACTCAAACACCAAATAGACAACATAATCAAACATTCAAGCACCAAGTAGACGACATAAGCAAACTCATACCTTAATGTATCTTAGGGGAGGCTATCTTGTCTGCAAAATCAATCTAGATTATCACGAAATAACTTCACAACATATCAAATCAAACATAATATTGTCATGATGTCCATACTACAATAAGTAGCTAACATGTTGACATCATAAACTCATAAACAATTGTCATTCATGTATAACAATTACATGGACAACCAATCTAGATTAGTACAAAAAAATATCACAAATATGTCGACTCATACCTAAATGTCATAAGCCTAACCATCTGCATAGGTCAATCCAAATTAACACGATACATATAACATCAAGATCTTAGTTGCAATGACCATAACCATCATGCATATGACCATAGTGCATATAACAAGTTACTATCCTTCATAACTAACCGACGCATGTACATGTAATAACATTGAGTAATTAACATATATTTTGCATGTAATGAAAACAAAAAATAGAATGACATGGATGTCTATAACCCTAATGCATATAACAATAAATTAAATAACATACCTACACACAAAACATACAAATCTATATGACGATCTTGCCTTACCCCGAGGTCCAATGTTGCAACCTCACTCTGATGATCTGCATATCTTGCTCTATCTCAACCAACACATCAACAGCATAACATACTATCAGCATCATGATGAAATAAACTACATCAATGACCTCATGCACAACAACCATAACCATTACAATGCATGCCCAACAACATATAGACATTGACATGCATAACAAATGTATATACAACTGACATGCATTCATGAGAAATACTTCTCAAAATCAACATCAGAAACTTCTACATGACAACACAACTGTAACAATGACCATCACCATGCATACATAACAAGCATATATACAGCCTATATGCATGCATGACAATCCACATTCCGGCCATCCAATATAAAGGTTGAACCATGCTCTGATACCACTCTGTGGTATCAGATATCACACAAAGGTAAATTAAACCATACACCACCCAAAGATAAGGAAACCTTCTCCGATACCACCTTGTAACCACCTCCTCCCATATTTACCCAAGCTAACCAATCCACCAGGGTAAAAATGTGACGAAGAGTTACTATGATATGATTTAACTTCCCAAGTACAGTTAAGGAAGTGGAAACGACACGAGAATACTGATATGACCTTTCACAGATGCTACAAAATCTTCAGGATCCAACCAACCCTTCCATGTGACGAACCCCTGAAACAACTTAATGTTTTGTTGAACTAGATCCCTAGTCGAACTGATGAAAAGGTATGCATGCGGCTAAGACCCTCCAATCATTCTCACAACAAGTCATTCCAGTGATTGTGGAATTTTTCAGGAATTTTTGAGCCAGCGACCCCAGATTCGGAACCACTTTTTCAGGGATAGATCTGAGACCTCTACCCATAACTTCATAAAACTTTCAGAAATGAATAATAACAATGGACAAATATTACTAATGCAAACATTTAATGAAGGAATTGACCAGACCCCTACTAGCCATGACAGGAATTTTGTCAAACATATCACAAATTTCATATCCTATTACATCTTTGCAACAAAAAGGAAATAATTTTTAATGGGCTGAGTGTGCAACTAGTTTTGAGCAATTGAAGAATTTTCCTAGATATGATATCTAAGATGGCGCAGGAGATGGAAGTTATTGGCCGAGGAGTTATGTAGTTCAACATAAAGCATTCAAGGATTTTTAGGTTGGGGAGCATGTCTACTTATGCATCAATCCCAAGAGGATCTCCTTAAGGATCAGATCATGTGCCAAGATGGAACCTTGGTATTGAGTGCCTTTTGAGATCCTTCAAAGGATTGGACTAGTGGCCTATAGACTTGCACTGCCGCCAATAATGAAATTCCATGATTTTTTCCATGTTTCATTACTTAAGAGATACGTCCAGGATGTTAATCATGTGATTTATTGGTCTGTATTGGAATTGGAACAAGAGTCGTAATTCCGGCCAAAACCATAATGCATTTTGTATTGGAAACAATTCATGCTTTGGAACCGAGCAATAGAGCAAGTTAAAGTGCAGTGGAAGCACATTGGGCCCAATGAAGCTACATGGGAGAGTTTAATCATATGTGAGTTATGTATCCTTATTTATTTGTTGCTTGAGAAGATGTGTTTTGTTTATATGTTTTGGTTTACGTTTATGCATATGTGTATTGTATATACTGCAATGAGATGTGTTAAAAAGCTCCCATAAAAAGTGTGTTGCAAATACTGCATCGAGTTGTGTTATAAAGTTCCAATAAGTAGTATGTTTTTCATGGTTTCAACACTTTGGTATGATTTAAATGTTGCACCGAGATGGGTTATAAAGCTCCATGGGCTTCATGTTTTTCTGGTTATAAGTGTTATTGAACACAAAGGACGGTGTTCCCCTAAAGGGAGGGGTTTGTAATAGCCCCTAGTTGATTTTCAATGTAAATAAAATAATACCAAGGTCATGGGACATGTATTCCAAGCTAAATGTTGGGAAAAACATCTTAGTGGGCATCACTTGTGATTAATGATGGCTATGAAAATTTGCAAAGGAAAAGAGGAAATAATTGGAATTTTAATTATGAAAATAGAGGAAAATAGGAGAAAAGGAAGGTGAAGAGACACATATTTCCATGCAAGGGAAATTAGAGGGAAAATGAATAAAATAGAGGAATCAATGATAAAAATGTGTCATAGAATCTGTTCACAAATTTTTTCAGTTCAATTTTTTACTTTCTCATTTCATTCTCTCATTCTCTCATACTCTTGCACACTTAGAGCATGATAGGAGCATTCTAGCATTCACTTGGAATTGGAGAAAGAAAGCAAAGGAAAGTAGGGAAGCGCGATGAGATAGTGGGATCAGTAGCTACAACTGGATTTATTTGTAAGTAACAGGTTACATGCGTGATTTCCTTGCTAATTTTTGGATGCATGGTATATGGATTTTATTCTTTGGTTATGTGTTATCATTAGCATAGATATTTTCTTGTATTGATAGTGGTTTTAGCCTTGCCTTTCCATTTCCTAGATAGCCATGGTTGTGGGTTGGAATAAAAACTATGGAATCCCTGAAAAAATTTGGGTTGAGCTACTGGTTCATGAAGCCATAGGTTGGGAAAAATGATCTGGAGCCCTTGGTGGGTTAGGTTACTAGTCCCTAGAGCCACGGTTGGAACAAATTCTCTAGAGCCCTGTAAGGTTGTGGTTTGAGTTAGTAGCTCCTTGAGAGCTGGAAAACTAGGGTAGAGATTGATTTGGTTGATGTTTGTGATTTCTGGACCTTAGAGTTGGAATCACTGTGGTTGAGGGTTAAGGTGGTTTGGCCTCTAGAATCCCTGGTTTGGTTTTGTTTTGGTTTAACCCATGAGATCCCACATTCATTCTTGGAATATGGCGCAAGGGTGATTGGTTGAAAGAGAGATTTGGTTCAACCCAATATATGGTCAGGTGGTACGTGGAATTTCCTGACTTGGTTTTCTTTTGCATAAGTTAATAAGAGCTATTTTCGTATCGTGATTTATGAGCACTTGTATTGGTTATTGTGTTAACATTATGGTTGATTTTCCATGGTTTCTATGTTGGTTACTTGCTAGTTATATGATGTATTCTATCTATGGCTCTTGACATGTTTTGATAAGTTATTGAATGGTTGATTAATTCATGGGATAACAAGTGTTATTGCAACATGGCATAAAGCCTTCTTGGTGATTATCAAATGAATGCTACACGTTTATGATCATATATTCATTCATGACCTGTAGCTTATACGTTTACTGTATGTTTGAAGAAAGGTCTATCATGGATTAGGCATGTCTAGATCAAGTTATTTCTTCAGTTTGAATGGTTAGCATTATTATTTTCTTTTCTGTGCTTTTGGAAAGTTACAGACAGTTCTGGGAAGTGGCCTTTAGACTAGCCTAGAAAAGTGGCCCATATCTCATAATCATTGGCACTTAACTAGGGATTTTAGGTCATAATTGCATGGAATGAATTCTATGAGTGTGGTCATAGGCTTCCAACCTGCATGGATGGAGTATCAAGGGTGAAATTATGGAGCTAGGTTAGGGAAAAAGGGTTTCAAATTCGGGATTGATCACCTAGGGTGGTTTTCCAATTTTTGAGTGATCTATAGTCCTTGTGGGATGTCAGTAATTGTTCAGTTTGTATTACCCACTTCCTTAACTAGAACTTGGAGTTCGGGTCATGTTATAGTGACATTAGTCTCATGTTTACCCTGGAAAGCTTGTGAATTTGGGTAAATGTTGGAGGAGGCATTACATGTGTAATGCATATAATATGCATTGCACCATATCTCTTAAGCATTTCTAAGTCTTTGACCCAGCTTGTGAAGATATATATATATATATATATATATATATATATATATATATATATATATATATATATAACGCTAACCATCCTGAGCTTGATAGTACTAAAATAATGTAGGTTTTAACCCTGTACAGAAATTATCTGCAAACAAATCTTAAAACATAAAATAAACAACAGAAAGAGCATAAAACATAATACAGATAAACATAGAGATTTTCCCCTGGATCCAAAATCGGGACGACCAACATGATTTTTCATTATATTCCTTTTAGTGTTACAACACATATATATACATGTCAAAGCATACATAAACCCCAATCCATTAACCCTGGATTATAACATAATCGTAGTTCCCTTGACCGGATCTACAAAATACTAGGGGCCAAAAACCATTGTACCCCAAAACCATGTGCAAAACCATGCACAAAACCATGGGTGGATCCGCCACCGGAAAATAAGGACCAAAAAAATTTTCTGGGGCGCTGCCCCGGACCCTGACAAGGGGGGCTACCGCCCCCCCTATGACCCCCCCACGCGTGATTAGTCGTGGAAAGAATATAACACATACCCAACATTCTCCCACTTGTTGTTTTCTTTCCGCAAGGGGCCACGGGAGAGCTGAGTCATTAGCCCAGCTTTGCAACACCCATTGTTTCTCTACACCAAGAGAAATTCTGAGTGCTCACAGAATTTGTCAATGCATTTGCAACATTCTTCAAAGTGTCCACCTTTACCAGATACACCCTTTTAGCTTCAACCATATATCTCACAAAGTGATATTGAACATCAATGTGCTTTGTCTTTGAATGATAAGCAGGGTTCTTAGCCAAGAAAATTTCACTTTGGCTATCATAGTCTATCCTTATAGTTTGTTGCACCAACCCCATATTTGAACACAATATCTGTAACCAAACTGCTTCCTTGCTTGCATGAGTGGATGCCATGTATTCTGCCTCTATAGTTGAAAGAGCCACTACAAACTATCTTTTACTCATCCAACTGACTGCACCTCCAAATAGGCTAAACACATACCCACTTGTAGATCTTTTTTGGTCTAGATCTCCAGCCCAGTCTGCATCAACAAAACCACGAATGTCCAACACTCTTTCCAATCCTAGTCTTCCCTAGTAGCACAAGCCATAATCACTAGTTCCACGCAAATATCTGAAAACCCGCTTCACTGTTGTCCAATGCTCCTTCACTGGGTTTGACATAAACCTACTCAATACTCCCACTGCATGTGCAATGTTTGGTCTAGTACATATCATTGCATACATCAGGCTACCCACTGTACTTGCATATGTAACATGGGACATATCCTCCTCTTATTCTTGTGTCTTGGGACACTATTCAGCAAATAGCTTTGTACCTACAGGAATCAGAACATTCACCGGTTTACTATCCTGCATATTGAACCTCTGCAATATAGTCTCGACATACTTCCTCTGGTTTAACCAGAGCTTCCTCTTTTCCTAATCTCTCTTAATTTCCATGCCCAAAATATAGTTTGCAGCACCAAGATCCTTCATGTCGAATTTGGAGAATAGCTGGGTCTTCAAATCTTGGATAATTTATTTGTCATTTCCAATCAAAAACATATCATCCACATACAAGACCAAATAAATAACACGGTCACCAATTAATTTAAAATAAACACAGTGATCCTCCTTACTTAAGTCCCCATATATAGGTATCAAATTTTTTATACCACATCCTTGGTGACTATTTTAACCCATACAAAGACTTTTAACCTGCATACCAACTCTTTCTTCCCCTTCACCATAAAGCCTTCAGGTTGTTTCATGTAGATCTCCTCTTCCAAATCCCCGTGAAGAAATGTTGTCTTCACATCCATCTGTTCTACCTCAAAATCAAATGCAGCAGCAACAAATAAAAGTAATCTAATAGAAGTAACTTTGGCAACAGGAGAAAAAATATCACCAAAATCAATTCCCGGCACCTGGGAATAACTTTTTGCTACCAACCGAGCTTTGTATTTCTCCATCTTGCCTTATACATTCATCTTCTTCTTAAACACCCATTTTCTCCTGATGGGCTTCCTTCCAGCCGACAACTCCACCAGATCCCATGCCTCATTTTTATGCAAGGATGCCATTTCATCAACCATGGCCTCCTTCCAAAGTTTTCCATCCTCTGAATCTACTACCTCCCTGACAGTTCTGGGATCATCATTAGTTATAGTTAAAGAAAAATTTGAATAGAAAGCAGATGGACTATACCTTTTTGGTTGTCTTCTTTCCCGAGCTGATCTTCTCACAGCTGGAGTTTGTGGCTCTTCCTCTTCTGTGTCTTCTTCTATTGTAGCGTCTGATTCATCCTCCTTTAGCTCAAACTCTATCTTCTCAAGCTCCTTTGGTAGGACTTCATGTTTAACAATATGTTTCGCCTCTCTAAACACCACATCTCGACTGTACACAACCTTCCTTGTTTCCGGGTTCCAAAGCTTGTAACACTTTAAACCATCCTTATACCCAATAAAGATGCACCGTTCAGATTTATTATCCAACTTGTTCCTTTTCTCCTTTGGAACATGTACATATGCATCACATCCAAATACCCTTATATGTGAAAGAGAGGGTTTCTTACTATTCCATACCTCATGTGGAGTCTTATCCTCCAACGCTGATGAAGGTGATATGTTAACCAAGTAACATGCAGTCTCCACTGCCTTTGCCCAAAATTCTTGTCCTAACCCGGTACCACTGAGCATGCTTCTTGCCTTTTCCATCAGCGTTTTGTTCATTCTTTCTGCAGCTCTGTTTTGCTGAGGTGTGTATGGAGTAGTGTTATGTCGTGCTATACCATACTTCTTACAGAATTCTTCAAATTCCTTCTTGCAGAACTCCCCACCATTTTCTTTCCTCGGCACCTTTATATTCTTCTCTGTCTGGTTTTCCACCAGAGCCTTAAATTCTTTAAATCTGTCAAAGAGTTCAGATTTATTCCTCAAGAAATATATCCATGTATTCCTTGAGAATTCATCTATGAAAGAAACATAGTACATATACTTACCCAGTGATGGAACCGACACAGGTCCAAACACATCACTGTGCACAAGCTCTAATATCTTGTTTTCCCTCTTAGCACCAGAAGGAAAACTCACCTGATTCTGCTTCCCATATACACAAGGTTCACAGAAATCGAAATCTAGAGAGCTATTAGACATACCTTCTACCATACCATTTCCATGCAGTATCCGAAGGCCCTTCTCTCCAATATGTCCAAGCCTTTGATGCCATAGCATGGTCTTTTCTCCAGAGACCGCTAGGCTTTTCGCTCCACTTTCGGGAACCACAAAACTGTTACACCCATCAATAATAGTGTTGCCCTGAAGCTTGTACAAAGTTCCAATGTGAACTCCCCGCATTAATACCAGTGCTCCCTGAACCATCTTACAGGTATCTTTCTCGAACACTATTTTTACACCTGCATCATCCATCTTGCTTATAGAAATCAGATTTCTAGCTAATGCAGGAATGTGTAGAACACAAGGAAGTGTTCTAATCCTTCCACCTTGCAGCTTCAACTTGAATTTTCCACGTCTGACGATTCTAGCCTTCCTATCATCACCTAAGAAGACATCACCGCCATCATATTTCTCATACTCGCAGAACCACTCCCTATGAGAAGTGAAGTGAAAGGATGCACCCGATTCAATCAACCATGACTCATGATCTACATGTGTATTTGAAGAAGAATCCAAATACACATTCCCACCTTCATCCAAGGTGGTTTTTGCATCTGCAAAATGAGCATCATCAGATCCCTTTCCTTTCTGAGGAGCTTTTGATCTGCAGTCCTTTTTTTAGTTCCCTTCCTTTCCGCATTTATAGCACACCTTTACAAACTTTCCAGGAGATTTAGATCTCCCACTCAAAACCTTATTCTTGTTTTTGTTCTGGGACCTTCCTTGTACAGATAATTCATCTCCATTCTAACCCTCCATATTTCTCCATCTCATTTCCTCCGACAGCAAGGCTGAGACAATGTCATCAAAATTCAAGGTAGTTGTATGGCTACCTATTTCAATAACCAGACTGTCCCATGAATCTGGTAGAGAACACAAAAAACTGATGCACTTATCTTCATCTGAGATTTTAATATCAACAGATGACAACCGACTTACCACAGTATTTAAGGCGTTTAGATGCTCTGTCACCGAGTCTCCATCTTTCATCCTCAGGTTATGCAGATTTTTTCGTAGAAACAATTTATTCACCAAAGACTTAGATTGGTACAAAGTCCCCAGCTTGTCTCATAAGGTCTTTGTCTTAGCTTCCCCAGATACATTCAACAATACTGAATCTGAGACACACAACTGTATTGTGCTCTTTGCCTTCCGATCCAGTTTCTTCTAGTCTTCATCTGACATTGCCGTTGGTTTAGTACCCGGATCTACCGCGATCCAATGGTCCTTATCCACTAGCAGATCCTCCATCTTGAGCTTCCACAACTCAAAACTATGACCATTAAATTTCTCTATCTATATCTTCCCTCCACTCGCCATCTTCTTTCACTACAAGAATCGATCCCGCAGATCTCCCACTGAACAGGGTCTACCTCAAGCCCGAGAAAAAAACCTCTCAGCAGAAAAGGCATCCCCTTGAAGCCGAAATTGCTCTGATACCAAATGTAGGTTTTAACCCTATACAAAAATTATCTGCAAATGAATCTTAAAACATAAAATAAACAATAGCAAGAGCATAAAACATAAAACAGATAAACACAGATATTTTCCCCTAGATCCCAAATTGGGACGACTAGCTTGATTTTTTATTATATTCCTTTTAGTGTTACAACACATATATATACATGCCGAAGCATACATAAACCCCATTCCATTAACCCTGGATTAGAACATAGCCGTAGTTCCCTTGACCGGATCTACAAAATACCAGGGGCCAAAAACCATCATACCCCAAAACCATGTGCAAACCCATGCACAAAACCATGGGTGGATCTGCCCATCGGAAAATAAGGACCAAATTTTTTTTCCGGGCACTGCACCGGACCTTGACAGGGGGGGCTATCGCCCCCCCTGTGAACCCCCCACATGTGATTAGTCATAGAAAGAATATAACACATACCCAACAACTAAGTCATGATCTATTTAACTACATAAAAAAGGAGTTGATAGAGATATGTCCAGTCATTCATACTTAAGCCAATTAGGCTATAAAATTCAATGTAAATAGACCTTTTGCACAACCATCATGATCAAGAAAAAAACATGGCTATGCTACTTTGTAATTACGACTACATTAGTACTAGACCTATTTTAAAATAGGCTCTGAACAACTCCATCATGCCTCTCACCATTCCCATGAATAATGCACTATCTCATTCATTAATCATAAAGTAAAGAAAGAAACATTCAATTGCATACGCAAGGATCCATGTTAACTCCAAATAGACTACAGAAAATCACTTAACAACAAGACTTTGTAATTCTCAAACACAAATATCCTTCTTTAAACATACAATTAAATCAATAAGTGTCACACACATCATAGCAATATAATTGAGTCCTTAACATACATTCGAAATCATCTAGTTAACCAAGAGTATATCAACATACATTTGAAATCATCTTGTTAACCAAAATTATATCGACAGTTGCAGGGATCTCAAAATATCTCATACCACGAGAATAAGAATACAAACATATCACACACGATTACACATTTCTCATGCATTGAGGAAATCACATTCCCTATTTTAACATAAGCATTATACTAGCACATCAAATTAATAAAATACATTATTTAAGCTAGCTCATCATACATATGCTTAGCATTCAAGGTTCAAGGCTTGAGTATACACTTATCTTAGAAAATATGTTCAACAACTGAGATTGGGACTTCAAATCTCCACCCAACCTTAGACACACTACAGTAATAATTTCTTATAGTAATCAGCCTTGAGCCAAATTCTAGAGCTTGAGGATGGGTGCTTAAGGGATTAAACCAATTATTCCAGCTAAAATAGGGACTCCAGAGAACCCTACACCTCCACCCAGCAACTACTCATACAATTAATATCTCACTAAAAATATAGAGGTTTATCACCTCCATCCTCTAGCCTATCAAAGGAGTCCATAGATGTCCCACCTCCAACCTTTTAAAAATAATGGAATCTAGATGATTATACCTCCACCCTCAATTCAATAAGGGGATCTAGAGGCTTATGCCTCCATACTCAAATCATAAGGGAATATAGAGGCTTATTCCTCCACCCTAAAACCAACAAGGGAATCCAGAGGCTTATACCTCCACCCTCAAATTAGCAAGGGAACACATAGGCTTATACCTCCACTCTCAAATCAGAAAGGGATTCCAGAGGCTTATACCTCCACCCTAAAATCAACAAGGGAGTCTAGAAGCTTATACCTCCATCCTAAAATCAACATGGGAACCCATAGGCATATACCTACACCATAAAATCAATAAGGGAATCCAGAGCTCAGTGTAAAACCGAGAAAAAAAGGAAAGGGGAGGTAAAGAAATCTCCTCCCAAGAGTCCAAGGAACATGACTCAACCCAAAAATTCAAGGGAATCTAGAGAATACCATCTCCACCCTCCAGTATTACATGGAATCTAGAGACTAGTGTCCTCATATGGGAGCTCTTCTTCCACCTCCAAATTCTCAACCAAATGTTGGCCCTAATCCCTACATTCTGATAACAACACTGATTTTTCTACACCTTTTCCTCCCTACGCTCTGGCTTTTCTTCCTCTACGATGCAGTCATTTGTTGTCTATCTTTCATTAGAGTTTCATCTCGTATTCTCGTTTAATTGTGCTCTCCTGTGTTCTTCGTTTTCTCTATATCTAAATGGTTTCTCTTCCCAATGCATGAGAAAGAAAATTCATTTTACAGAATGTTGTCCTCCCTAATGCATGAAGTGTGATGATATCTCCTCCATTACGAAGTTGGAACTTGTCAGGACAGGAGTAACTCTGAATGAATTGTTGTATTTGAATTAATATAGAATATGACTATATACAAGGAGAGGGAGACTATTGGGTTTCATCTCCTAGTGTATCTTCGTCTTCCAACTTCTTTTCTTTTCTTATTTACAATATCTACATAGGATTCCTAATCCCAAATATTACGTGTCAGCATTCCCCGCTTAATCTGAAGGGATGTTGGTGAGTCCAAGCCTCATTTTGAATCTTTCAAACGTTTTCCTTCCAAGCAATTTAGTGAAGATGTCTGCAATCTGCTTGTTTGTCAAACAATGTTGTAGGTGGATTGTCTTTGCCTCAACATGATGTCGAATCAGATGGTATTTTGAATTGATATGTTACATTCGATCATGGAACTTTGGGTTCTTTGCCAAATTTATTGCAGAAGTGTTGTCAATCAAAAGAGGAGTTGAATGTACTTGTTTCTCTTGCAAATCTTCCAAAATTTTCCTAGGACACAAAATTTCCTTTACTGCTTTAGCTGCTGCCACATATTCTACCTTAGTTGTAGAATCTATTGGAACTGATTGTTTATGTGACCTCCAAGAGACATCTCCTGATTAGAGTATCCAATCAAGCCAAAGTCACCCACATGTGTATACTCGAGTCCAAAATATTGAGTTACCTTCAAATACTTTAGAACTCTTTTTGTAGCAGACCAATGACCCTCACAAGGCTTTTGCATAAACTTGGAGAGGATTCCAACAACAAATGAAATTTCTGGTCTTGTAGTAGTCAGGTAGTTGAGACTTCCTATGAGTTGTCTATACTTTGTTGCATCCTCAAATTATTTTCCTTCAATGGAAGTAATGTTTAAGTTCTGTTCCATTGGAGTAGTCAAAGGATTGCACTCAACCATGCCAAACATGTTCAACAAATCTCCATTGTACTTCTTCTGAGAGAGGAATATAAACTTCAGATGTTTAGTTACTTCGAAACCAAGATAATAGTGAACATAGCCCAAATCTGTCATTTCAAAACCTTTCCTCGGTTATTTATTTATGGATGCAATGTAGTTCTCATTGTTCCCTATCATCAAAATATCGTATACATACACCACAAGATATACTATTGCTTTTCAAACTTTCTTGACAAACAAATTTGCATCATCAAGATCATAATGTTTGAAATTGAGTTTCAGAAGATGCTCAATTAACTTCTTGTACCACGCTCACGGTTCTTGCTTGAGTCCATACAAGGATTTTACAAGCTTGCATACTTTTTGTTCATGACCCTTCACAACAAATAATTTTGGTTGGGACACAAAAAAATTCTCTTTCATATCTCCATTCAAGAAAGCAGTTTTTACATCCATTTTATGGACTTTCCAACCATTCTGAGCTGCCAAGGAAAAGAGTGTATGGATGGTAGTGTAGAGGTAATTTAATTGCTTAAATTCCTTAACATAAATTATCAACCCAGGGGTCCGTAGACTTGCGAGACATACATGCACTATATGCGCTAGAGATCAGTTTCCAATTTTGAAAAAGAATTCTTAACCTATTAAATAAATAAAAAGGACAATCCAATTAAATCTATTCTAAAAAGTAGTAGAAATTTAATCTGTTAAAAAAAATGATAATTGACATAAGAATAAATTTATTCTAGAAAATAATAAATCTATTCTAGAAAACAGTAAATCACACCATACTTCCGGAAGTGAAAAAAATCAATTGTGAGAATTAAAAAGCACACATTTGTAGAAATGAAATAACTAATATAAGCATACTTGCAGAAATTGAAATGACTAATCTAAAGCACTCTAGCATGAATTTAAATCATTAATCTAAGCACACTTTGCAAAAATTGAAACACACTTGCATGAAATTGAAATCTGATACTTAAAGCGTACCTATAGAATGGAAAATCACACTTCATTGAAAATCAAAGGAACATCATATATTCTATGAATTCTCAAATTACATCAACAAAAATCATATACAACTATCAACTTAAATGCTATGCTACAAATCTACCATTAAATTCTATCTATCTCATTACATCCTCACTTTACATCTCCTTCTATGATTCCAAACTTCTCCAATATTACAAGTTTCACATTACAAATTCTTCCTCCTCTTCCTCCCCATGAAAGGAGAATTCTCTCCTATTTATACAAAAACTAAGCAACTACCTCATTAATGGAAATCCGCCATTCTCTCCTTAGATCCATAAAAGTTTCAACCAATTAGACACATGTCCATGATTTTCTCCATGACATATGTTTGACTCCTATCCCAAATATCCTTCCAATCTTGAAGAGAATTCGAATTTGAACCTTGGAGGCCACATAAGAGTGTCTTGGAAGTTTCCAAATGACCTACACATGTCATGAAACTCAAGCCACTTTTAATTATCAGCAAGTATATGTCCTTTTTCTAATTTTTAACCATTAATTCATTATAAACACTTGAAAAATATAACTTAGAAAATACCATTATGAACCCATATGATGATGGAAATGTAGGTTTATATATTGACAAAGTGATGGAATGAAGGTGATAAAAGTGAAATGAGGGTGTGAATGAAGTGAAAACATATGTCATCTTAAAGACATTTTGGAGACTCAACATACCCCCCAACTAGAGTGATTGCATGTCCTCATGCAAATATTGCATTAATTCCTTTGATTTTCTTGCACCGTATTTTCTTTTGAATGAGCTTGGCTTATATAAATTCTCTTTAAACTTTGCATTTGATTATATTTGACAATTTCATTTATTTTTTCAAATTATTCCTTGTCATACATTGAATTGCAACATGTTTTTTTTGTTCTTGTGTGGCAACCATATTCTAATTGGTATTAGTTCTTGTGTTTCAATGCCTTGTCTCTTTTTGTTGCAGCAAGGTTCATTGAACATATTAAGAATGCATCATTAAATCAGCCATACAATATGCTCATCATTTAAACATTACCTGCAAATCATATAAATTTTGAACCATAGTGAAATCATAATTGATTAGGACAAGTATGTTAGGATGAAATGAAGTGATATGGATGTCCCTTCCCCCCCAACTAAAGGTATTTTTGGTTTTAATGAGAAAGGAAATATGGTGAAGTATTTTCCAAAAATTATAATTTTAGTATTCAAGGAATTCTATGATTAAAATCTAGAAAAGAACATACCTTTACTTACGTGAGAAGTGGAAAAACTATGCATATGTAGAGAGATGATGCCAGATCATGGAATAGAATGTATAATTTCATCTACTTCTTGGTTGCATAGATGGTCGATAAGGTCGTAAATGTGGATCCTTTATTACTTCTACTGAATTTGCTCCAAAGTACAAAATATTGTGAATCTGCTACTGAATCATATAGTCTTCATGTCGTCTCATATCATGGAAAAGTTATTTCCATGTGAATAATTGTGTTGATGTCGAACATGGAAATAATTCATTGGATTACTGACTATTGATGAATGTCGTTAACCAATGTCAGGCAAACTCACCATTAATGTCAATTAGTGCCAAGGTACCTAAGTACATCTTGCAAAGTGCGAATAGATGAGTTGATGTCGAGCCACTTGCAAGATTCAACAATCAACAGACATTGGTGTATTCCCATTGTTCATTGGCGAGAAGACTTGCCATTAAGGCATGCAAGCCTCAAGGTAATAAAAAAATACTCTAGTCTTGGACCTAGATAAGGTGTCCATGTCGATAGGACAAGACTTGTTAGAAGGGAGGCCTTAATGGATCCTCCATCATCTAGCACGAGTAGGAAACAATAATTTGATGATCATAGGTAAAATATTTGTGATTGAAGCAAGGTTTATTAACGGAAAAGGAAAAAGAGAAATCAACATGTAAGTGAGCTGACTGATTTTATTGAAGGATTAGGAGTGGATGGAAGTAAATGAATGTGAATGGATAGTGAACAGGAATGGAGAATGAATATGAATGGAAAGTATGAAGAGAACATGCGACTCTTGCAAGGAAAAATGATTGTGGTTTGTATGATGAAAATTCTTGAATTAATTGTAAGCATTGAGAGGCGGAAAATAATGGCATTTATGGATGTGACAGAAATGTATTTTTCTTCTTAATTATTTTCTTGAAATTGGTCTTTTAAAACCAATTGTGCACAAATTGATTCTCTTTGATCATCCCACAACCTGCAAAAACTTGGCACTGACATTACAATAAAATGTAAGAGTATTTGATAGAGAAGTGATCAATTTCTCTTGATACATACGCAAAAAAATGCATAGTTAATGCCAAATAAAACATATTCTAAGGAAATCAAATAAAAATTGAATGCACTTTATTTTTTCTGGAAAACGATGCATCTTAGAGTCCCTGTTTCTTTACTTGAGGTCCAATTTCAATGATTTTAATCATAAATCTAGTTTCTGAAACATTTGACAGAAATTATTGAGGAAAAGCATGGGATGCCAAATTAACTACAGATCTTGCGATAAAACATAAATTCAAACATTCCCATGTAATCTTGTGTTGATTAGCTGCAAAATTGTGCAGTTTCTATAGCTAAAATCTTGAACAGACGGTTAAGTACACACAACTATGCATGAATAAATAATCAATCCAACCTTGAAATTAAGTAGTACTTCTTCCAGAAAAATTAGCCAATACCCTACTTACTTTATTGATGCAGTAAACAAATTTTCATAAATTTATTACCTTCAGATGTTGACAACGTAGTCGTGTTTGTTGTTCTATTTGCAAGACTCAAGAAATATTATGGTCATGTATGGAAAAATTGTGCCAGAATTTTTTTTATCTGACGGTTACTGCTTCATACAATTGTCAAGCGACAAACCATCATTTTTCACTACATGGGTTTTCTAGAGAGAATTTTACAATAATGAGATTTCTGGTTTCTATTTTTAAGATCGAAAAGAAAGTATATAATACCATAGGCAATAATATTATGGACCCATGGTTCTCAAATGATCAAATTTTGCAGAATACAATTTCAGCTATCCTTCACTATGTTTAGCATTTTAAACAATTATTGATGGTATCATTGGTGGGCAAAGCTTGATTCTTAAGTACTAGAAACGGGAAGATAAATATGTTTCATTTGCTTGCAGACCTTCGAGGATGGTGAAGTTTTAGCAAGCCTATTTTATAGATTTCTATTATCCACCTCCTATAGAAGAAAATAAAGAAGTACCAATGATTCCTCAAGTTCTCTGATCTTGACAGAAATACGAGACTTTTGTTGTTCAAGTAGATTTATTCGTTCCTGCATTGAACCTGCTCTCAATATCACTGCAATACAATCACCAATTCATGGCAAGAATAACAAAGCATATCATAATAGAATCATCTTGGATGCAAAGGTTGTCGTTGGAAAGAACACAAGCGAGTTGGTGAAAACATACTACTTGGAGTTTTTATCAACAAATCACTCGAAACTTCAATTGGATCCACAATTGGAACAACAACTGCAAGCACATCTACCGCAGAGGTATGCATCTATCAATGAGCTGCTTAGTAGCTCAGGAACCGTTGTCTCCTGTGGACTAGGTAAACCGAATCTGATCCTTCCAGCATGGCCACAACTTGAGTCTGCAAAAACATCATTTTTTTCTCGCGCGATCTACAAACTAAGGTTTCAAATAACCTCAAAAATATCTCAAATGGTAGCGAATTTCATAAAATTTCTCACGTGGAACATAATTGACCCTGTTATGAAGAAAACCCATGTTTTATTTTTCTCAGATTCACCCCCAGTTGAACAAAAAAATGCGTTTTAAAATGACTGGGTCAAAACTAGTGCGTTTTTTGGCAATTGCTTCTGGTTCGACTATTGGATCTGTGATCTGGAACGAATCGTTGGTATCTTTGGGAAGTAGAGATGGATCATTGGGGTAGAGAGCGTAGCTTGCCCTGCTCAAATCTTAAGAATGAAATAATAACACGAATCAATAGAAGAATGAAGGAAAAATGCTAAAAAATATGGATAAAATCAATCTTCATACAACTAGAAAAACCCAATATCAGGTCCAGACAACGTCACAAACATCACTCCCATAAGAGGAATCTGCCCTATGCATACAAAAAAATCCTTCCAATGTCTTCAAACATAAATAAGAATGCAAGAAAGTCCCTTTCTCTTGAGGCCCCAATCCAATCCAAAATGGACCTCCAAATTCCTGAAATCCTGCATCTGTTTTCACAAATTCTGATATAGAAAAGAAGACGATGGGGTCGCTACAGGGCTAACGCCCCTACACAGGGCCTCACATTTTCCTATTGGTTCCACTCTACATTTCCATTTTCGCACAATATATACATGGAGCCAGTCCATTGTCATGTATAGTACCAATAAATATCCATACAAAATGAAAAATCCATATGAGTAGCTAGAGGAAAGGAAATAAACTTTTTCGTAGTTGTGATCAAAGGTCGATCATATAGCTTGCGTGACCAAATAATGAAAGCATAAAATACAACTTGGCATAACTGAAGTATCGAGATGTAGATTTTAATGATCCTGATTTTCATGGGTTTTGAGGATTTTAGAACTCTATTAATAACAAAGATCAGGATCGGGATTATCTCTTTTATTTATTTCCATGAAATAATTCTCTGAGAATTTCCTTGCAAATTTTTAGAAAATGGGAGAACCACCGAAAAAATATTTCGAAAAAATAATTTTCAACGTTGATATATATATATATATATATATATATATATATATATATATATATATATATATATCGAGAGAGAGAGAGAGAGTCAAACTCTAAAACTAATTTTATTTTGTCAAAGTCTAAAAACTAGTTAAAATTTTATATATAAAAAATGATTTCTAAAAAAATGAAAAAAAAAGTAATTGAAAAAATGAAAAATGAAAATGAAATTGCATTAAAAAAATGAAATTGTTAGGTAAAATGAAATTAAAAAAAAATGACATTCTAGATTGAAAACTCATCCGTATGTATGCCTCCCCAGCAACGGTGCCAAAATGTAGAGGTAATTTAATTTCTTAAATTCCTTAACATAAATTATCAACTCGGGGGTCTGTGGACTTGCAAGGCGTATGTGCACTATATGTGCTAGAGATCGGTTTCCAATTTCAAAAAAGAATTCTTAGCCTATTAAATTAAAAAAAATGACAATCCAATTAAATCTATTCTAGAAAGCAGTAGACATTTTAGTCTATTAAAAAAAATGATAGTTGACATAAGAATATATTTATTCTAGAAAAAAATAAATCTATTCTAGAAAACTATAAATCACACCATACTTCCGGAAGTAAAAAAAATCAATTGCAAGCATTAAAAAGCACACATTTGCATAAATGAAACAATTAATCTAAGCATACTTGCAAAATTGAAATGACTAATCTAAAGCACTCTTGTATGAATTTAAATCATTAATCTAAGCACACCTTGCGAAAATTGAAACACACTTGCATGAAATTGAAATGCGATACTTAAAGCATACCTTTAGTATGGAAAATCACACTTCGTTGAAAATCAAAGGAACATCATATATTCTATGAATTCCCAAATTACATCAACAAAAAGCATCTACAACTATCAACTTAAACTCTATGCTACAAATCTACCATTAAATTATATCTATCTCGTTACATCCTCACTTTACATCTCCTTCCATGATTCCAAACTTCTCCAATATTACAAGTTTCACATTACAAATTCTTCCTCCTCTTCCTCCCTGTGAAAGGAGAATGCTTTCCTATTTATACAAAAATTAAGAAACTACCTCATTAATGGAAATCCACCATTCTCTCGTTGGATCCATAAAAGTTTCAACCAATTAGACACATGTCCATGATTTTCTCCATGATATATGTTTGACTCCTATCCCAAATCTCTTTCCAATCTTGAAGAGAATTCGAATTTGAACCTTGAAGGCCACGTAAGAGTGTCTTGGAAGTTTCCAAATGACCTACACATGTCATGAAACTCAAGCCACTTTTAAGTATTAGCAAGTAAATGTCATTTTTCTAATTTTTAACCATTAATTCACTACAAACACTTGAGAAATGTAACTTAGGAAAATACCATTATGAACCCATATGATGATGGAAATGTAGGTTTATATAGTGACAAAGTGATGGAATGAAGGTGATAAAAGTGAAATGAGGGTGTAAATGAGTGAAAATATATGTCATTTTAAAGACATTTTGGAGACCCAACAGGTAGCCATTTTTTTATTGGGGAAAAGGTTTCCTCATAATCGACCTCTTATTTCTATGCAAAAAAATTTTCCACAAGCCTGGATTTATGCTTTTCAAGTGAGCCATCTGCTTTATACTTGTTCTTGAAGATACACTTGCAACCTATTGGTTTGGTTCCCAATGGAGGATCAACCAGCTTCCAGGTGCCATTATTTATCAAAGCATCATATTATTTTTGCATCGCTTCTTTCCATTCATCACGAGAAGTGACTTCTTTGAAGGAAGTTGGTTTGAAACATCTAGAAAAATTTAGTTCACAATCATAAGAAACATCCATATCAATAGGTGAATCAGAATCATCTACATCGCCTCCATTCTATCTGGTTGAGCTTCTTATTCATGTCTTTCCAAATTCATCACGATGAACACTTTCAAGTGTCTTTGTCAGTAATTTTGGAGTACCTTTCTGAGATGGCCCAGGATGCTAATTTGACTGGATGGTTTGAATCAATATTTAGTCTCCTAATTGTGTCAATCGCATCACTCAAAGTGTCATCAGTGGCTGGAGCTTCATGCAGGGGAGAGAGTGCTTCAGAAGAAAATTCCACACAGTTGATCCAGTATAGGGATCCCTGACTCAAGATGTGGAACCTCATTATCAAACCCTTGAAAATACTGCATCTATGAATCTATCCAAGCAATCAAGCTCTCGCTCAACAACATTGTTGGTCTTGGAAGATTCAAGAAAGATCACATATTTATATATTATAAACTTCTTATTCACTTCATCATAGATACGATATGCTTTGTAGGTATTTGATTACCCCAAGAAGCTACATTTGTGACTCCTTGCACTGAGTTTGTTTCTATGTTCCTTAGGTATCAAGGCATAACAAGTGGAACCAAAAACCCTAAGATGCCTCACCGAAGGGATGTGGCCATACCACATTTCATAGGGAGTCGTGTTTTTCATAGCATGATATGGACACATATTCTTTATATACAAAACACATAGAACCGCATCAACCCAAAACATCATCTTAACATTCTTAAAAAACTTCATTCAACGTACCATATTTAAAATTGTCCTATTCATTCTTTTAGCTACTTCATTCTGTTGGGGATTATAAGACACGATTGTTTGATGTTTGATCCTATGCAAACAAAGATAGTTTTCAAATTCATTTGAAGTATATTCTTTTCCATTATCAGTATGAATAGAGACAATATGAGATTGTGCATCATTTTCATTCCATGCATGGAAGCTGTTGAATGTTTCAAAAGCTTCAAATTTGTTCTTCAATAGATAAACCCAAAAAATTCTAGTGTAGTCATTAATAAATGTCATCATATATTTATTACCATTTGTAGAAGGAACAAGCATTGGGCCACATAAATCAGAATGAATGAGTTCAATTTTTCTATGTGCTCTCGAATGAGAATCATGAAAAGACTATTTTATGTGCTTTCCTAAGATACAAGCATCACATTGCTTAAGTTTCCTAGGAATTGTATCCAAACCAATAATACCATTTTTCTTCAACAAATGAAGGTTGTCATAGTTCATGTGTCCAAATATAACATGCCATAAAAGACTTGATGGAAGTGGACCTTCATCATAGTGAGAACTGTATGAAAAGTTATGTGCATCAGCAGAGGTTCCTTGTAGCTTCAGAAGTCTTTCTTATTCTATCCCAGTCATGACAAGTGAGTGATCTTATGCTTTTCTAACCTCAAACTTTCCATCAAATATATGAATGGAGTGTCCTTTCTAGAGGATGTGGAACAATGACAAAAAGTTTCTCCTCAACTCCAGGAAGTATAGAACATCATGTAGAAGAAATTCGGGAAGACTAGGCAATTTAATCCTGATGGTGCCAAGCCTTGATGGCTTGAATTTTCACTTGCCTACAATGTAGACTTCTCCATCAACATTATCAGTTAATTCTTCAAAGAAATCTCTTCTGAAAGTCATGTGGCAAGTTTCTCATGAATCAAGCAACCAAGCATCTTTCTATGAAGCAAGTGAAGCATTGAATAAGTCTTCAATTACTCCAATGTTGCAATGTGCCACAACATAATGAGCAGACTCAGGCGTTTTCCCTTTTCCTTTATCAAGTGGTTTACCTTTTTCTTCCTTTATTTTCTGCTCGATTATGTCCCAAGGCAGCTTACATGTAGAATCATCATGTTCATCTCTATTGCATCATATACAATGAAATCAAACCTTTATCCTTGCCATAAATAATAGTTCTCTTTGCCAGAAATAACTACTCCCACTATGAAGATTAGTGAATGCATCATCAAAAAAAGACTATGTGCTTTCGATTCAAAATCACAACCTTTCTTGATATCTTCTATTAGATAAAACATCGATTTAATTATGAGAATGAAAAAGCTTGATAATAATACTTTAATATTTCACCACTCACTCCTAATATTATATGTCACCACTCCTTAATATATTGATGATACCACACTTCTTAATATATTAGTTTCACACCACCATATAATATATTGTTACATGTGACACTCATTACTCTACTCATATTCTTTATGATTTGCGCTTTATGGCCTTAACAAATGCATTATATGCCATCACTTCAATTTACCATACATACTTTGCAACATATATGTGAGCACCAAATGAACCATGCATACATATAACCAATAAAGAATTTGACTTATGCATGCCCACCATAAGGTATATATAGGTCTTCAAAATGAATTAACTGACGCATATATTCGACAACGGCTGGCATGCCAACATATAACACAACACATATAATAAAGATCCCACGGTCTTCAAATAATTTCAACACAGAATTAATGCAGCAACATATATATCACATTCATGACCTTCACACACAATTCAACACAACAGGGGCCACACAAAATTTATTCAACACACAGTTATTAAAAATATTAATGCGACACATGAACCATATCATACCCATTAAATGTCTCGGGTCACGCCCTTCAACACACCATTGAAATGAAATATTCAATGCACATACACAAGAGTCTGAACTATTATGCACCAATTAACACATTCAATATAACACCGGGAATTATAAATAGTCGATTCTTCTCTGGCCTCTCCATACATCGCACGTACAACCATTCACTACGGATTCCATTGCAAAGATACGTCACATGCCAACCATAATCCAAACAACCTTTCATCACAACCAGTAAATGTGGTGTTCAAAGGAGTTTTCCAAGAAATGAACTACTATAACACACATATGCCACATGTAGTCTTGAATTCATAGATTATCATTAGCAACAACACCAAGGAACAAGAATCACTCCAAGGCTGAGGATGGCAGGAATTTCGCAGACTACAAAAATGGGAGAAGGAAGTTACAAGGGCACAAAAGCTAATTTTTGGGTTTGGCTCTGATACCAGGTCAAGCTAGGAGTAACTCTGAATGAATTTTTGTATTTTCATTAAGATAAAATATGAATATATACAAGGAGAGGGAGACTATTGGGTTTCATCTCCCAATGTCTCATTGTCTTCAAACTTCTTTTATTTTTCTATTTACAATATTTTCATATGATTCATAATCCCAAAAGTTAGGTGTGAACACAACTATTTTTTGGTTGCGTGGGAAGAAATTCATTGTCACCTTCTCCCAACTTGATCATGATGGTTATGACTTCACATGGTCGTGGGGATGTTGTTGTGTCAACTCCTCCCTCCACTTCCCATTTGTTGACTTCAAGTTGTCTCAAATACCAATGCATCCCATCCTTCTTGAATTGTTTTCCTCTCTTCCTTGTTGATTTATCCAAGGTAGAAATGGCCCTTCTATCCTTATTTCCTGCCCAATTAATTTATCAAACTAGTCCATTTAAGGCACACATGCTAGCCTTCCATGGTTGTCGTGAAACCAATCAAGCTTCCTTCAAATCCCAAGCAAACTCCTTCCTCAAACTCTGGAATATGTGTCTCAATTCTCAAGAATTTTAATTATAATCAACATATGGAATATTTACAATGAAGGGGAACTAGCCTAGGGCTATCACATTTTTCAACCATGAGAATCACTTGGTGACAATGTCTAGAGTCGTCAATATTGGGTAAGAGAGTTTGATAGTGAGTGAATATTGTTATGATAATCATAGAGTCACCAATAAACATTACTCTACACACTCTTTTGTGCTACAATAGTGAGACCTTATATTCTTCTACCTCATTATTTGTGTTAGTAACCACTTCCCAAGAATATTTAAATTATTTTCGTCCTTTAAGGTCTTATGTCCATACACCATTTCCTCACCTACAATCCATGGATATATCCCACAATAATAATTTTTCTTCCCAATAATTACTTATTTTGTATTATAAAATGTTGTGGCCAATTTGGGCAGCTTTATATACCAGAAAATATGAAATATGGGTGTGACCAGATGTTCTGAATACAAATCTAACTATTGATTTTCCTATATCTTTACTATTTTAGCCTCTAAGGACTTGGTAGGTTCACTAACTTACATATTGATTAAAAAATATAACACAACAAAACATATAAAATCTTGTAAAGAAAAATACTAATTTCCATGCCCCTAATGAACGTTAATTTGTATATTTTCTTGTGGCTCTACTCCAACATCATCTAAATGATTCTCTTTCTCAACTATAGCAATAAGGTTGAACTTACCTACATTGTAATTTCCAATTCCAAGCCTTGAGAGGGCAACATGTCCCATTTCTTCTTGAAGGCCAAGAAAGACAATCAAGGGAGGGTTTAATAGATGGGCTAAAGTAACCAAGGGGGGAGATGTAAAACCTTTCAATGGAAGGCAAAGGTGAGACACTTCTCTTCCAATCAATAGAAGTAGATATCTTAATTTCACATTCAGTATGAAGTTCTTCCTTTTATGATTTCCCATGAATGCTACCACCTCTTTTTCTCATTCTTGAATTTGTATAATGTACTCTAATGTGTCAACCACACAATTGTACTTCTTTTCCTTCTTATATGTGTGTGTGTGTCAATAAATAATAATAATAATAATAATAATATAATATAATTTAAAGTAATATAAAATAATTACCTGGCAAGAACCAAAGTCCAGCTCTTACTTAGCTTCCAACCATCATCACGGTTGAGATTCTCCTCCCTTAATTTCCTATGGTGGAAGTGATCAACTTTAGCAACGACTTTGGAGTCTTCAATACAAACATGGTGACAAGATTTTTCCTCATGCTCAGCAAGAGCTGAGGTACGGGATCGATTTTGCCTAATGTCCACAGCGTGCTCTTGGATTCTCTGTCTAATGGAATGACATGTTTCTCCAACATAGGGAGTTCCACAGGAACAAGGAATCATGTAAACTCCTTTCAAGTCATTAGGGTCAATAGGGTCCTTAACAGAACCCAAAGAATTTCTAATAGTACAGAGAGGTTTGAAAGACACGGAGACATTATTTCTTCTATGGAGATGCAAACATCATAATAGAATGGGTTAAGGGGCACTTTCTATTCAATCCGCCCATTCTATTACGAATTTGGTATGCTCCTTTCAGAACATTTCATTTGGGCACATTATAGGGAGCAAAATCAAATTGCAGATCTCCTTTCAAAGAGGGGCATCCGAAAGGAGCAAGGGAAGATATTCGATATTCTTTGTTGCTTTTGTTCAGGACTTTGAAAGGGGCATCGGAAAGGAGTCGGGGAATATATTATTCGCTGCTTTTGTTCAGGACATCGTGACGAATGTTGGGAGCATTAACTACTCTTAAATTGGAAACCAAGTTTTTGTATGGTTAGATAAATTTCACTGTCATATAATATGTATCATAGTTAGAAAAATGAAAATGATAGACTATGGACAACTAGAAAATATAATCAAAAAGAGAGTTGTAGTTTATTTTGAGAAATTCACAGGATGAAATCCTATAGTAATATATAGGATTCTACTTAAGAAACAATGAACATCAAGTTGTAAAGGCATGAGGATACATATCCATGTTATATGGACTATTTTTATTTTAATGGAAAAAACTTGAGTAAGAAGATTAAAGAATTGTGAGTTCTGAATTTAAAAATGAAAAGGCTATAATTATGCATGTAAGATAATTGCTCAACAGTGAGGGATGAATTTTGGTGGACCGCTCCGATTTTATGTGAAACAAACAAGTTGAAACAATAGGAAAAAAGGGAAAATAAGTATTCGTACGGCGTTGTGATGCGTTTTCTTTCCAAATATCTAAGAGGACCGGTCTTGGTGGTGGTGATCCATTTTTTTGATTCACACGTAAGCGCACTCTGTTTTTGTAATACAGACCGTTTGTTTTTTTTTTTTTTTACTTCAGAAACACAGTTTGTTTCTGAAAAGTGGGACACCTGGAAAAAGGCTTCGAGTAGATTTAATAATGATATATAGAACCACAAACAGAGAATTATGTAACCACCTTTTTATTTTACAATGAAATACAACGAAAGATAGCTGTGTTTTTTTCTGCTGGGAAAATGGAAAATGAAAGCTCTTGATTTTCGTGAAACGAGAAATAAGGGGAGAAATTTTTTATATTGAATGAATGTGGTATAGTCTTCTTAAAAAAGAATAAAGAATAAAAAATGCATATACAGGACGGGCGGCATCTACAGGCATAGTGGATGCACCGTCTTCTTCCTACGCCTAAATGAATGTGGGCGTGGGATTAGAATTAGAATTACAAAAATGATTGATTATACCAAAGGCTGGCAAGATTTGGTAGCCGGATCCCACATAGCCGGCAGCAGAAATGCCCGTCCATTAACTCCTTGGGCATTGTAGCTCGCCCCAGTTGTTTTATCCATGAGAAGCTCCCCAGGGAAGCTCGGGTAAGCCCCCTTTCCATATATTCCAGCGCAGGCGGAGACGGCCTCTAAAGGTGCAGCGGCATCCCCTTGGAAGTAGCCGGTGTTGAATGGATTGGTAGCTGCTCCTGCCAGAACTGTGGCCATGTTGATGATGATGCCATCGATGCCCACGTCTCCGTTTGGTGCCACCAGGGGAGGAGTCTGGGGTCCGTACATGGGCTGATGAAATGGCCACGCGCACTGTCCAGGGCACTGACTCGCAGAATTCCCAACCCACGCATATGGAATTGGAATTGGCTTCCCCTGCATCATTTGGCTTCCTGCACTTGATACTACATCGAGATTGAGATTGAGATTGGCATGGAATCCGCAGGAGCTCATGCAGAAACCCTCCACGGTGACATCCTCGGAGGTGAGCACCAAGTACACAGCATTGCCATTTCCATTTCCAGCTGATTTCCTGGGAGGAGGCAGAGTCCCCGACTTGACGGCAGCTTCAACCAGAGCAGCAATGTCAGTCCTCTTGAGTGACTTGCCGAGGGAATAATGTTGGTCCATCTTCTGCTTTCCAAGCATTACAACACTGGATGTGGATGTGGATGTGGATGCAGGGGCGGCCTTGTTAGAGTGGGTGCCCTGGTACTTGTGCGTGGTCTTCCACCAAGTGGAGGCGGAGGGCTGATTTCCCTCTGAACTCTTTGTCCCCCCAAGAGATTGTACAAAATCTGCCACAATGGAGCGTTGAACAGGGGTGAACTGCCCATACCAAATCAAATGGACAGGGATCACCCCACTGCCAGAGAGCAGAGGACCATCATGGTAAGTCAAAACAACAGATGGCTCTTCCACTAAAGCAGCAAGTTTCCTCGACTGTCCAGCAGCAGCAGATGATGCCCACAATATCGCCATACAAAACACGCCCATATGCAGGATCACAGTCAGTCGAAGCCGCGAACCTGAAGCAGCCATTTCAATTTTGAAGGCAAGCTGATAAAAATACCTTGCAACCTTCACAGTATCGATGAGAAGAGATCCCAAGGAATCGAATCGAACAACAATCAAGAAAGAATTAAGCTACAAAAACAAACTAGTAGTGGGATAGAGCATGGAAGAAAAGATGGTTGTGAGATTCAAGAGCAGAGTGGAGGGATGAGGTTTAAGTAGGGGAAGTTGTGGAAGCGAGGACGCAGTTACGCAGAAGGAGGTGACAGCTATGTCCAGAGGGGTGCGATGCTGGCAGGCATTACAGAAATAATTAATATTCACCGTGTAGGTAAGGTGAAGGTGAGTGGAACTGTGGAGATATTCCTAATTTCCTACTTCCTTCCCAATTTCCTCACCTCATGGATGCGCGTGCGTCTCCACTATCCTTCGGTGGAGACAACTATCCCGCCGCTAACGATGTGAACATTCATTGCGCAATTATATTATCAATCTCATTATCTTTTATTTATAAATTTTATATCCATTGCTTCTCAATTTTTTATTTATTTTTATATCCATCGCTTCCAAATCTTCTATTTAAATGAATGAAATTTGATGTTATACTTAGCCTCAAAAAAAATAGATTGGCTCTATAGAAAATATGTGGTTTTTATTATTTCTACTATTAAAATCTTTTTGGGACACTAGAATCCATTTTTGTCACTCTTTTAAATAGTATGTTATATGTGTTTGAAAGACCATCTCTTTCACTTTTGTTATTGCTTCATATGGATTATTCTTGAATAATAAATCTCTTTCAATTTTGTTATTGCTTCATATGTTGTTTTACTTTGAATAATTGTTTGCTTATCTCTCCTGAGTCTGATGTGGAGATTAAAGCAAAGGAATTTTTATCATTACTCTCTCATATTGCTAACTGTTTTTCCTCATCAAGTGGTTTTGGTGCATTACCTCCTTTTCCTTCACAAAATCCATCACACAAATCATTAAAGATAAGTGAATTTTTAATTTTTATGTACCATTCCTAGTAATTTTCCTTTAAAGAAAAAACAACCCCCACAAGAAATACCAAATAATTCATTTTTGCAGATAAAATTAGCAGTGAAAATCGTGATTTTACAAACTCCTTTTGATAAAAAAAAAATTCTTGTTTGTTTCGACCAGGCACAAATGTTATTAGAAAATCACCAAAATACAAACCAATAATCATAAAAGGTAAAATAAACACACCATAATACAATTAGATCCGACGATGAATAGCCTTTGATCAAACACAATCAACGACTTGAATGACTTTTTCAATTCATTCACAAAGGCATAAGTCTTGTGGTGGTCACGGATAACGATGCCAACATCCAACAAATGGTGATATCCAATGATGGTACCAACAGCCCAGATGATTCGATAGCAACCAACAACATGAGCTTGTCGTATTTTAACTTGATGAGTGGTCCCGAGAGACAATTATATGTCACACAAGTCCGACAAATCAGATTGACTTCCAACACATTCAATGACACTGACATCACATCTTCTGATGAGCTTTAATGAGTGTTGTGGTCCCGTGTGGTGGTTTCACAAAACCATTCAACACAACAATTGACACTTGATTCAATATAGGGCAACTCTGTTGATTTCGAATACCTCCAGCGTGTGGTGTCGGGGGGTTTCCAAAACCACCAATATTGTGCACTGTCAATTGGTCCCACGTCCTATCAACTCGTGATCCCACACACTCCACCAGGGCACACTCTGCCAACACTCCATCGGGTCATACTCTTCCAGCACTCCACCAAGACACACTCTGCTAGGTTCCTTATCGAATTACTAACTCCAAAAATTATGCATCAATGGAGTTCGAACCAAGCACGATGACTTCAACATTTTTCAAAACCTTGTGCTTATCACTGTTAAACGTGCTTGGAGAACTTCATAATTAAAATGATAGTATTATGTGATATATTTTATTAATCAAAAGGACATATTATACAATCAAACTTGAAGGAAGACACTAATGCCTCCATAACTGAAATATGGTAAATAACTAATTTATGTCCTAATTATGATTACATACAAGGAAGGATTATTCAACAGAATTAATATAACACACTAAAGTGAAATATGTTTAATTTATTAATTTAATTTGAATATTAAGTAATATTGTATTTTGTTTGTTTTTTAATGATTTTAATTTTTCTCTCTGCAATAAAGTCTATATTTACTATCTATACTTCTCTCATCGTATTTTGCATTGTTATTTATTTCTATTTTTCGCCCGGTAATTATAATATAGGTCTTTAAAAGTTGACACATAAGTTTTTCCTAAATAATGCACTTGTTTCACTAATATATCAATACACTTGTTTCATTAATATATCAATAGGTATGCATATTGGTTTAAAGTTTTGCTAACAAATTTCTAACCTTTTTTTAATCTTTTGCTTATGTTCTCTTAGTAAGGAAACCTTCAAGATATATGTTAGTATCATTGTCACACTACAACTATAAATATTGTCCATGAGATGTTCTTTAATCTATTAGTGTTATGATTAACAATGATGTCACATTTAAAACCCTTTTTTGTTAAAAATCATTCAATGAATACCATAGCTTCTAGAGTGTCAAGTCCATTCCTTCTATGTTATATACACGAACATAGATACAAAATAATATAATCGTATGTTGTGCTATGTATAGAGAGTGATATTCTTTCCAAGTTGACATGTTTATTTGTTGAAAATTGGTATATTCATTGTTGAACTTTTATTTATATTGCAGATTCTAATACATTCATGTAACAATAAACTTTCAAAATCATTTTTATTAGTATTAAATGAGAACAATAAGCATATTTTGTGACATATACAAAGAGTGATATGCTTCTAAAGAAGACATGTTGCTTTCTTTAAACATGGTATATTCATGGTGGAAGTATTATTTATCTTGTGCAATCTTATGCATTCATGTAATGGTGGACTTTGAAAAACCATTTCTATGAGGATGAGATGAAAAGAGCAATTTCTATGAGTATGAGATGAAAAGAGCAAGTGGACAAAAAATTATGAGCAAACAAATATCATTAACAAACAAGGTAAAAGCCACATACTAACTAGTCCTCTCCTATGAAATTTTGAAATTCATGGAAACAACATCATTGAGTATTCCTTCATACCTTTAATCCTTGGGTATAACCTAATATGGTGGTCTGAATTTTTTTTTTTTTTTTCAAAAGTTCAGTTAAGTCAATCAAGAAATATTGGAATCCTTAAACAACACAATAGCTATCCAATCGGAAATATCTAATACCTTTGGCTATAACAAGGTTTGTCTCGGCTCGGGGATTCCTTAATTGATCTCTTGTAGCAACCATCATGTTATCCTATTTAAATATCCACCTCTTATGTAAACCAAGTTAACCTATGCTCCTGATGCTCCATCTTGTATCACACATAGTGTTATGGTGCTTTTACCTTACTCCCAAATATATATGCTAGATAATGCACTTTCAACCTCCTTCACATAACAATAGAATGGCTATGGATTGGACTTGTTGGTCGTAACATCAATTTATGGGTTTTTTTTTTGCTGAGGTGCTTGGCCTCACTTAGATATGCCTAAGTCAACCCCTAAGCGACATGTGGGTTCACACTTTGCAGACAATGCCTAAGATGTGATGCAATTCCCACTATGGGACTAGCTCGATTCCATCTGAATCAGCTTCATGCTACAACTAGCTGTGAGGCAAACCTCCCTCAACCCTAACTTGTTTGGGTCACGGATGCACAATTCGGTTCTGACATTTTGAATATTTAGTTGCATACACAATGATCCATGTTAGCTCATAATATAATATAAACAATCCCTTAAAAAAAATACTCTATAATACTCAAACACATAGATCCTTAGTTAAACATACAATTAAATCGAGAAGTGTTACACACACGACAACAATATAACTAAGACCTTAACATACATTTGAAATCATATACTTAACCAAGAGTATATAAATAGTTACAAGGATCTCCAAATCCCTCATACCATGAGAATAAGCATACAAATATATCACACAAGATTACACATTCCTCATGGATACAGGAAATCACATTCCCCATTGTAACACAAGTATTATACTATTACATCAAATTAATATAAATACAAGATTTAAGCGAGCTCATCATACACATGCTTAAAATTCAAGGTGCGAGGCTTGACTATACATTTACCTTAGAAAATGTGAAAAACAATTGAGATTGGGACTTCAACTCTCCACCCACCCTTAGACACACTATAGTAAGCATTTCTTGCAGTAGTTGCCCCCGAGCCAAATTCCATAGCTTGGGGATGAGTGTTTAAAAGATTAAACCAATTCTCCCAGTTGAAATAGGAACTCCAGAGAGCCATCCACGTCTACCCACCATCTACTCATGTAGTCAGTATCTCATAAGGAATATAGAGGTCCATCACCTCCACCCTCTATCCTATCAAATGTGTCCATAGGTGTCCCACCTCCAGGCTCCAACCTTTTCAAAGCAAGGGAATCCTAGAGGCGTATACCTCCACCCTCAATTCCACAAAGGGGTCTTGAGGTTTATGCCTCCATCCTCAAATAAAAAATGGAATCTAAAGGCTTATACCTCCACCCTTAAACAATATAAATAAGTCCTTAACATACATTCGAAATCATCTAGTTAACCAAGATTATATCAACAATTACAGGGATCTCCAAATCCCTGATACCATGAGAATAAGCATACAAACATATCACACATGATTACACATTCCTCATGCATACATGAAATCACATTCCCCATTATAACATAAGCATTAGACTAGCACATCTAATTAATACAAATACAAGCTTTAAGCTAGCTCATTATACATATGCTTAACATTCAAGGTACAAGGATTTAATATACACTTTGTAACAACCTCCTCCCACATTTATCTAAGTAACCAGCCAACCGGGGTAAACATGTGATGAAGAGTTACTATGATATGGTTCAACTCTCTGTGTATCAATTAGGGAAGTGAAACTGACAAAGCACAAACAACTTCACCTTATACACCTGTAACATAACCCCCAGGAGCCACTCAACCATCTAGGTGACCAGCCCCTGAGACAAACTGACAAGTATATTTACCCATAAAATACCAAGGAGAAAAATCTCTTGTTGATGATTTCATAGGTCGACCAGGTATGGGACTTCCACGAACCACCTGACAATAGACTAGGTTGAACCAAATATTTATTTCAACCAATTACCCCTATGTCATATTCCAAACATGAATGTGGGATCTCATAAAACACATCAATCAAAACCAAACTAGGGGTTCCAGAGGAAAAACCACCTCAAACCTTAACGAGCTATTCCACCTCACGACCATACATCACTAACCATCACCATATTGGTCTCTACCCCAAGATGTCTAGAGCTCCAGAGTGTTTGTTCCAACCAAGGCTTCCAGGACTAGTAACTCAACTCACAACTGTCGCTGGGCTTCCATAGCGTATGTCCAACCAAGGCTTCCAAGACTAGTAACTCAACCTACGAAGGGCTTCCGAAACATTTATCCAACCAAGTCTTCCAGGACTAGTAACTCAATCCAAGTTGTTACAGGGCTTCCAGAGTGTTTGTCCAACCAAGGCTTCCAAGAACTAATAACTCAGTCCATAGCAAAATGCACATGAAAACCAACAAAAAAAAGAGTAAAACCCACAACACCATGACTATCCAGGAAATGCCGAGGCTAGGAAAAACCACTGTCAATCCAAACAATCCTCCATGCCAATGACATATCATAAACAAATAACCACATGCATATGTCATGCATGCCAAAACTAGTGAGGAAATCATGCACGTAACTCGGTACCTACAAGAAAAACTCGGTGTAGTTTTTGATCCCGATGTCCTCTTACACTTTCATGCTTTTCTTTTGCCTTGTCTATCCAAATAACAGTATGCCACACTGCTCCAAGAGTGATCCAAGAAAACTCTAAGTGTCCAAGAGTATGAGAGAGAGAGAGAGAGAGAGCTCCAAAACTGAACTGAAAAAAGTTTGTGAACTCATCCTCAGAAGCATTTTTATTAACGAGGCATCTAATTTATTCATTTTTCCATCATTTCCTTCATTTTCCTCGTTACATGAAACCTGTGATGTTTCAGGTTGCTTTTCTCCTATTTTCCATTTTTTTCATAAATAAATTCCAATAAATGCCACTTTGCCTAAAGTTTCATATCTATAATAAACAATATGAAAACCCACACTAGGATGTTTTTCCCAACATTCAACTTCAAATACATGTCCCATGGACAAGGTATTATTTTACCTTTATTAACTTTTACATGGTTTTTTAACCGAGGTTGTTACACACTTATCTAAGAAAATGTGCTCAACAACTAAGATTCAGACTTCAACTCTCCACCAAACCTTAGACACTCTATAGTAAACCTTTCTTATAGTAGTCACCCCTGAGCCAAATTCCAAATCTTGAGGATGAGTACTTAACGTATTAAACCAATTATACCAGTTGAAACATGGACTCCAGAGAACCATCCACATCCACTCACCAACTACTTATGCAATCAATTCTCACTAAAAATATAGAGGTCTATCATCTCCACCCTCTAGCCTATCAAAGGACTCGAGAGGTGTCCCACCTCCAACCTTTTCAAAACAAGGGAATCTAAATTCTTATACCTCCACCCTTAATTCAACAAGGGGATCTAGAGGCTTATGCCTCCATCCTCAAATCAATAAGGGAATCTAGAGGCCTATACCTCCACCCTCAAACCAACAAGGGAATCCAGAGGCTTATACCTACACCCTCAAATTAGAAAGGGAATCTATAGGCTTATACCTCCACTCTCAAATCAACAAGGGATTGCAGAGGCTTATACCTCCACCCTAAAATCAACAAGGGAGTCTAGAGGCTTATACCTCCATCCTCAAATCAACAAGGAAGCCCATAAGCTTATACCTGTACCCTCAAATCAATAAGGGAATCTAGAGCTCAGTGTAAAAACCAAGAAAAAAAGTAGAGGGGAGCTAAAGAACTCTACTTCCAAGAGTCCAAGGAACAAGCCTCAACCCAAAAAGTCAAGGGAATCCAAACATCTCCACCCCTGAGGATTAGATGGAATCCAGAGACTACTGTCCTCAAATGAGAGCCATTTTTCCACCTCCAAATGCTAAACTGAATGATGGCTCTGATCCTTGTGTTCTAATAGTAGCATTGAGTTTTCTACTCCTTTTCCTCCATGTGCTACGACTTTTATTCCTCTATGACGCAATCATTTCTTGTCTCTATTTCATCAGAGATTCATCTATTGTCCTTGTTTTTTTGTGATCTGATGTGTTGTTTGTTTTCTCTACATACAAATGGTATCTCTTCCCAATGCATAAGAAATAAAATGCATTTTCCAGAATGTTGTCCTCCCTAATGAGTGAAGTGTGATGTTCGCTCCTTCAGTGGTTGCATCTATTTTTTGGTTGCGTGGGAAGGAATTCCTTGTCACCTTCTCCCAGCTCGGTCACGATGTTTTCTAATTCTCATGGTCATGGGGATGTTGTTCTGTCAACTCCTTCCTCCACTTCCTATTCTTTGACTTCAATTTGTCCCAACTACCTACACATCCCATCCTCCTTGAATTTTTGCCTCTCTACCTTGTGGATTTATCCAATGTAGGGATGGATTTTCTGTCCTTATTTCTTTCTCAATTAATTTATCAAACTAGTCCATTTAAGGCACACCTTCTATTCTTCCATGGTTGCCATGAAACCAATCAAGCTTCCTTCAAATCCAAAGAAACCTCCTTCCTCAAACTCTAGAATATGTGTCCCAATTCTCAGTGATTTTAATTATAATCAAAAAATATGAAATCTTTACAATGAAGGGAAATTAGCCTATGGTTGTCACATTTACCACCCATGAGAATCACTTGATGACAATTTTTAGTGTCATCAATATTGGATAAGAGAGTTTGATAGTGAATGACTCTTTTTATGATAATCATGGAGTCACCGATCAACATGAATCTACACACTCTTTTGTTTGCTACAATAGTGAGACCTTGCACCCTTATACCTCATTATTTGTGTTAGCATCCGCTTCCCGATAATATTTAAATTATTTTCCTCATTTAATTTCTTATGTCCATACACCATTGCCTCACCCACAATCTATGAATATTTCCCATAATAATATTTTTTCTTCACAATAACAACTTATTTTGCATTAGAAAATGTTGTGGCCAATTTGGGAAACTTTATAAAACAAAAAAGATGAAATATGGGTGTGACCAAATGTCTTGAATATACATCTAACTATTGATTTTCCTATAGAATCTATCTTCACTATTCTAGCCTCTAAGGGCTTGGTAGGTGCACTAACTTACATATTGATTAAAAAATATAACACAACAAAACATATAAAATATTGTAAAGAAAATTACTAATTTCCATGCCCCTAATGAACTTTAACTTGTACATTCTCTCGTGGCTCTACTCCAACATCATCTAAATGATTCTTTTTTTGAAATATAGAAATAAGGTTGACCTTACCTACATTGTAATTTCCAATTCCAAGCCTTGAGAGGGAAACATGTCCCTCTTGTTCTTGAGGGCCAAACAAAGACACTCAAAGGAGGGTTTCATAGATGGGACAAAAACGTTTCATAGATGGGTTTCATAGATTCTTAGAATATAACTTGTGAAAGCCAAATCTGTTCTGCTACTTACCTAATAGATAATGCTTCAACTTTTTAGAATTCTTACAATATCAATTCAGGTTTGTTTCCGAAGGTGAGAATGTTTTACTCACACTTAGACAAAGGTTTCGAGCAGATTGACTGATGATATAGAACTACAAATTATGTAGTTACTACATAATTTAATATAATATTAATTAGCAAAAGTGATGTGGTGCGTGCAGTTGAGTGGTGATGTTCCGACTTCCTTCCCAATTTCATGATGGATGCGCATGCGTGTTGACTAGCCTTTAATGGAGACAACTATCCCGTGTCTCTCGTGGTGAAGTTTCAGTATAAAGAACGAATCTTCTTTCACCGGTCGTGGGTTCCCTACAGCTGGAGGGACAGGCCTAACTTGCCGCCATAATGTACTAAATTAATGGAATTGAATTGAAGTGAATGGTTTTTAAAGACTTTGAGGTCAACGGACCACCGATTTTTCTAGGCGGATTTTGTTGTTATGGATTTTGGGTAAGAAATTCCCTATTTTTGTGAATCATTGTCTCCTCGAAAACTCATTAAGACTCTTCACATAGCATCGAGATTATTCGCATGGCATCTTATTACTCAAAACATAAATACATAGCATTTTATTATTCAAAACATAAATATATTATATAAGTAAAAGTGGTTGAAATTAATGTTATTTATATCAAATTGCTTCCAAATCTTCTATTTAAATGGATGAAAATTTTAAACCTAATAATATTTTTTTATATTAATTTTATTATTATTTATAATTGTATTTTATGTTGATATTCTTTATTTGTAAATATCTTTTCTTTTTAATGTTTTTTTATTGATTTCAAAATAAATTTTGTTAAATGTGTTTGGAGAATTTCATGATAAACATGATAGTATTCTTCTATACACTTTATTAATTAGAAAGACATATTTAAAAGAAAAATATTTAATCTATGTCTTAATTATGATTACATACAAAATCTCTGAAGGATTATTTAACATTTTTCCCTTTAATCTGAAGGGACATCTAGCATGTCAAGTAAAGATCTAAAATTTTCAAACTTTTCACGTTCTAATGTTTTGGTAAAACATTTGTGATTTGTTATGAAGTCGAACAATGTGTATGAATTATTTTTGCCTCTACATGTTGTCAAATCAAATGATACGTTTGGTTTGATCATGAAACTTTGGATTCTTGGCCAATTGAATTGCAGAAGAGTTGTCGACAAATAGAGGATTTGAAGCTTTTTGTTTCTCCTGCAAATCTTCAAGTATTTTGCAAAGTCAAATGATTTCTTTTGTAGCTTTAGCTACTGCAACATATTTGGCTTCGGTGGTAGAATCAACATGAACAAATTTCTTGCGTGATCTCCAACTGATGGTTGTTGATCCAGATTCATCAAATAACCATAAGTAGAGACTCCATTCCCCCTATCTCCATCAAAATCAGAATTTAAATAATCAGTAAGATGGAAGTCTAAAACTTTGTAATATTTGATGCCATATGTTTGAGTTCTTTTTAAATATTTAAGAATTCTTTCTGCTGCTACCCAATGCCCCTCACAAGGTTGATGCATAAATCTAGAAAGTGTTCCAACAACAAAGGTTATATTAAGACGAGTAGTAGATAGATAAATCAAACTTCCAATAAGTTATATTTACATTGTTGAATCTTCAAATGGTTTGCCTTCTTCTGAAGTGAGTTTCAAATTATGTTCCATTGGAGTAGCAATTATGATTACAATCCATCATACCATATTTGTTCAATAACTTTCCAACGCATTTCCTTTGAAAGATAAAAATATGTTGAGGTTTTTTATCAACTTTAATTCCAAGATAATAATGAAGTAAAACTAAATCTATCATATCAAAAACCTTTTGCAATTCCTTCTTAATATATGATATATATTCATCATTGTTCCCTGTAATCATCAAATCATCAACATAGACAACTAGATATACAATTGATCTTCCAAATTTTTTAACAAAAAGAGTTTCATCATCTAGGTCAAAATGCTTATAATTCAACTTAAGAATATGTTATGTTACTCTCTCATACTATGCACACGATGTTTGTTTCAAGCCATACAAAGACTTCATTAATTTGCATACATTTTGTTATTTCCCTTTGACAAGAAAAATACTTTTGGTTGAAAAATGTAAACATCTTCCTTCTAATCTCCATTTTAAAAAATAGTTTTAACATCCATATGATTATTTTTCCATCATTTCCAAGCTGCAATAGCAAACGAAGTTCTAATAGTTCCCCATTTAGCTGTAAGATCAAATGTCTATGTATAGTTAACACCCTCTTTCTGTGCATATCCCTTTGCTACAATTTTTGCCGTGTGATTATCAAGTGAACTATCAACTTTATACTTAGTTTCTAAACCCAATTGCAACATGTAGGTTTGATGCCAACGGGAGGATACACCAGCCTCCAAGTGTCATTTTTTATGAGGGCATAATACTCCTTTTGCATTGCATCTCTCCACTCATCATAACTAGTAGCTTCTTCGAAACAAATAGGCTCACAATCAAAAAAAAAATTTATATTCACAATCATGAGAATAATTACCTGAAGAACTCCCTATCTCAAATTCATCATCTTTCCTTGTGAATTTTCTAATACGAGTTGATATTCATAGATGTTATGAAGGAAGTTGCTCATCTTGTGAAACAGACTCTACATTACTTTATGTCCCACTCTCTGCCTTGCTATCTCAGTCACTGATGTCCCTGCATAAACACTTTTATCATCCAATTTCTATTCAACAACATAATTATTACCATCATTGAGAGGAAATTTTGAAGAAAAATCCACATATTGATCTAAAATGGGAATCCCCCCTTCAGGATGTGGAAGAATATTATCAAATTCATAATAAAATTTCATAGACACAAACTTCTCTAACTGATTAAGTTTCCTATCAACAGTCGGTGTATCTTTATCAGATTGATTAAAAACTACATCTCTTGAAAAAACAAAAACTTCTTATTCTCTTTATCATACAATTTGTATGCTTAAGAAGTCATAGAATATGCTAAAAATATACATTCTCTGCTTCTTGCACTCAACTTATTTCTTTGTTGTTTAGGAATCAAAGCATAACATTGAGAACCAAAAACTCTAAAATGTTGAACAACGGGAAGACGATTATACCACATCTCATATGTAGTTTTTTTGTTGATGATAGAGGAAGGATATCGATTTTTAATATAAGCTGCACAGATATGTACTTCTCCCTAAAACATAAATTTTACATTCTTAAGAAACATCATCGATCCAACCATATTAAGCAGTGTTCTGTTCATTCGTACTACAACACCATTTTGTTGTGGATTAGAAGGTATCGTGGTTTGGTGTTTGATGCCATTCTATTGCAAATAACTTTAAAACACATGTGAAGTATATTATCCCCCATTATCAATTTTTATAGTGCCTATATTAAGGCAAGCTTCATTTATAATCAAGAGATGAATTTTTTTAAACACATTAAAAACTTATGATTTTTCTTTAAAAAGATAGACCAAACACATCCTTGAATAATTATCAATAAACATCAATATATAATTATTTCCATTAGTAGTTGCAATAGGCATATCTCCACACAAATCTGAATGTATGAGACTTAATTTCCTTGAAGCTCTAGAAGTAGAACTTTGAAAAGATTGTTTGTGATGCTTCCCCAAGATACAAGCATTACACTTAGTCAATTTTCTTGGAACTGTTGGAAGCCTCTTAATCCCGTGTTGTCTCATAATTCTAATACTGTCATAATTAATATGACCAAAATGAGCATGCCATAATAAAATTTATGAAAAAGTATCATTTTTCTAAACTGAATGATTAGTATTTAATGCAACACGTGACATACCTTTCAACTTTAATAATTTGTCTTCTTCCACACCAGTGATTACAATATCATTGTCAGTTGCTCTTCGAATTTCCGCTTTTCAATCAAATATGTGTTTTGAATGTCCCTGTTGTCTTATTTGTATAAGAAATAATAAATTCCTTTCAAACCTTGGAATGTAAAGAGCATCATTTAAAATATAATATGCAATTCTAGGAATTTTAAATTTAATAGATCCAATCCTTGATGGTTTGATTTGATATTTATCAACAAAATACATTAGTCCATCAATATTATAAATGAATTTTTCAAACAAATATCTTCTAAATGTCATATGACAAGTGGCACTTGTGTCTAAAATAAAGTTGTCATGCCATGAAGAAAATGAGACACTAAATATATCTTCCATATTAAAATTACAGTTGGAAACAACATAAAGTGCATTCTCAGAAGGCTGACATTTTTATGGAATTATTTGATCTTTCTTTTCAAGCATTTTTTCTCTTCTTTCATTAATTTTCTCCTAGGGAATTCTACAATTTGTAGCAGTATGTCCAATTTTACCACATCTAAATAATTTTATAGTTTTTTTTTCAAAAATATTTCTTTTTTGTTTACGATTCTACTATCTATCTCCCTGATTACCTCCCCCGGCCTATATAATTCCTCATACCTCAACCTCTTCTCCCCTTAGTATTTATGACTGATTCTTCTTGAGTTTTTTTATATTTTTTAGCAATACATAATGTTTCAGTAATATAATTGTGTGAAAGTTTCTTTCTTTCCAAAAGCCTTCTCTCTTTCAGCAAATTCTCCTACTAATTTGTCAAAATCTAATTCTTTTAACTACCCACTAGCTTGAAAAGATTCCAAGTAGTGTGAATAACCAGGGTAGAGGGATTTTATAAAGACAGTAAGTTGTAGATCAACTTTAACTCTAGTAGATTCAATTTCATGATTAATGGCTTTAATTTTAGAAGCAATTTTTAATGGATCATTATCTTTCATTTCCAGATTAAAAAAATTCAATAATAACTTGATTATCTCCAATTCTGAATGTGAATCATAAATATATTTCAATTTTGTTATTGCTTCATATGTCGTTTTACTTTGAATAATGTATCTTCTTACCTCTTCTGAGACTGAAGTGGAGATTAAAGCATAGGCATTTTTATCCTTACTATTTTTCCTCATCAGAAGGTTCTGGTGCATTACCTCATTTTCTTCACAAACTCCATCACACAGATCATTAAATATAAGTGTATTTTTAATTTTTCTGTACCACTCTTGGTAATTTTCCTTTATAAAAAGGACAACACCAACTAGAGATACCAAAGTATTCATTTTTTTAGATAAAATTAACAGTCAAAATCATGATTTTACAAAACTCCTTTTGATTAAAAAAAATCTTTTATGTTTTGACTAGGCACAAATTTTATTAGTTGGTCACTGACTATAGACCAATAATCATCAAATGTAAAATAAACACACAAGAATACAACGAGATACGACAATGAATAGCCTTCGATCAAACATGATCAATGACTAGAATGACATTTTCAATTCATTCATAAAGGCATAAGTCTTGTGGTTGTCACATATAACAATGCCAACATCCAATAGAAGGCGATATCCAATGATGATACTAATGGTCAAGATGCTTCGACAACAATCAACGACACGAGCTTGTCGTATTTTAACGTGATGAGTGCTCTCGGGAGACAGTTATCTGCCACACAATTTCAACAAATCAGATTGACTTCCAGCACATCCAATGGCATCGACATCACAACTTCTGTCGAGCTTTAATGAGCATTGTAGTCTTGGGTGGCATTTTGAGAAAATTGTTCAACACAACAATCGGCGACTATGATTCAATACGAGGGCACTTTTTCGATTTCGAATACCTCCAGCCTGTGGTGTCGGGGTGGTTTCCAAAACCACCAGTCTGTGGTGTCTCAAATGCACAATTTGGTTCCAACATTTTGAATATTTAGTTGCATACACAAGGATCCATGTTAACTCATAATAGAATACATACAATCCATTAATAAAAAGACTTTGTAATTCTCAAACACATGGATCCTCAGTTAAACATACAACTAAATCAAGAAGTGTCACATACACTACAACAATATAACTAAGTCCTTAACATACATTTGAAATAATATGGTTTAACAAGAGTATATAAACAGTTATAGGGATCTCCAAATCCCTCATAACATGAGAATAATAATACAAACATATCACACAAGATTATGCATTCCTCATGCATACAAGAAATCACATTCCCCATAATAACATAATAATTAGACTATCACATCGAATTAATACAAATACAATATTTAAGAGAGCTCATCACATATGCTTAACATTCAAGGTACGAGGCTTGAGTATACATTTATATTAGAAAATGTGCAAAACAACTGAGATTGGGACTTCAACTCTACAAGCAACCTTCTACACATTACATTAATCCTTTCTTGCAATAGTCACCCTCTAACCAATTCCATAGCTTGAGGATGAGAGCTCAAGGGATTAAACCAATTCTACCAACTGAAATAAGAACTCTAGAGAACCATCCACATCCACGCACTAGCTACTCATGCATTCAATACCTCACAAGGAATCTAGAGGTCTATAACCTCCACCTTATAGCCTATCAAATGTGTCCATAGGTGCCCACCTCCAACCTTTTCAAGGCTAGGTAATCATAGAAGCGTATACCTACACCCTCAATACCACAAGGGGGTCGAGATTCATCTGTATTTGACAACTTGAAGGTTGATGAAAAGTCCAAGTAAATTTTGATGTCTTTTAGGCAATTAGGAAATTTGAAAAAACACATAAATTAATGTTTTTTAGCTCAGTTTGCAGCATAAAAACAAAGACAATACTACCATATACAATAATACAAGACAACAAAATGATGGAGTTCACCCCTCCTGGGATACATCTCCTGGTCCAGCTTCCAATGTTGGGCCTCTTTTACAAAGTGTTAAAATATGTGATTACATGGATTTTAAATGCTCAAAATGCAAAACTAATTTCTCCAATAGCTCCATAATGGTAAAAAAGCCCAAGTTGAACTCTTGTTGCGCTCAATTTGGCAAAAAACTAAAGAAGTTATGCTCTTGTGAAGTTTTACTGCTAACTGCTCTACAAAATGCACTGACCTACTTACCATTCCACGAATCCGCCCTTTTTGGAACCGCAAAGCGACAATTTCACCTGAAGCCAACGAAATTCATGTTGAATTGGGTGCAAGTTGTTGCCTCTTTTAAATGCCCACTGACCCCTGTGAGTGGGAAAAAATAGGCCATGTGCCCATTAATCCACCTTTGAATTCGCCTACCTCGCACCGGTCCACATATAACTCATGTTTGCACCAAATCCGTGTTTAAACCTACGTTCTGACTGTGGGTTGAGTTTGTGATATCAGGGTGTGGGTCTTACCTGCGCCGAACCATGGTTTGGTGATGTGTTACCGTTGGGGTGTATTAACTGCTCTAAACCATGGCTGTATATATTATCGGGCTTTGGGTCGGGGTTAAGATCCAACACTCGACTCTCCTACTTGTGGTCTCATGGACGTCGAGTGACCGGGGACCAGGGCTTAACCCTCACCCCATCCCCCAAACACAAAACCACTAAAATTCAAATACATGTTCGCGCCTTAGTAGGTTAAGTTCCACCCGATAGCGTGGTGGTAAGGTGTCGTGCTGCCAGAGCATAGGTATCGCGTTCGATTCACCCAGAGGTAGTTCGACCATAACATAATTTTGGTCCACCCTTGGGAGGCCACATGGATTCCCACCATTGGCCCACGTGGCTCCCATCCATTGGATCACATAAAACACAATTCAACCAATCAAAACCCAACAACATCGAACCAATATGTAGATGCCACTTGGCATCCTTCCATTGGCCCAATAAACATATTCAACCTACTTAGTCAGTGTACAAACTACCCAGTCAGCATACCTGCATCCAACCTACAAATGTTTTAGTTGTTTAAGAAAGTGATGAGAATGTGATATCGAGAGCATACGATATTGGTTTTGAGTGATTCAAGTTGCATTGAATTCAGGGCGATGAGATCTACGTTTTGACACTGGTTTAGAGCACTTTTGAACACTTTGAATTTTGAGCACTTAACTGATCCACTAGATCGCAAAGGCTTATGCCTCCATATTCAAATAAAAAATGGAATCTAAAGGCTTATACCTTCACCCTTAAACAATATAAATAAGTCCTTAACATACATTTGAAATCATATAGTTAACCAAGAGTATATAAACAATTATAGGGATCTCCAAATCCCTCATTCCATGAGAATAAGCATACAAACATATCCCACAAGATTATACATTTCTCATGCATACATGAAATCACATTCCCCATTATAACATAAGCATTATACTAACACATAAAATTAATACAAATAGAAGCTTTAAGCTAGCTCACCATACATATGATTAACATTCAAGGTACAAGGCTTCAATATACACTTTGTAACACCCTCCTCCCATATCTACCCAAGTAACCAACCAACCGAGGTAAAAATGTGACGAAGAGTTACTATGATATGTTTCAACTCCTTATGTATCAGTTGAGGAAGTGGAACGGATAGAACATAGACAACCTGACCTTCTACACCTGCAATAGAACCACCAGGAGCCACCCTACCCATCCAAGTGACCAACGCCCGAGACAAACTGATAGTTTGTTGCATTAAAGACTTAGTCACTCCCTTGACGTGGGAATGCATGTGATTGGGACCCTCCAGTTGCTCCCAAAACAAGTTATGCGTGCAACTGGGGAATTTTACATGTAGTTTTGTGCGAAGGACTCTAGATTCTATGCCACTTTTCAGGACCGGGACTCAAGCCACTACTAAAACTCCTTGAAAATTTCAGAAAAGAAAAATAACATTGAAAAAATGAAACAAATGTAAATATTTGAACAAGGACTTGAATGGACCCCTACTATCCATCACAGGCATTTTGTCAAACATGCCAAAAATATGCATTCTATATGTTCAAACAATAGATCTGAGCATATGGGTCTCACACTTATTTAAGAATCATCAAGAAGCAATGATTCCTCATAAAAATAACTGAATTACCATATATTAAGCCATACATTCATTGTACATTCAGTGTTTAACCAAAACATGATGAGAACCATATATTATCATTGTCATAAATCTTAATCATAACCAATAGAAATATCAATGTTATAACAACCATATAAACCACATATAAACAATTATATTTATCCATAAAATACCAAGGAGAAAGAGTTATTGTTGATGATTGAATAGGCTAACTAGGTATGATACTTCCATGAACCACCTGACAATAGACTAGGTTAAACCAAATATTTCTTTCAACTAGTCACCCCCGTGCCATATTCCAAGCATGAATGTGGGATCTCATAAAACACATAAATCAAAAACAAACCAGGGCTTCCAGTGGCAAAACCACCTCAAAAATATAACAGTGATTCCACTTCACAGTCGGACATCACTATAACCATCACGAGATTGGTCTCTACCCCAAGCTATCCAGGGCTCCAGAACATTTGTTCCAACCAGGGTTTCTAGGACTAGTAAATCAACCCACAGTTTTCGTCGGGCTTCTAGAGCGTTTGTCCAACCAGGGCCTTTAGGTCTAGTAACTCAACCCACCAAGAGCTTCTAGAGCATTTTTCCAACCAAGGTTTCCAGGACTAGTAACTCAACCCAAGTTGTTACAGGCCTTCCATAATGCTTTTCCAACCAAGGATTACAGGAACTAATAACTCAACCCACAACCAAAGGCATATGAAAACCAACCAGAAAACAAAATTAAAACCCAAAACACCATGGCTATCCTATAAATGAAGAGGCTAGAAAAAAAAATTTCAATCCAGACAATCCTCCATGCCAATGTCAAGTCATAAAAAAATAACCACATCAATATTCCATGCATGCCAAAACTAGTGACGAAATCATACATGAAATTTGGTACCTACAAGCAAAACTCGTTATAGCTATTGATCCTGATGTTCTATTGTGCTTCCCTGCTTTTCCTTTGCCTTGTTTCTCCAAATATCAGTCTGCCATGTTAGCCCCCTATAAATTTTTGACAAGCAAACAGGGGGGCTAAAATGTTTTTGAGCCTTCAAGGAATGCATTTCCTCTGAAAACACATCATCCTTGAAGCCTCTTTGTGCCTTTGTCCTTTGGTAAAATCCCCTCTGTTGATTCTCATTATAAAGCCTTCCTGTTTGTGAAGAATGCCCAAAAGGCCCCCCTTTTCCTCTTATTTCATTCCCAATTAACCTCTGTCTTTTTCCTTTTAACTCCTCTCTTTTTCCCCTCTTATCCTTTTAAATCCTCCCAAAACCCCCTCCAAATTCTACCCATACCCTTTGTTTGGTTCAATACATCCTTTTCCTCCCTATCGTTACCCTTCCTTGGCCTTAAAATACATTAAAATGGGCCAAAAACCCACTTTCTACCTTATAGTAGGCCTAAGCCCCTTTCAGCCTGGCCTTTTGACCACTCCCCCATGTGTCCCTGCGCCAGAACCAAGTGCAAAAGCACAAGGAGCTTATCACAATCGGAGGTGTCGGGCGAGCGTTTCTACGTATTAACTCGAAATTTCTCGATGCGCTTGTTTATTTGATATATAGACATCCGCCGCGATCAGAGCCATCGATCTATATAGATCCGACGGCCTAGCGCCGATCGCATCGCACCATCGTGCCCGCCCATCCACCCTCTGCTATTTACCTCCGATCGGATCTGAGTTGTTGACCCTTCGCTGATCCAATGGCAGGCACATAATCGCACACCCGCTCCAAATCGCAATCGCAACTTTCGTTGCGTTACCCCTTTGTTCCATTGCGATTGCGATCTCCCGATCACAGTCTCCGTCGTCAATCCATGATATGATCCAACGATCCAGCGCTAATCGCTGCGCGCCCCGCTGCCCCTCTCCATCTCCCTCCAATTGAATGTGGGCCATTGATATGGTCCCCGGATCCAACGACCAGTGCTCAATCGTGCTCCCACTTCCGATCGCAATCGGAACTTTCACCGCGCCACTCCATTGTCTCCCCCCGATTGTGATTCCCCGATCAAATCATAGTTGTCCGTTCATCTGAATTAGCGGCCCATATCGCATCGTGCCCTCCATCAATTTTCTTCATTGGAACCCTCTGTTTACCTCATCTTTTAGCCTCCGCCATCGATCTCCTCCTGAGATCAACAGTCCAAAGCTAATTGCCCCCCGCCACGACTGGGTCCCACATCAAGCCCTGTTTCATTTCACTTCCATTATTTTCTTTGTAATAAAGCCAAACCTTATACTTTCGCATTTTGCACTGAAGGCCTTTTTCCTCCACCTAATTGTGTATTAACCCCTCCATCAGTTGATCCCGACCGTTGATCTTCGTCTGTTCCTCCGATCGGACAATCTGCAACCCTTTCACCAAACTTTCACTGGCTCTCTTCTCCATCATTCTGCAGTGATTTCCATTGGTTTTCCGCCTGCGTATATCATCTCCGCCACCTTTCCTCCGTCCTCCGCAACATTTCTCCACCACTGCCTGGGTTTTGTGACAAGTTTATTTCATTGTGCAGGGGTCACAGAGAGGCCATTACAGCCGCCAAACGAAACAACAGAGACAGATTAGAAGGGACCGGACCTGTTAATTAAAGATTTAACACTTAATCCCGTGATCAAAGGATGAGAGCGCAGTATGAAGACCAAATGCACATGAAACGAGCCATATCTGTGTTTAATGTAAGCAGAGCACTGTTTCTCTAAGATGGACACCTTCCTACAGAATTCTCCACGCCTCCTCGAGCCCTTAAATGTATTTCACTGACAGAAACTTCTTAAAGACTGTCAGGACCACCATTATGAAGCATGGGGACCTTGCGGACTTTTCACCCAGTGCATTTATTCCAGAAGGCTAGCGCAGAGCTCCAAACAGCTAGGAAGGACTCCAAAGAAATATCTGAGGTCAATGTTGACCTAACAAAGACTCCCGAAGCAGACTACAGGGTACACACAGCGCTGCAGAGCCATTAAGCAGTATGGGCGTGAATGCTTCCGCCATTCTGTCTTAATGAAACAAATTAAATGTCATCTACTCCTTGTTGTTTCTCTTCTCCTATAAGAATTCTGGAGAACAAATTGTAAAGGTTGTTGTTCGGTTGCTGCCGTTGTAGTTAGAGGGATTCAGTTTTGACTGTTAGAACAGTCTTGGGAGGGAGTAGCAGAGTAGTTGTTATGTATTGGGCCGGGAGGAGAAGTTTGGGTTGTAACAGCCATTGAGCTCAGTGTATGTGACTGGTTTTGCATCAATTAATCAAAGCACATTTCACAGGATCCTGGTCTATTACTATTGGTGATGTTTTCCTAACTCTGTTTATTACATTTTCAGACTATTTCATTTTTCATTGGCTAGACTGCAATATTATGGCATAAGATTTAATTTCTATAAATTTCCTATGTCTCTCATTTCTCCTTTATTCTTCAATGTTTTCTGCTAAATGTGTTATCTAAGGATTGATTCCAGTTAATTTAACCAGTGTAGTGGATGTCATTTCCCGCTAGCTGATGTATGAATTAAATGAATCTATTCTTAGATGTTCTTGTTAGGTTTAAGCTGGAAGATTTGGGAACACTGGGGATTAGAGTTATCCCTATCCACTAGGATCCTTGTGCGACCAGATGGCCTTTCTAAGATCTCTTGTTAAACTTATCTTTGTTTTCCTGGAGCATGCTAAAGCTGACCTGGAGTTAAATGACCTCTGGTCCGATCTATAAGCTGCCCCTTTGTCCCTCCTTTGAGAGTTGCCTATGAGTATGTCCAAGCAGGTCTGGAGTTAAATGGCCTCTGACCTGATCTATAGACAGAAATTAGGTTTCTTTCCTTCTTTCACTTTCAATCCTTAATGTTCCATCCCACCATCTAACCTAAAAAGATCCTTTAGTATTAGATGACTTGCCCTCTGAAAGCTTTGGCTAGTTGTTGCAAGTAATTCCCTTTCATGACTCCATAGCCCAATAGATGGCACTTTCTTGACCTACCCTCTTTGCTGAAGCATCCTGCTGCTTTGTTCCATTCCTCCCATTACTTTCTCAGCCTATGATCTCATGACCAACCCACCAACCCACCAACCAAATCATTGAAAACCCCCCTTTGTGCTTAATAACTAGCATAATATCTCTTTTCAGCTTCCGAAGATATATCATTCTTTGTTATTGGAGAGATCCCTCTCCGGGTCCAGGAGGGCTAGATCCTAGGGCCCCAAAGTGGTTATGATGTTGTCTCATCTTTTGGTCTTGCCAATCTGGCCAAAACATGGGAACCCCAACATAATGGCGACTCCACTGGGGAACTGTGTGCATTTCACCTTAAACATTGTTAGGCACTCAAAGACTCAATATCTCTTGTTAGATTGGCATTCAATTGCTGATGGTGGACGACATCCTGCTTCAAGCATTCATATACATCCACCTGGCGACTCCACACTCCATAACTCTCAAATACTCCACTGGAGGAAGAACCTGAAATATGTCCAGACCTCATAGAAGGGTAGAACACATGGGTTGGATTTGGTTTAAAGGATTCATTGTTTTTGTCTACCACTATGTTCTGTTCTACTTTCATCCTGGTCAAGTGTACAAAGATGAGACCCACAATGAGTATGGGAAATATCTCAAGCCTCAGTCTTCAGACCATGAGCAGACCTATACTCCTGTGAAGAACCTGGTGGAACAAGAGGCTCATGTCATATTTCCCACTCCTGAAGAAACTTCAAGCAGCCATGAGCCCATTTTTATACCACCTACACCTACAAAGGTCATAGAAAGATATAAGCCTCTGGTTTTACCTCTTATTTTCCAACCCCTTCATTCAGAACTTATAAACCAACTGCCCCTTTTTGATGGAGAAAATAAAGGGACCACTGCTGAAGAACATGTTCAAAACCTTGAGGATTTACTTGAATTGTATGAAATAGAAGAAGATGATGTGTGCATTAGAATGTTTGCCTTGTCATTACAAGGAAATGTTAAGAGTTGGTTCAAAGGCCTTCTAGAGGCAAGCATTTGCAGCTTTCATCAATTTTCTCAAGTTTTCCTTGATAAGTGGGCAGCCCCAAAGAGTGCTCTCCTCATCCTAAAAGAGTATCAAAATTTGAAAAGGCAGCCAGGTGAGACAGTACAAGAATTTTCAGCTAGGTTCAATAAGGTATATCATGCAATACCTTCTGACATAAAACCACCTCTAGGATGGGCCCTAGTGGATTATCCGAGTTCTTTTGACCCCGAGGTGGAATTTCATATAAGGGAAAGAGAGCCTTCGAGCCTGGAAGAAATGCAGAATATAGAAATTACTGTCGAACACAACATAAAGTGCAGGGAGGAAATATTAAAAGCAGCAAAGAAAGACCGAGCAGAGCAAATAAGGCAGATATTTTTGGAAAACAAGCTGGAAAGACTAAGAGAGACTGCCAATACCCTGTTGAACATAGAAGAGGAAGAATATGAGGCTGAAACCAGAAATGATGATTGGAAAAGACCTGCTCCTTATCCTCAAGAAATACAAATCAGATCACTGCAAGACGTAAGCAGCATGCCAAGCATGTATGATGAACAAGAGTTTGAATCAGAAAATGAACTTGCAGACTATTTTGAAGAAAAACTTGCTGAGAGTCCTGAAGATTTGATGGGTGACAATGTTTATAATTATGTTTTCTGTGATGTTGACGTGTCTTCTGATGACTTTTCCCAAAGGGAAACTGAGCTGGCAGGGCTATCATCAGTAGTGTCATGGGAGGAAGGTCACGACTATCAAATTCAAGAAAATGATGAACCAATGCAGGCCATCTATGATACTGATGAAGAAAGCATTGAAAGCATGATAGCAGACGAAGATTCATTGAATCTGCTCTCTGCTTTATACCCGAACATCAGTTATACTTGCCAAGAGGACGGAAGCCAGCAGCTTTTCAGCGCAGAGGACAAGGAGGAAAGAGATGAAGAAAATCTTGAGCGGAATGAATATCTTGAGCCTTCTCCCGAAAGGATTAAGGTAATCAAAGAAGCCCCCACTCAAGAATATATTGATTTTTTCACAGAGTTCAGTCTGTTGCAGCAGAACTAGCCTGCGGTACTAGAAGACAACACTATTTAATATGATGAGCCCTCTAGCTCAGGCTGCAGTGAAGATGAGCGAGATCTTCTTTCCCACAGACATCTTTGTCTTGATCCAGAGGAAGAAGAGGTTTTCCTGGTTTATGCTCGTCTGCAGAATACTCCCAACCAGGAAAAGGAGGAGTGTGATTACAGAGGCCACATTGCAGATGCAATGATTGAAACTGCCCAGGATACAGACAACCTACCAGTCATGGCAGGCCTGAAAGAAGAAAGTGTACATCATATGTTCATTGATCCTGTGGCAGAATACATGGAGGCCCTGATCAGTCCAAATTCTCCAGCATTGATCTTTAACACGGGCCAGATTCATCAGGAGTGGTCACTACGGATGGTGACCTCAGTTTTGAAGTACCACATGTAGAGCACCCTGTGGTTATCTCTGACAGGCAGTCAGTGCTCATATCCTTTTTTGTTACTGCTTGACTGGCTGCATTGGCATTATTGTATCACCTAGAACATCAGAGATTTCCAAGTAGAGTAGAGTAGGTAGGAAATCTCAATAAAGCTCAGTCTGTGAGCATGTAGTTAGTTGTTTTTAATTTCTGCAAAGTCCAGCAAGCCAGACAGTCTAATCATGGCTTGATTGTTTTCAATTTTTGTCTTAGAACTTAGGGAAGAAATCTGCTAGACAGTTTAATCCTAGCAGGTAGTAGTTTAGGTAGAGAAAATATGAGGCCAACAGTCTAATCTGGTCTCATGGAGTAATAAGGGTAGAAGTAGAATAGGTTTATTTTTCTGCTTGCAAAAAATTGATGATGTAAAGGGTCTGCAAGTCCAAATGCACCCAGAAGAGAAAATGTTAGGACCATAGGGTGGGTAGGTAGTTGTTTGGGAGAATCTTACTGCAGATGTAATGTCTTCATGATTTGTGGCAGCTGATCTAAAGAAAGAAAGGGATGTGCCAAGCAGCAGGCACCTGGCCTACACCAAATATTTATTTTCTGAATTCTTGACTCCTTCAAGAAGAAGCCATCCCCATGTGGAGCCACTGTTAGCCCCCTATAAATTTTTGACAAGAAAAAAACGGGGCTAAAATGTTTTTGAGCCTTCAAGGAATGCATTTCCTCTGAAAACACATCATCCTTGAAGCCTCTTTGTGCCTTTTTCCTTTGGTAAAATCCCCTCTGCTGATTCCCATCATAAAGCCTTCCTGTTTGTGAAGAGCGCCCAAAAGGCCCCCCTTTTCCTCTTATTTCATTCCCATTTAACCTCTGTCTTTTTCCTTTTAACTCCTCTCTTTTTCCCCTCTTACCCTTTTAAATCCTCCCAAAACCCCCTCCAAATTCTACCCATACCCTTTGTTTGGTTCAATACATCCTTTTCCTCCCTATCGTTACCCTTCCTTGGCCTTAAAATACATTAAAATGGGCCAAAAACCCACTTTCTACCTTATAGTAGGCCTAAGCCCCTTTCGTCCTGGCCCTTTAGCCACTTCCCCATGTGTCCCTGCGCCAGAACCAAGCGCAAAAGCACAAGGCGCTTATCGCAATCAGAGGTGTCGGGCAAGTGTTTCTACGTATTAACTCAAAATTTCCCGATGCGATTGTTTATTTGATATATAGACATCTGCCGCGATCAGAGCCGTCGATCTATATAGATCCAACAACCTAGCGCCGATCGCATCGCATCATCGTGCCCGCCCATCCACCCTCCGCTATTCACCTCCGATCGGATCTGAGCTGTTGACCCTTCATCGATCCAATGGCTGGCGCATAATCACACTCCCACTCCAAATCACAATCGCAACTTTCGTTGCGTTACCCCTTTGTTCCACTGCGATTGCGATCTCCCGATCATAGTCTCTGTCGTCGATCCATGATATGATCCAATGATCCAGCGCTAATCGCTGCGCGCCCCGCCGCCCCTCTCCATCTCCCTCTGATTGAATGTGGGCCGTTGATCTGGTCCCCGGATCTAATGGCCAGTGCTCAATCGCGCTCCCACTTCTGATTGCAATTGGAACTTTCACCGCACCACTCCATTGTCTCCCCCCGATTGCGATTCCCCGATCAAATCATAGCCGTCCGTTCATCCGAGATCAGCGGCCCATATCACATCGCGCCCTCCATCAATTTTCTCTATCGGAGCCCTCTGTTTACCTCATCTTTTAGCCTCCGCCGTCGATCTCCTCCTGAGATCAATGGTCCAAAGCTAATCGCCCCCCGCCACGACCGGGTCCCACATCAAGCCCTGTTTCATTTCACTTCCATTATTTTCTTTTTAATAAGGCCAAACCTTATACTTTCGAGTTTTGCACTGAAGGCCTTTTTCCTTTGCCTAATTGCGTATTAACCCCTCCATCAGTTGATCCCGACCGTTGATCTTCGTCTGTTCCTCCGATCAGACGGTCTGCGACTCTTTCACCAAAATTTCATTGGCTCTCTTCTCCATCATTCTGCAGTGATTTCCATTGGTTTTCCGCCTGCGTATATCATCTCCGCCACCTTTCCTCCGGCCTCCGCAGCATTTCTCCACCACTGCCCGGGTTTTGTGACAAGTTTATTTAATTGTGCAGGGGTCACAGAGAGGCCATTACAGCCGCCAAACGAAATAGCAAAGACAGATTAGAAGGGACTGGACCTGTTAATTAAAGATTTAACACTTAATCCTGTGATCAAAGGATGAGAACGCAGTATGAAGACCAAATGCACACGAAACGAGCCATATCTATGTTTAATGTTAGTAGAGCACTGTTTCTCCAAGATGGATACCTTCCTACAAAAGTCTCCACGCCTCCTCGAGCCCTTAAATGTATTTCACTGATAGAAACTTCTTAAAGACTGTCAGGACCACCATTATGAAGCATGGGGACCTTGCAGACTTTTCACCGAGTGCATTTATTCCGGAAGGCTAGCGCAGAGCTCCAAACAGCCAGGAAGGACTCCAAAGAAATATCCGAGGTCAATCTTGACCTGACAAAGACTCCCGAAGCAGACTACAGGGTACACACAGCGCTGCAGAGCCATTAAGCAGTATGGGCGTGAATGCTTCTACCATTCTGTCTTAATGAAAAAAATTAAATGTCATCTACTCCTTGTTGTTTCTCTTCTCCTATAAGAATTCTGGAGAACAAATTGTAAAGGTTGTTTGTTCAGTACTGCTAGTTGTAGTTAGAGGGATTCAGTTTTGACTGTTAAAACAGTCTTGGGAGGGAGTAGCAGAGTAGTTGTTATGTATTGGGCCAGGAGGAGAAGTTTGGATTGTAACAGCCATTGAGCTCAGTGTATGTGACTGGTTTTGCATCAATTAATCAAAGCACATTTCACAGGATCCTGGTCTATTACTATTGGTGATGTTTTCCTAACTCTGTTTATTGCATTTTCAGACTATTTCATTTTCTGCTGGCTTGCATCAGAAATATGGAATAGGATTTACCCTTGTTAGGTACCCTATGTCTCTGCTCTCCTTGCCTTCAATGTTTTCTGCTAAATGTGTTATCTAAGGATTGATTCCAGTTAATTTAACCAGTGTAGTGGATGTCATTGCCCGCTAGCTGATGTATGAATTAAATGAATTTGTTCTTAGATGTTCTTGTTGGGTTTAAGCTGGAAGGTTTGGGAACACTGGGGATTAGAGTTAGCCTTGTCCACTAGGATCCTTGTGCGACCAACTGGCCTTTCTAAGATCTCTTGTTAAACTTATCTTTGTTTTCCTGGAGCATGCTAAAGCTGACTTGGAGTTAAATGACCTCTGGTCCGATCTATAAGCTGCCCCTTTGTCCCTCCTTTGAGAGTTGCCTATGAGTATGTCCAAGCAGGTCTGGAGTTAAATGACCTCTGACCTGATCTATAGACAGAAATTAGGTTGCTTTCCTTCTTTCACTTTCAATCCTTAATGTTCCATCCCACCATATAACCTAAAAATATCATTTAGTATTAGATGACTTGCCCTCTGAAAGCTTTGGCTAGTTGTTGCAAGTAATTCCCTTTCATGAATCCATAGCCCAATAGATGGCACTTTCTTGACCTACCCTCTTTGCTGAAGCATCCCGCTGCTTTGTTCCTTTCCTCCCATTACTTTCTCAGCCTATGATCTCATGACCAACCCAGCAACCCACCAACCAAATCATTTAAAACCCCCCTTTGTGCTTCATAACTAGCCTAATATCTCTTTTCAGCTTCCGAAGATATATCATTCTTTGTTATTGGACATATCCCTCTCCGGGTCCAGGAGGGCTAGATCCTAGGGCCCCAAAGTGGTTATGATGTTGTCTCATATTTTTGTCTTGCCAATCTGGCCAAAACATGGGAACCCCAACATGCCACACTCCTCCATGATTGCTCCAAGAAAACTATGTTTCCAAGAGAGAGAGAGAGAGAGAGAGAGAGAGAGAGCTCAAAAACTGAACTAACAGAAGCCTGTGAAATCATCCTCAGAGGCCTTTTTATTAACGAGGCCTCTAATTTCTTAAATTTTCGATTTTTTTCCTTCATTTTCCTCATCATGTGCAACCAATGACTTCTCACCTTCCTTTTCTCCTATTTTCCATTATTTTCATAAATAAATGCCAATAAATGCCATTTTGCTTTTCAAAAGCCTTAGCCGTTTCCTTTGCCAATTTCCATAGCCATAGTAAACCATATGAACACCCACACTAGGATGTTTTTCCCAACATTCAGCTTGGAATATGTGTCCCATGTTCAAGGTCTTATTTTACCTTTATTAACTTTTACATGGATTTTTGACTAGGGTTGTTACATAGTTATCTTAGAAAATGTGATCAACAATTGAGATTGGGACTTCAACTCTCCACCAAACCTTAGACACACTATAGTAATCCTTTCTTGCAGTATTCATCCCCGAGCCAAATTCTAGAGTTTGAGGATGAGTACTTAAGGGATTAAACCAATTATACCATTTGAAACATGGACTCCAGAGAACCATCCATGTCCACCCACCACCTACTCATGTAGTCAACATCTCACTAAAAATATAGAGGTATATCACCTCCGCCCTCTAGCCTATAAAAGGACTGCAGAGGTTTCCCACCTACAACCTTTTCAAAACAAGGGAATCTAAATGCTTATACCTCCACCCTTAATTCAACAAGGGGATCTAGAGAATTATGCCTCCATCCTTAAATTTTTGATTATTGGTTGTCATTGATGTCAACCCAAGCAGCACCAAAGGCTACCCCGATCTTGCATGAGAGTTTTGACCTACCAAAATAATATATTCCGTGTCAAGGATATTTTTGATGGTTTCTATTTTTCGATATGTTTCCATTGATATATAACACGCCACATAATTCTTCACGGCTTGAGAGATATTCATGTTTGAAGTTAGTAACCCCAATTAGTGGGCTAAAACCCCATGGGGTTGTGGCATGGGTCATTGAAAAGTAAATAATTAATATTTTTTAAGCTCCTAAGATCCCTCCCACATTCAATTGTTGAATTCCCTCTCAACCTAGCCATTTATATAAATTGTGATCCTCATATCCTCCTCATGTAGGGATTTCACTACCTGAAACAGGTCATCATGGAATTTTCACTATAATTTTTTTTTCTACGAAGGTTAAGAAGCTGAAATTTTTATGAGGCGAAACCGAAATCCGTATGAAGCTCCTGTCAAAATTTTAGATCATGGTGCGCAATATTTTCGGAGATATGATCTGTGGAAGTTAGGGTTTTTGTAGGCTCCTGAACTTCCTCTTAAAGAGGTGACCTTGGGAAAATCGTCATAACTATCTCTCTGAGTATCTTATTGGAATTCTGTAAAACATGGTAGATAGTGAATGAACGGTAGTTTTCTCTTTATCAATTTTAGAGTCTATAAAAGAAACAATGACACGTGGCATGCCATAAAATTTCGCTCTACTAAAATAGTCCATAATTAGGTCATTGTGAGAGATTTGACATAACTTTTTCTTGAAGAATCCATATTGGGTCAGACCCATGGAATTGGAAATAATACTCAGAGGAATACTATAGGGCCAAAAATCAAATATTGGTAATCTGAAATAACAAAGATACACCAGATTCAATATCGAGCTCCTAGAAGGAAAGAAAAAGCTAGATCATGTGCTATCAAGGGCTGTAAAGGACCAGACTTTCTAGGGCAGCAAAGCAAAGAAAGGTGCAGCATAGGTAAGCTCCATGTAAGTATATTCTGTATATGCATTTTCATCTCTTAATTGCATTAGGTTCTTTGTATTCTATTTTTTTTTTTTTTTTAGCATTGACATATGCTCTGCAGGATGATGTAAGTTTTTCTATTATCATGTCATGGGTATTTCCTTGAAGAATTTTTGTAGGTATTATATATTCATCAAGATAAAACTCAAAGCATGATATAATGTTCTGAAGAGTGAGAAAGGGTAGCATGATAAGAGAAGCAATCAAGGTGCAGAACAACAACAAGAATTTCACCACATGAAGCCTTCACGTGGGCAACCATCATTGTAAAGGTATCATTGTACTAAGTCATTGTAAAAGCATCATTGTAAAAATTGTACAAATTTCTATCTGCCAAGAGTTGAAGAGGTAGTGTCGGGAGGTCTAGGATCATCATTAGGTATTTGTGTCATAATTGGGGTTATGGCCTAGTGTGTCTTCTTCTTCTACATCATTCTATATCATTGTAAAGTGGACCATTTTCCCTGGTACGGGAGTCCATTATTCTTTTATTCTGCTATAGGGTGGTAGGGTGGTGCTAGGCTGGTGCATGAAGTCACCAACAGGTTCAAGCTTGTGAAAAATTCATGGTGGTAGGGTGGTTATAGGGTGAGTTGTAGCTCATTGGGTGTTGGGGCATCCATTTAGTTGACTACTAAAGGATCTCGGGCGTTGGAGCGTCCATCCAGTGGGAACTGGAGAAGAATGATTTTCTAGATTCTATGATGTTGGATATTTATTTTTAGTTGGAGTTGAATATTAAAGAACTATTAGAAAATCATTTAGGTGGTTTTTCTCCCAAAGAGGGTTTCCACCATAAAAACACTGTGCATTTGTGTTCCTGTTGTTTACTACTATTATTGTACAAACACTGATAATAATTGAAGATTAAATAATGCTCTAAAAGATTAATAATAATACTAATTGAAAGGAACACTGATTCGCCCCCACTCTTAATATTTCCAACAATTGTTGTCAGAGCTTGGTTCCTTCAATAACAGTTTAATGGTTGGAAGGAGGTCATGAAGCATACCAAGAATGGTGTACCTATGTTCAATGAAAATAACTATGCACTCTGGAAAGGAAGAATGGAGGTCTATCTCTTGGCGCAAGGTTACGAAGTATGGGACACTATTCAAAATGGCTTTACACCAACTACGGATGAACAAGGTAAGAAGAATTTGGTAAATGATGCAAAAGAAATGAATATTATTATCAGTGGACTTATTGAATCTGCTTATCATAAGGTGTTGGGTTGTAAAACTGTCAAAAATGTATGGGACAAGCTCGAGAATATATATGCAGGTGACTCAAATGTCAAAGAATCAAAACTTCAAATCTACAAAGAAAAATTTGAGCAGCTCATAATGAAAGAAGATGGCAACATTGCTACATACTTCCAACACGTTGATGAAATAACCAACACTCTAGAAGGATTGGGAGAGCCTGTTGACGAGACGACTATGGGTGTTCAGGAACAAATTGAATGAAGATGGAAGGGTTACCAGAAACAAAGCAAGATTGGTTTGCAAAGGCTATGCACAAGTGGAAGGAATTGATTTCGACAAAACATTTGCACCAGTTGCCAGAATTGAAGCCATCTGAATGTTTCTTGCCTATGCATGTTCAAGAAATATCTAAGTCTACCAAATGGTTGTTAAGTTAGCATTTATGAATGGCGAATTAGAAGAAGAATTTTACATCGAACAACGTGAAGGTTTTCTACTATCAGAAACATAAGACTATGCTTGTAGGTTAAAGAAGGCTTTGTATGGTCTCAAGCAGGCTCCCAGAGAATGGTATGCTCATCTTAATGGATATCTATGTCAACCATTGAGGTATATGTGGATGATATAATATTTGGTAGCAATGATGATTGACTAAGTAAGAAATTTTCTACAAAGATGCAAAGTGAGTTCGAGATGTCTTTACTTGGTGAGCTAACATACTTCTTAGGGCTTCAAATATCTTAGCAAGAAAAACGAATATTTATATGTCAAGCCAAGTACATCAAGGAAATTCTCAAGAAATTCAAAATGGAATATTGCAAACTCATCCTTACTCCAATGGTAATAGGTTGCAAATTGAGCATAGACGACTCATCTAAGGATATGGATCAGAGGTTGTACAAATCTATGATTGGTAGTCATCTATATGTAACAACCTCCCGGCCAAATGTTATGCAAGCAATTGGACAAGTAGCAAGATTCCAAGTAGCACCAGAAGAATCACATAATATTGTCGTTAAAATAATTCTGTTATATCTAAAAGGCACAACAGAATATGGCTTGTGGTATCCCAAGGGTAACAATATCATTATTCAAGCCTTTACGGATGTAGATTGGGTAGGAAGCGTTGATGATCATCAGAGTACTGGTGCAACAAAATTCTATGTAGGTGGTTGTCTTGTATCATGGTTGAGCAAAAAGAAAACCTTAATCGCGTTATCTACAGTGGAAGCATAATACATTGCAGTGACAACTTGTTGTGCTCAAGTCCTTTGGATGAAACAAACTTTGCAAGATCTTCAAGTACAGTTCAGTGAGCCTATTCCCATGTTCTGTGATAACACCAGTGCCATCAGCATCTCCAAGAATTCTTTCCTGCATTAGAAAAAAACACATTCCGATCAAATATCATTTTGTTAGAGAACAAGTCGCTGAAAAGAATATCAAACTTGAATATGTTGGTACAAAAGAAAAAATCATTGATATTTTCACTAAACCTTTACCTCATGAAGCATTTTAATATCTTTGCCAAAAGCTTGGTATTCTCCCAAGTTCTCATTAGATTTTCCTTATTCCGAATATAAAAGGGGAGTGGAAGTGTGTACAGGTCCGCAGGATGGTTGTGTTTCAAGGGGAGTTACCCTTTTCCATTGATGTCAAAGGGGGAGAGAATGGTATAATGTTGCAGGAAGAGTTGCCATGATCGCAAGAGGAGTAATTGTGTTGTCATCGATGCCAAAGGGGGAGATTGTTGATCAGTGGTTGTCATTGATGTCAACCCAAGCAGCACCAAGGGTTACCATGATATTGCATGGGAATTTTGACCTACCAAATTACTATATTCCATGTCAAGGATATTTTTTATGGTTTCTGCTTGTCGATATGTTTTCGTTGATATATAACACGCCACGTAATTCTTCACAATTTGAGAGATATTCATGTTTGAAGTTAGTAACCCCAATTAGCGGGCTAAAACCCCATGGGGTTGTGGCATGGGTCATTGAAAAGTAAATAATTAATATTTTTAAAGCTCCTAAAATCCCTCCCACGTTCACTTGTTTAATTCCCTCTCAACCTAAGCATTTATATAAATTGTGATCCTTATATCCTCTTCATGTAGGGATTTCGCTACTTGAAGCAGGTCATCGTGGAATTTTCACTATAATTTTTTTTCTACGAAGGTTCAGAAGCTGAAATGTTTATGAAGCGAAACCGAAATCCTGATGAAGCTCTTGTAAAAATTTCAAATCATAATGCACAATATTTTCGGAGATATGATCTGTGGAAGTTAGGGTTTTTGCAGGCTCCTGAACTTCATCTCAAAGAGGTGACCTTGATAAAATCGTCATAACTATCTCTCTGAGTATCGGATTGGAATTATGTAAAAAGTGGTGAATAGAGAATGGGCGATAGTTTTCTTTGTAAAAATTTCATATCTGGATGAAGAAATAGTGACATGTGGCACGCCATACAAGTTCACTCTAACCAGTCTATAATTAGGTAATTGTGAGAGATTGGGCATAACTTTTTCTTGAAGAATCCAAATTGGATTAGACAGTAGGGGAATTTTGAGGTCTAAAATGGGCCTTCTAAGAAAAATGTACAACAAAAATACACTTTATAAGAACCAATAGGATTCCAGATGATGATGTCAACCATGGGGGATGATTCACCATTTTTCAATTAGAAAGGTAAAAAGATTAAAAAATAATAAAAAATAAAACTACTTTTTCAACTCGTATTACAACTAATCTCCCAATATTTTTACTCAAATTTCGAGCGGGAGTACCCTTTGGATGAAAAATTTAATTCATCATCCAAGGAGTACCCATGTTGCATATGTTCGATGGACCCTACTACACGAAAAATGAGAAATACATTAAAAAATGTGGTTGCGATCACGTTTTTTATGTATTTCTCATTTTTCGTGTAGTAGGGTCCATCGAAAGTATGCAACATGGGTACTCCTTGGATGAGAAATTAAATTTTTCATACAGTGAGTACTCCCACTCAAAATTTGAGTAAAAATTTTGGGAGATAAGTTGATAATACGAGTTGAAAAAGTATTTTTTCATTTTTTCCCTCTAAAATTTGATGATGTAATCAAATATTATTTTATTATTTCCACTATTATTTTATAATTTCCTTAGGAGGCCCATATTAGACCTCAAAATTCCCCTAATGCTTGTGGAATTCAAAACAAGACTCAGAGAACTACTAAAGGGTCGAAAATCACATATTGAGAATTTGAAATAATAGAGATACACCAGATTCAATATCGAGCTCCTAGAAGGAAAGAAAAAGCTGGATCATGTGTTGTCAAGGGATGCAAAGGACCAGATTTTCTAGGGCAACAAAGCAAAGAAAGGAGCAGTAGAGCTAAGCTCCAGGTAAGTATATTCTATATATGCATGTTCATCTCTTAATTGCATTAGGTTCTTTTTATTCTAATTTATTTTTTTTGTTTAGCACTGACATATGCTCTATAGGATGAGGTAAGTTTTGTTATTATCATGTCATGGGTATTTCCTTGAAGAATTTTCGCAGGTATTATATATTCATCAATATAAGACTAAAAGCATGATCTAATGTTCTGAAGAGTGAGAAAGGCTAGCATGACAAGAGCAACAATCAAGGTGTAGAACAACAGCAAGAAGTTCACCACATGAAGTCTTCACGTGGGAAACACTGGATACAGTCATTGTAAAGGTATCATTGTACTGATTCGTTGTAAAAGCATCATCGTAAAAATTGTACAAATGTCTATCTGCCAAGAGTTGAAGAGGCAGTGTCGAGAGGTCTAGTATCATCATTAGGTATTTGTGCCATAGTTGGGGTTATGGTCTAGTGTGTCTTCTTATTCTACATCATTCTATATCATTGTAAAGTGGACCATTTTCCCTGGTACGGGAGTCCAGTATTATTTTATTCTTCTATAGGTTGGTAGGGTGGTGTTAGGCTTGTGCACGAGGTCAATAACAGGTTCAAGCTTGTGAAAACTTCAGGGTGGTGGGGTGGTTCTAGGGTGAGTTGTAGCTCATTGTGTGTTGGGGCATCCGTTCAGTTGACTACTGAAGAATCTCAGGCGTTGGAGTGTCCATCCAGTGGGAGCTAGAGAAGAATTATTTTCTAGATTCTAGGAAGTTGGAGCTTTATTTTCAATTGGATTTGAATATTAAATAATTATTAGAAAATTATTTAGGTGGTTTTTTTCCCGGAGAGGGTTTCCACAAAAACGGTGTGAATTTGTGTTCCTCTTGTTTACTACTATCATTGTATAAACACTGATAATAATTGAAGATTAACTAATACTATAAAATATTAATAATAATACTAATTCAAAGGAATACTGATTAACCCCCCCTCTTAGTGTTTCCAACATAAATCAATAAGGGAATATATGTAGGTTTTAACCCTGTACAGAAATTATCTTCAAATGAAGTCTTAAAACAAAAAATAAAACAATAGCGAGAGCATAAAACATAAAATAATTATATACAAAAATTTTCACTTGGATCCCAAACCCAGGACTACTAGCTTGATTTTTTATTATATTCATTTCAATGTTACAACACACATATATACATGTCAGAGCATTCATAAGCCCCAATCTATTAACCCTGGATTAGAACATAACCGTAGTTCCCTGGAACAGATCTACAAAATACCATGGGTAGAAAACCATCATGCCCAAAACCATGTGCAAACCCATGCATGAAACCATAGGTAGGTTCGCCCACCTAATATCGGGTCCAAAAAATTTCCCAGGGCATTTCCCTGGACCTTGTGCAGGGGGGCTACCACCCCCTTGAAAACCCCCTTACAAGGGGGTCTGCGCCCCCCCTTTTGCACCTAAAGAAAATGTATGGGAGTTACCTCACCCCCCTCGTACCCCCCGCTTCTCACCTAAGGCTAGTCTTGGAAATAATATAACACATGCCAAAAATTATCCCGCTTGTTGTTTTATTTCCACAACGGGCCACATGAGAGCTTAGTAATTTGTTGAGCCCTGCAACTCCCATTGTTTCTCTACACCAAGAGAACTTCTCAGTGCTCACATAATTCATTAATGCATCTGCAACATTCTTCAAATTGTCCACCTTTACCAGTAACACCTTTTGTCCTCAATCATATCTCTCACAAAGTGATACTGAACATCGATGTGCTTTGTCTTTGAATGATAAGAAGGGTTCTTAGACAAGAAAATTTCACTTTGGCTATTATAGTCTATCCTTATAGCTCGCCTCACCAACCCCATACTTGAACACAATCTCTATAATCAAACTTATTACTTTCTTGCATGAGTGGTTGCCATGTATTCTGCCTCTGTTGTTGAAAGAGCCACTACAAATTGTCTTTTACTCATCCAACTAACTTCACCTCCAAATAGGATAAAAACATACCGTCTTGTAGATATTCTCTGATCGAGATCACTAACCCATTCTGTTATCCTCCACAGCGTCCCAAGGCCAAGAATGGAAACCGAAGGAGGTAACCTCAAACCGCTTAGGATTTGGTAGCTATCCCTACCAAATGAGAGAGGGATCTCTCCGTGATATTACATCCAAAATATGACTGAAGAGGGTAAAAAGATATTAGGCTAGGTATTAAGCTCTAGGGTTTTGAAATTTAGGGTTTTAGCTGGACTAGGAGGAGAGCTTAAGGAAACTAGGTCATATCTAAAAGATTTCAATTGCAGGGATACAACGGGGCATGGAAGTTATGTTTAGTGAAAATTTGAGGTTGTTAATTGTAGCGTAGGGTGGAAAAGTAAAGGTTCAAAATGAGCATGACAAGCATGAGTTCATTTATCAGAAGATGAATAAAAAAGACATGAAATTCCTACCAAAACAGAGCATAAAATTTAAGAATTATGTTTAACATCTTATAGAAAGACCACTAAAAGAAAATACATGGAAAGAAGATGAACAAATCATTCATAAAAGCGATTTACAGAAGGAAAAACACTGCCACAAAATCATACCACATGAATCCCTATATAATAGCTGCAATTGGCCTTGTATTTCTGCAAAAATAAACTGTACACAAAGCTCCAAGCCTTATACTCTTTGATGTCCAACCTTTGATCTGACTGAAAACAAGTTACATATAGACCAAAAACCATCTTCCCCTCTCTTAGGGATCGAATCCCTCTTGATAGGAACATTTTACACAAATTTCTCTAGCCAAACCTAAGACTAGGAAGGTTAAAACAAACTCTCCTTTTAACCTTTGATTGACCTTTCTATTATTAATGACCTTCGTTATTACATCAAATTTATATTAACAAGCTTAATTACATTCATCATGTCAAATCAAAACAAGATAAATTGAATCATGAGAAACCAGGTTTGACTGATAAAACTCGAAAAATTGACCTCCAAGGAAAAGCATAACACATTTTGAGAAAAGCGCAATGCCAACTTGGAGGGAAATTTTGAGTGACTTCATGTTCTCAAAATGTTGATATCAAGGTATCATTGGAAAGCTTAGGATGTCTAATTTTCCATAAAGTCTATAAAGAAGTAAAATGGCCTCTCCAAGGATGAGAAAAATGGATTCTCCCAAGGTCGCTCTAAAAGCGTAGCGCCAAGGTGAAAACAATGGCAGAAAGTGGTTTTTTAGCATGTTTTTGGCACTTTTTCTTCCACCCAGAAGGCTAACATCGCATAAAAAATAGATAGCTGATATGTTCAAGTCATAAGATATCTAAGCATGTAAAGATTTTGTGATTTGGATCCCTCGGGGAAAAGCACATCGGCAAGGCACTGCGCTATTGGCTGTCATGAATTTTCTGTTTTAACCAAAAGTCACCAAATTTTCAAAAATTTCTTCAAAAATGGTCCAGAATTTCCAATTTAAGGTGGAAAATGATGTGCTAGGAAATGAGAGAGGCCTCAACCAACAAATCAAACTTATTCTTCTTCTTTTTCTTAATTAGGGTTTTCCTCAATTTCCTTTTCAAGTGTATGACCCTAATTTGAGAAATCTTGTTTCTAGTGAAGTAATTCATTTCCATATGCTTTTGGAGCTTTTTGTTCCTATTGGCCTTCTTGAGAAGTTTCTACAAGTGAATATTTACCTTGTCAAGCCAAAATTCCTTATCTTGCTCAATTTTTGCTACAATTAATTCATCAAGATCCTCTTGACCTAGTGATATAGATGTTTCAGTTTCTTGTTCTTCATGCCTCTTGAGACCTCTTGTTCTTGGCCCCCTTGGTTTCATTTGCACATCCTTATCCTCAAGCTGCTCAACATCATTAACTGACTTACCTTTTCCATCCTCTTTCTCCAAATCTACCTTGGGTTTCCTAAGAAAAAGTTGTTTTACTTGGCGCTGCATGTTCTCCTGTTGAAGAAATGTAATCATGAAATTAGCCTTTGAAAGTTTGTCTTTGACGTCTCTAATTTCAACTTCTTTCTCCTTGATAACTTTCTCAGGTGAATTTTCCTCCTCATGCATCTCTAGGTCTGCCACGTCAGTGTCAAAATGTACCTGTTCTTCCTCTTGCAATGGTGCCTCATGTTGATGTGCTGATGTTTCCTTACCCACTGATGTAGGATGAGCCCTTTCCTCAATGTTAGGAGAAAGCATCAACATTTTTCCTCTGGTATATGTTTTCGTCACCTCATCCCTAGGTGTTCTTGTTACAGGTTTGCTTGTAGAACCCACTTCTTGTTGTCTTAGTGAATTCAAATGTGTAGAATGACTGCTAGATTGAATTGGAGTAGGAAAAAGAGAGGTTGACTGCATGAATACCTCCCAATACAACTTGAACTGTGTAAGCTGTTGGAAAACAATATTTTTCACCAAGCCATGATAGAACAAGCTTGCATGATTTTCTTTCCCTTTGATATGTACTTTTTTCTGCCATTTTGACCAAGCTTCTGTAGAGGTAGTGAGGTAGGTTAAGAGATTTAACATCGGTGAAATGCATCAATAATCTAACATGGTACTGATATATCCTTGAAAACATACCCTCACATGTGAAATATTTCTTGATAATCTTCATCAGAGAGTCATACTTATCAAGCAAATGTTGAAAAGGAAAAATATTCTTTGGAGCAGCTTTGTAAGGAGGCTTCAAAACATTTTGTAATTTTCAATATCTAGGTCTATCCTTTTGAACCAAATATCTCCATGGAAATGGATCCCAGTGGCTGTGGAAATGGCCTCTCCTGAAATAGTAAAAACAACCCCTGCAATAGTTGCCTTATCCCTCTTTAGACTTGTAGCAAAAGTGCTTATTAATTTATCACTGAAACCTAATTCTTCAATATTTTGGCAAAAAACAAGGCAACCTGCATCTTGGAATGGATTCTTGAGAAATGGTGAAGTCGTGATATCCTATACTCTGGTGGATTCATATCTGATAATTTGACCTCCTTTATGCTTCCTCTGGTCAGTGGTATCTGAAACCATGTGAAACCCTAGCTCACTATGAAGGGGAATTAGGGTTTAATTTTAGGAAAAAGGGGGTTTGGGGCCATTTTTAGGAATGGAGGGATATGAAGGAGTTTGAGGGTGTCTAAATTCTTGGGAAAATTTATGGGGTTAGAGATAGATGTTAGGGAGTGTAGGGAGGTGAAAATTTGGGAAATGAGTGAGGGGAAGGGTATAAAAATGCAAAAAACAGTCCTAGCCTAAGAAAGTGTAGTGTAGGCTAGGGTTTGTAGGGAAATGAAGGAATGAGGGAAATGGGTTAGGGGAAGTGTCAAGGAAGGTGTATGGAAGGTGAGGGAGGGTGTTTGAGCATGAATTTTATGGTTTTTTAGATCAATTGAACCAAAGACACTATGGGACCAAAAGCGCAAAAAATTCCTAGGATAGGGTGATTTTCTGAGCTTTCAAGCATGAAATGAATCTAAAGAGAGGTAGATGAGGAACAAATGTAACCCACTTACTTGTTTTTGATGAGCTAGAACATGTAGCTGATGAATAAACCATTGGAGAAGGAAGATTTTGTTTCCTTGAGAAAAACACAACACCTTGGAGAAAAGCGCAGCGCAGCTGAGAAAAGCACAATGTAGGAGAAAAAACCAGCTTTTGAAGGAGAAATTTGATTTCTCTGAAGGCTGGAATGCAATTCGATGGTGGAGAGATGTCTTACGAGAGAGAAATGAGAAAAATATGTGTTTGGTTGGTCTTCTTATATGATGGAGGGTCGATTTTCTCTTAGGTGGTGATACCTTGTTTTTTCACAAAATGCATTAATAAAATTGCGTACTACAACTTCAAACCTTATGATACATAATTACATATTAATAAAGATCAAAATGCATTTAGAGATCATTATAGAACACTCTTCCCTATTAATACTCCCTCTAATGGTGACTTAGATGATTTCATGACCTATTTACATGACTTTTGATAATATGACCTAATGATGACACTATATGGAATGATAACCAGAATTATGACCAAGACGACCAAGACACTCTTCCAAAGAATAATGACTTGACCATGATAATGTTTAATGACCATGAGAATGAAAGGAATAGTAATGACCTAGATATACTAACCAATGATCAAATTTTTATTTGAAAACCTATTTGAAATTGTAAAAATTTTCCCTAGGACCCTATCAACCATATGAAAGAGCATAATTTGATCAGTGGTGACTGACTGGACTGACAGACACTAACACATTTTGCATCAATGAAGCCAAGAATATCCAAAACTCTATCCAATCCTAGCCTTCCTTGATAGCACAAACTATAATCACTAGTGCTACGCAAACACCTGAAAACCCACTTCACTATTTTCCAATGCTCCTTCCCTGGTTTTTACATAAACTTGCTCAATACTCGTACTACATGTGCAATTTCTGGTCTAGTATATACCATTGCATACATCAGGCTAGCCACTGCACTTGCATATGGAACACGGTACATGTCCTCTTCTTCTTCTTGTGTCTTGGGACATTGTTCAACATATAACTTTACACCTACATGAATAAGAACCTTCACTGGTTTACTATCCTGCATATTGAATCTCTGCAATGTTATCTCGACATACTTCCTCTGGTTTAACCAAAGGTCCTCTTCACCTGATCTCGTTTCATTTCCATGACAAAAATATATTTTTCAACACCAAGATCCTTCATATCGTTGGAGAAAAATTGGTTGTTCAAATCCTGGATAATTTCTTTGTCATTTCCAACCAGCAACATATCATCCACATACAAGACCAAATAAATAACATAGTCACCAATTAATTTAAAATACACACAATAGTCCTCTTTTCTCTTGGTGAAGCCAAGTCCCTGTACATATGTATCAAATTTTTTATAGCACATCCTTGTTGACTGTTTTAACCCATCCATATACTTTATTAACCTGCATACCCGTTCTTTCTTACCCTTCACCGAAAAGCCTTCAAGTTTCTTCATGTAGATTTCCTCTTCCAGATCCTTGTGAAGAAATGTTGTCTTCACATCTATTTGTTCTACCTCAAAATCAAATGCAACAAAAACAGATAAAAATAGTATAATAGAAGTTACATTGGCATTAGGAGAGAAAATATCACCAAAATCAATTCCTGGCACCTAGGAATAACCTTTTTCTACCAATCGAGATTTGTTTTTCTCCACCTTGCCTTCTGCATTCATCTTCTTCTTAAACACCCATTTCCTTCCAACCGACAACTCCACTAGATCCCATGCCTCATTTTTGTGCAAGGATTCCAATTCATCAACCATGGCCTCCTTCCAAAGTTTGTTATCCTTTGAATCCAATGCCTCGCTGACAGTTATGGGATCATCATAAAAAAATAGATAAAGAAAAATTTGAATAGAAATCAGATGGACTATACCATTTTGGATTCCTTCTTTCTCGAATTGATCTTCTCACAACTAGAGTTTGTCGCTCTTCGTCTTCTAAATCTTGTTCTGTTGTAGAGTCTGATTCTTCCTCCTTTAGCTAAAAATCTATCTTCCGAGGTTCATTTGGTAAGAATTCATGTTTAACAACATATTTCACCTCTTTAAACACCACATCTCAGTTGTACACAACCTTCCTTGTTTCTGGGTTCCAAAGCTTGTAACCTTTTAAACCGTCTTTATACCCAATAAAGATGTGCCTTTCAAATTTATTATCAAACTTGGTCCTTTTCTCCTTTGGAACGTGTACATATGCATCACATCCAAATACCCTTAGATGTGAAAGAGAGATTTTCTTACCAGTCTGTACCTCATGTGGAGTCTTATCCTCCAATACTGATCAAGGTGATCTGTTAACCAAGTAACATGCCCTTTCTACTGCTTCTGCCCAGAATTCCTATCCTAACCTGGTACCACTGAGCATGCTTCTTTCCTTTTCCATCAACGTCTTCTTCCTTCTTTCTGCAACTTTGTTTTGTTGTGGTGTGTATGGAGTAGTCTTCTGCCATGCTATACCAGACTTCTTATAGAACTCTTCAAATTCCTTCTTGCAGATTTCTCCTCCATTATTTTTCCTCAACACCTTTAACTTCTTCTCTATCTTGTTTTCCACCAGAGCCTTAAATTCTTTAAATATGTTAAAGATTTCAGATTTCTTCCTTAGGAATATATCCATGTATTCATTGAGAATTCATCTATAAATTACACATAGTACATAGAATGATCTAGTGATGGAACTGACACAGGTCCAAACGCATCACTGTGCACAAGCTCTAATATATTGTTTGCCCTATTAGCAACGGAAGGGAATCTCACCCGATTATGTTTCCCATATACACAATGTTCACAAAAATCGAAATCCAAAGAGAAATTATACATACCTTCTACCATACCATTTCCATGAAATATCCGAAGGCGCTTCTCTCCAATATGTCGAAGCCTTTAACGCCACATCATGGTATTTTCTCCAGAGACTGCTAGGCTTTCTACCCCACTTTTAGGAACCACAAAACTGTTGCACCCATAAATAACAGTGCTACCCAGAAGGTTGTACAAAGTTCCAATCTGAACTCCCTGAATCAATACCAGTGATCCCCGAACCATCTTGCAGGTATCTTTCTCAAACAGTATTTTTCCACCTGCATCATCCATATCTCTTACATAAATCAGATTTCTAGCCAATGCATGAATATACAGAACACCAGGAAGTCTTCTAATCCTTCAACCTTGCAACTTCAGATTTAATTTTCCGCGTCCAACGATTCTAGCCTGCCTATCATACCCTAAGAATACATCACCACCATCATACTTCTCATACTTGCATAACCACTGCCTATGGGGAGTGAAGTGAAAGGATGCACGTGATTCAATCAACCATGCCTCATGACCTACATGAGTATTTGAAGAAGAAGCCAAATACACATCCCCACCTTCATCTGAGGTGGTTTTCGCCTCTGCAAAAGGAGCATCATCAGATCCCTTTCCTTTCTCAGGAGCCTTGGATCTACAATCCTTTTTGAAGTGCCCTTCATTTCCGCATTTCTATCACACATTTACAGGATTTCCTGGAGATTTATATCTCTCTTTAGATTTAGATATCCCTCTATATTTATATCTCCCACTCAAGAACTTATTTTTGTTTCTGTTCTGGGACCATCCTCGTACAGACAAGGCATCTCCATTCTGGCCCTCCATATTTTTCAGTCTAATTTCTTCTGATAGCAAGGCTAGACAATTTCATCAAAATTCAAGGTAGGTGTATTGCTACCTATTGCAACAACCAAACTATCCCAGGAATATGGTAGAGAACAAAAAAAACTAATGCACTTATCTTCATCTAACGTTTTAATATCAACAGATGAAAACTAACTTACCACATTATTGAAGGCGTTCATATGCTCTGTCACCAAGTCTCCATCCTTCATCGTGAGGTTATACAAATTTTTCCGTAGGTAGAATTTATTCACCAGACTTAGATTGGCACAAATTCCCTAACTTGTCCCACAAAGCCTTCGTCGTAGCTTCCCTAGATACATTCAATAATACCGAATCTGAGATACACAACTTTATTGTACTCTTTGACATCCAATCCAAATTCACCCAGTCTTCTTTTGACATTGTCATTGGTTTAGTACCCAGATCTACCGTGGTCCACTGATCTTTATCCACCAGCAGATCCTCCATCTTGAGATTCCACAAATTAAAACTTTGACCATTAAATTTCTTGATCTTTATCTTTCCACTGCTCCCCATCTTCTTTCATTGCAAGAATCGATCTTGGAGATCTCCCATTGAACAAGGTCCCCCATTGGCCTAACAAAAAACCCCTCAGCAGCAAAGGCGTCCCATTGAAGCTGAAACAACTCTGATACAAAATGTAGTTTTTAACCCTATAAAAAAATCATCTACAAACAAACACTTAAAACAGAAAATAAAAAAAATATCGAGAGCATAAAACATAAAACAAATATACACAGTTATTTTCCCCTGGATCCCAAAACTTGATTTTTCATTATATCCCTTTCAATGTTACAACACATATATATACATGTCGAAGCCTTCATAAACCCCAACCCATTAACCCTGGATTAGAACATAAACATAGTTCCCTTGAAAGAATCTACAAAATACCATGCGTAGAAAACCATCATGCCCAAAATCATGTGCAAACACATGCACAAAACCATAGGTAGGTCTGCCCACCTAATATAGGGTCCAAAAATTTGTTTCCCGTGGCGCTACTTCGAACCCCGTGCAAGGGAGCTATTGCCCCCCTGCTAACCCCATGACAGGGGGGGTTGCGCCCCCCTGTGACCCCCATGTTGTGCTTGAGGCAAGCATAGGGGGGCTCGTCGTCCCCCTCTTACCACTCGCTTCTCGCCTGAGACTAGTCGTGTAAAGAATATAACACACACTCAACAATCTAGAGGCTTATGCCTCCACCATCAAACTAATAAGGGAATCTAGAGGTTTATACCTACACCCTCAAATTAGCAAGGGAATCCAGAGGCTTATACCTCCACTCTCAAATCAAAAAGGGATTCCAGTGGCTTATACCTCCACCCTAAAATCAACAAGGGAGTCAAGAGGCTTATACCTCCATCCTCAAATCAGCAAGGGAACCCAGAGACTTATACCTGCAACCACAAATCAATAAGGGAATCCATAGCTCAGTGTAAAAACCAAGAAAAAAGCAGAGGGGAGCTAAAGAACTCTCCTTATAAGACTCCAAGGAACAAGCCTCAACCCAAAAAGCCAATGGAACCCAGAGAATACCATCTCCACCCTCCAGGATTACATGGAATCTAGAGACTACTATCCTCAACTAAGAGCTATTTTTCCACCTCAAAATGCTCAATTGAATGATGGCTCTAATCCCTATGTTATGATAGCAGCGTTGCATTTTCTACTCCTTTTCCTCCCCGCGTTATGGGTTTTCTTCCTTTATGACGCAATCATTTCTTTTCTATCTTTCATTAGAGTTTCATCTCTTGTTATCATTTTGTTGTGATCCCATGTGTTATTTGTTTTCTCTATATCCAAATGGTCTCTCTTCCCGATGCATGAGAAAGAAAATGCATTTTTCATAATGTTGTCCTCCCTAATGCATGAAGTGTGATGATCTCTCCTCCATTGCACAGTTGCAACTATTTTTTGGTTGAGTGAGAAGGCATTCCTTGTCACCTTCTCCCAACTCGGTCACGATGTTTCTGAATTCACATGATCATGGGGATGTTGTTGTGTCAGCTCCTCCCTCCACTTCCTGTTTTTTTACTTCAGGATGTCCCAACTACCAACGGATCTCATCCTCCTTGAATTTTTGTCCTCTCTACCTTGTGGATTTATCCAAGGTAGGCATGGAACTTCTATCCTTATTTCTTGCTCAACTACTTTATCAAACTAGTCCATTTAAGGCACTCCTTTTAGCCTTCCATGGTTGTCATGAAACCAATCAAGCTTCCTTCAAATCCAAAGCAACCTCCTTTCTCAAACTCTAAAATATGTGTCCCAATTCTCAAGCATTTTAATTATAAACAAAACATATGAAATATTTACAATGAAGGGAAACTAGCCTAGGGCTGTCACATTTTCCACCCATGAGAATCACTTGATGACAATTTCTAGAGTCATCAATATTGTATAAGAGAGTTTGATAGTGAATTACTCTTTTTATGATAATCATGGAGTCACCAATCAACATGACTCTACACACTCATTTGTTTGCTACAATAGTGAAACCTTGTAGTCTTCTACCTCATTATTTGTGTTGAATATTTAGATTATTTTCCTCTGGTAAGTTCTTATGTCCATATCACCATTGCCTCACCTAAAATCCATGGACATATCCCACAATAATTTTTTTTCTTCACAATACCAAGTTATTTTGTATTAGAAAATGCTGTGGCCAATTTAGGAAGCTTTATAAAATGAAAAAGATGAAATATGGGTGTGACCAAATGTTCATAATACAAATCTAACTATTGATCTTCCTATATCTTTACTATTTTAGCCTCTAAGGGCTGGGTAGGTGCACTAAATTACATATTGATTAAAAAAGTTAACACAACAAAACATATAAAATCTTGTAAAGAAAATCACTAATTCCCATGCCCCTAATGAACTTTAACTTGTATATTCCCTCGTGGCTATACTCCAACATCATCTAAATGATTCCCTTTCTCAAATATAAAAATAAGGTTGACCTTACCTACATTGTAATTTACAATTCCAAGCCTTGAGAGGGTAACATATCCTTCTTGTTCTTGAAGGCCAAACAAGGACAATCAAGGGAAGGGAGGGTTTCATAGATGGGCTAGAGTAACGAGAGGGATGTAAAACCTTTTTATGGAAGGCGAAGGTGAGTCATTACTCTTCCAATCAATAGAAGTAAAGATCATACTTGCACATTAAGTCTGAAGTTGTTCCTTCTATGAGTTTCCATGAGTGCTACCACCTCTTTTTCTCATTCTTGAATTTCTATAATGTGCTTTGATGTGTCAACCATGCAATTGTACTTTTTTCCTGGAACATGAATGTAAGATAATTACTAATTGCCCAATAATGAACTTTGTGCAAGGATGCCATTTCATCAACCATGGCCTCCTTCCAGAGTTTGTTATCCTCTGAATTCAATGCCTCCCGGATAGTTATGGGATCATCATCAAAAACAGATAAAGAAAAATTTGAATAGAAAGAAGATGAATTATACCATTTCCGGATTCTTCTTTTCGAATTGATCTTCTCACAACTAGAGTTTCATTTTTCTCGTCTTCTAAATCTTGTTCTCGTTGTAGAGTTTGATTTTCCTCCTTAGCTCAAATTCTATCTTCTCGAGATTCCTAGACTTCGTTAATAACATATTTCACCTCTTTAAACACCACATCTCAAACTTGTACACAACCTTCCTTGTTTTCGGGTTCCAAAGCTTGTAACCTTTTAAATCGTCTTTATACCCAATAAAGATGCGCCTTTCAAATTTATTATCAAACTTGGTCCTTTTCTCCTTTGAAACGTGTATTGATATGCATCACATCCAAATACCCCAGATGTGAAGAGAGGGTTTCTTACCACCGTACCTCATGTGGAGTCTTATCCTTCAATATTGATCAAGGTGGATCTCGTTAACCAAGTAACACGGCAACTTTCATCGCCTCCGCCTGCACCCCCGTCCGACTCCGGTACCACCCATACTTCTTTCCTTTTCCATCAACGTCTTCTTCCTTATTTCTGCAACTTAGCTTTGTTGAGGTGTATGGAGTAGTTCGCCATGTTATACTAGACTTCTTAGAACTTTCAAATTCTCTTCGTATACCCTCTCCATTATTTTTCCTCAACACCTTTAGCTTCTTCTCTATCTCGTTTCTTTCCAACGTAGCCTTAAATTCTTAAATATGTTAAAGATTTCAGGATTTCTTCCTAAGGAATATATCCATGTATTCACTGAGTCATCTATAAATTACACATAGTACACAGAATGACCTAGTGATGAACCCAATAGGTCCAAACACATCACCGTGCACAAGTTTCAATATCTTGTTTTCCCTATTAGAAACGGAAGGAATCTCACCCAATATGCTTCCTATATACACAATGTTCACAAAAATCGGAAATCCAAAGAGAAATTATACGTAACTTTCTACTATACTATTGCTTCATGTAGTACATCCGAAGGCGCTTCTCTCCAATATGTCGGCTTTTCGACGCCATCATGGTATTTTCTCCGTAGACCGCTAGGCTTTCTACCCCACTTTTAGGAACCACAAAACTCGTTGCACCCATAAATAACAAGTACCTTAACCTTGTACAAAGTTCCAATCAACTCCCGCATCAATACGAGTGATCCCAACCATCTTCACAGTATCTTTCTCAATGTTGTTTTTACACCGCATCATCCATTTTTCACATAAATCGTATTTCTAGCCACGCAGGAATATACAACACCAAGAAGAGCTCTAATCCTTCCACCTTGCAACTTCGTATTTAATTTTCCGCGTCCACCGATTCTAGCCTTCCTATCATACCCTAAGAAGACATCACCACCATCATACTTCTCATACTTGCATAACCACTCCCTATGGGGAGTGAAGTGAAAGGATGCACACGCTCAATCAACCATGCCTCATGACCTACATGTGTATTTGAAGAAGAAGCCAACATACACATCCCCACCTTCATCTGAGGTGGTTTTTGCCTTCCGGAAAGGAGCATCATCGATCCCTTCCTTTCTCAGAGCTCTGGATCTACAATCCTTTTTAAAGCAGTCTTCATTTCCGCATTTCTAGCACACCTTTTAAAGATTTCCTCGAGATTTATATCTCCCTTTAGATTTGTATATCCCTCATATTTATATCTCCCACTCGAGAACTTATTTTTGTTTTTGTTCTCAGACCATCCTCGCATAGACAAGGCATCTCCATTTCCGGCCCTCTCCATATTTTTCAATCTCATTTCTTCTCGATAGCAAGGCTAGACAATTTCATTCAGTTCAAGGCAGGTGTATTGCTACCTATGCCAACAACTAATCTTATATCCGACGAATATGGTAGAGAACACAACAACCGATGCACTTATCTTCATCCGAGATTTTAATATCAACAAATGAGAACTAACTTACCACATTATTGAAGGCATTCGTATGCTCTCGTCACCAAGTCTCCATCCTTCATCAGAGGTTATACAAATTTTTCCACAGTAGTGAATTTATTCACCGTACTTAGATTGGTACAAATTCCTAGCTTGGTCCCCAACAAAGCTCCTTCAGCTTCGTAGCCTCTAGATACATTCAATAATACTCATCTGAGATACAAAATCGTATTGTACTCTTTGACATCTGATCCAACTCACCTACTTTCATTTGACATTACGTTGGTTTAGTACCTAGATATATCGCGATCCACTAATCTTATCCACTCAAATAGATCCTCCATCTTGAGATTCCACAACTTAAAATCCTTGACCATTAAATTTCTTTGGATTCTATCTTTCCACCGGCTTCCCATCTTCTTTCATTGCAAGAATCGATCCGAGTATCTCCCATTGAATTGTGGTCTACCGCTGTGCTCCGAGCAAAAACCCTCAAGCAACAAGGCATCCCATTGAAGCCGAAACAACTCTAATAAAATGTGTTTTTAACCCTATACAAAAATCATTCCGCAAACAAACACTTAAAACGGGAAAATAAAAATAGTGAGAGCATAAAACATAAAACAAATATACACATATTTTTCTGATCCCAAAACTTGATTTTTCATTATATTCCTTTCAATGTTACAACAACACATATATATATACATGTCGAAGCCTTTCATAAACCCCCACCCATTAACCCCGGATTAGAACATGAACACAGCTCCTTGAAAGAATCTACAAAATATCATGAGAAACCATTTATGCTCAAAATCATGTGCAAACACATGCAGCAAAACTATGTAGGTTCGCCCACCTAATATAGGGTCCAAAAATTTGCTCCCCATGGCGCTACCTCGAACCCTCGTGCAAGCGGGGAGCGATCGCCCCCTGCTAACTCCCCGTGACAGCGGGGGGGGTTGCACCCCCCGTGAACCCCATGTTGCGCTGGGAGGCAGCACAGGGCCCGTCGCCCCCTCTTACCACCCGCTTCTCGCCCAAGACTAGTCGTAGAAAAGAATATAACACACCAACAATATAGAGTTTATACCTCCACCATCAAACCAATAAGGAATCCGCAGGCTTATACCTACACCCTCAAATTAGCAAGGGAATCCGTAGGCTTATACCTCCACTCTCAAATCAAAAGTGATTCAGTGGCTTATACCTCCACCCTAAATTCAACAAGGGAGTCAAGAGGCTTATACCTCCATCCTCAAATCAGCAAGGGAACCCAAAGACTTATACCCGCAACCGCAAATCAATAAGGGAATCCATAGCCCAAAAACCAAGAAAAAGCAAGAGGGAACTAAAGAACTCTCCTTCTAAGACCGCAAGGAACAAGCCTCAAATCCAAAAGCCAATGGAACCCAAGAGAATACCATCTCTACCCTCCAGGATTACATGGAATCTGCAGACTCAATATCCTCAACTAAGAGCTATTTTTCCCACCTCCAAATGCTCAATCAACACGTCTTAACCGTGTTAGTTAGCAACATTGCATTTTCTACTTCTTTTCCTCCCTCGCGTTATGGATTTTCTTTCTTCCTCTATGACACACAATCATTTATTTTCATCTTTCATTAGAGTTTCATCTCTTGTTATCATTTTGTTGTGATCCCATGTGTTATTTGTTTTCTCTATATCCAAATGTTCTCTCTTCCCAATGCATGAAAGAAAATGTGCATTTTCATAATGTTGTCCTCCTAATGCGTGAAGTGTGATGATCTCTCCTCCATTGCAGACACATGGTAAACTATTTTTGCTGAGTGGGAAGGCATTCCCTGTCACCTTTCTCTCAACTCGTCAATATGTTTCCTCAATTCACATTATCATGGGGACGTTGTTGTGTCAACTCCTCCCTCCACTTCCCGTTTTTTTACTTCAAAGTTGTCCTTAACCACCAACGGATCTCATCCTCCTTTGAATTTTTGTCCTCTCTTACCTGGGATTTATCCAAGGTAGACTTTGGACCTTCTATCCTTATTTCTTGCTCAATTACTTTATCAAACTAGTGCTTTAAGGCACCTTTAGCCTTCCATGGCTGGGTTGAAAACCAATCTCAAGCTTTCCTTCAAATCCAAAGCAACTCTCTTTCTCAAACTCTCAGAATATGTGTCCCAATTCTCGTGCATTTTAATTATAACTAAAAATATATGAAATATTTACAATGAAGGGAAACCAGCCTAGGGTCACACATTTTCCACCCATGAGAATCACTTTACGACAATTTCTAGAGTCATCAATATTGTATAAGAGAGTTTGATAGTGAATTACTCATTTTATGATAATCATGAGCCGTTAAAATGAGGCACTCCTTTTAGCCTTCCTGGTTGTCATGAAACCAATCAAGCTTCCTTCAAATCCAAAGCAACCTCAAACTCTAGAATATGTGTCCCAATTTCTGTGCATTTTAATGAGAACTAAAACATATGAAATATTTACAATGAAGGGAAACTAGCCTAGGCTGTCACATTTTCCACCCATGAGAATCACTTGATGAAAATTTGTAGAGTCATCAATATTGTATAAGAGAGTTTGATAGTGAATTACTCATTTTATGATAATCATGAGCTCACCAATCAACATGACTCCACACACTCATTTGTTTGCTACAATAGTGAAACCTTGTAGTCTTCTACCTCATTATTTGTGTTATAATAACTATACTCTCAAGAATATTTAGATTATTTTCCTTCCTGTAAGTTCTTATGTCCATATCACCATTGCCTCACCTAAAATCCATGGACATATCTCAATACCAATTTATTTGTATTAGAAAATGTTGTGGCCAATTTAGAAGCTTTATAAATGAAAAAGATGAAATATGGGTGAACAAATGTTCATAATACAAATCTAACTATTGATCTTCCTATATCTTTACTATTTTAGCCTCTAGCTGTAGGTGGTACCAACTATATATTGATTAAAAAAGTTAACACAACAAACATAAAATCTTGTAAAGAAATCACTAATTCCCATGCCCCTAATGAACTTAATCTCAGATATTCCCTCGTGCTCTACTCCAACATCATCTAAATGATTCCTTTCAAAATATAAAATAAGGTTGACTTACCTACATTGTAATTTACAATTCCAAGCCTTGAGAGGGTAACATACTCTTCTTGTTCTTGAAGGCCAAACAAAGACAATCAAGGGAAGGGGAGGGTTTCATAGATGGGCGAGAGTAACGAGAGGGATGTAAAACCTTTTATGGAAGGCGAAGGCGAGTCATTACTCTTCCAATCAATAGAAGTAAAGACTGTATACTTGCATATTAAGTCTGAAGTTGTTCCTTCTATGAGTTTCCATGAGTGGCTACCACCTCTCTTTTTCATTCTTGGATTCTCTATAATGTGCTTTGATGTGTCAAATTACACAATTGCATTTTTTCCTGAACAATATTAAAGATAATGTACTAATCGTCTGAATAATGAACTTTTGAACTTTATGGAGATTTCCATTTTCTGTAAAAACAAGCAAATTGAAACAATATGTATAGGAAAATTCAGTATTCCATACGCTCCATGCCCTCTGTGATGCATGTTTTTCTTTCCAAATATTCAGGGACCTGTCTTGGTGGTGATCCTCGAATCTAAATACATGAGTATTCCTACATGTCTCTTGGGCGCTGTGATGCGTTGGACGGATTTTGGTGGTTATTCGCAGGTCAGAACTTTTTGTGGTGGTGTGATGGGCACATTGTTTTTATTAGTACTTACAGTTTGTTAATTTTTTGTACTTACCGTTTGTTTCTTAAGGGTGAGAATGTTTTGCCTGCATCTGAACAAAGGTTCCTGAAAGAGATTAACTGACATTTGTTCTTATTTTTTTACAATGAAAATAGTAGTATTTTTTCACTTAAAAAATGAAACAGTAAGTAATGGGAAAATTTTATGTAAAACGGATTGAAATTTTTGGATGAGAGTTTTCTATTTTTTTTTTGAAACAAAAATAAATTGAAATATCAATAGGGACGGGGGAAAATTACAAAGGATTCGAACAAAAAAAAGATTTTAAAATTTTACAAAGGATCTGAAACACAAAGAAGTGATTTTAAAAGTTTATGAAATAGATTAAAATTTTGGTGGAGAGCTGTCATTTTTCGGTAAAAAAGAAATTTTGAAACAATAAGATTTTAAAATTTTTAAATTATAAAGAAGAAATGTTGACGAGTATTAATGTTAAATGATATATAAAACCAGAATTGTAAGCGTACAAAGATTTAAATTGTAAAGGAGAAAATGGACTGGAGAGTCAATTTTGTAGATAAAATTGCTAGATATAAAAACTGCGAATTGCAAATTTACATAAGTATCTGAAATTATAAAGAAGAGAGCAAGATTGAGAGCTCTTAATTTTCGTGAAACATATTGAAACGATAAATAAGGGAAATTTTTATATTGAATGAATGTATGTCTTCTTTCAAAAATAAAGAATAAAAAATGCATATACAGGACGGGCGGCATCCAGTAGTGGACAACGTCTTCTTTCCTACGCCTTAAATGAAATGTGGGCGTACCATACCGTCTTCTTCTTCCTACGCCTAAATGAAAATGGGCGTACCGTCTTCTTCTTCCTACGCCTAAATGTGCGGAATAGGAATTAGAATTACAAAACATTGATTATACCAAAGGCCGGCAAGATTGGTAGCCGGATCCCACATAGCCGGCAGAATGCCCGTCCATTAACTCCTTGGGCATTGTAGCTCGCCCCAGTTGTTTTATCCATGAGAAGCTCCCTCAGGGAAGCTCGCAAGCCCCCTTTCCATATATTCCAGCGCAGGCGGAGACGGCCTACGTGCAGTACATCCCTGGAAGTAGCCGGTGTTGAATGGATTGGCAGCTGCTCCTGCCAGAACTGTGGCCATGTTGATGATGATGCCATCGATGCCCACGTCTCCGTTTGGTGCCACCAGGAGTGAGTCTGGGTCCGTACATGGGCTGATGAAATGGCCACGCGCACTGTCCAGGGCACTGACTCGCAGAATTCCCAACCCACGCATATGGAATTGAATCAGCTTCCCTGCATCATTTGGGTTCCTGCACTTGATACTACATCGAGATTGAGATTGAGATTGGCATGGAATCCGCAGGAGCTCATGCAGAAACCCTCCACGGTGACATCCTCGGAGGTGAGCACCAAGTACACAGCATTGCCATTTCCATTGATTTCCTGGGAGGAGGCAGAGTCCCTGACTTGACGGCAGCTTCAACCAGAGCAGCAATGTCAGTCCTCTTGAGTGACTTGCCGAGGAATAATGTTGGTCCATCTTCTGCTTTCCAAGCATTACAACACTGGATGTGGATGTGGATGCAGGGGCGGCCTTGTTAGAGTGGGTGCCCTGGTACTTGTGCGTGGTCTTCTCCTACCGGCCATGAGGCGGAGGGCTGATTTCCTCTGAGGTCTTTGCTTCTCCAAGAAAGATTGTACAAAATCTGCCATAATGGAGCGTTGAACAGGGGTGAACTGCCCATACCAAATCAAAATGGACAGGGATCACCCTGATTGCCAGAGAGCAGAGGACCATCATGGTAAGTCAAAACAACAGATGGCTCTTCCACCAAAGCAGCAAGTTTCCTCGACTGTCCAGCAGCAGCAGCAGATGATGCCCACAATATCGCCATACAAAAGACGCCCATCTGCAGGATCACAGTCAGTCGAAGCCGCGAACCAGAAGCAGCCATTTCAATTTTGAAGGCAAGCGATGCAAATACAGAAAGAGATCCCAAGGAATCGAATCGAACAACAATCAAGAAAGAATTAAGCTACAAACGGACCCTAGTGGGATAGAGGCACAAATAAGCAGATACGTAGATTGAAGAGCAGAGTAGAGGGATGAGATTTAAGTAGGGGAAGTTGTGGAAGCGAGGACGCGGTTACGCAGAAGGAGGTGACAGCTATGTCCAGAGGGTGCGATGCTGGCAGGCATTACAGAAATAATAATATTCACCACGTAGGTAAAGTAGTTTGGAAACGTTCCAAGTGCCAAATCCGTTAAGAAAAGTGATGTGGTGCGCAGGTGAAGGTGAAGGTGAAGGGAGGGAACTGTGGAGATATTCCTAATTTCCTACTTCCTTCCTAATTTCCTCACCTCATGGATATGCGCGCGCGTCTCCACTATCCTTCAGTGGAGACCACTATCCCGCCGCTAACGATGTGAACATTCATTATAATTATAATGAACGCATCTTCTTTTTCACCGGTCCTGACTCCTGAGTTCTACAGCTGGAGGCCTGGGGTCTGTTGTCATCATAATGTACAATAACCACACTAAATAAAAGTATATAGCATCATCCTATTACTCAAAACATATATCCATCTCATTATCTTTTATTTATAAATTTTATATCCATTGTTGTGGTCCCGTGTGACGGTTTCACAAAACCATTCAACACAACAATCGACACTTGATTCAATATAGGGGCACTCTGTTGATTTCGAATACCTCCAGCGTGTGGTGTCGGGGGGTTTCCAAAACCACCAATATTGTGCACTGCCAATTGGTCCCACGTCCTATCAACTCGTGATCCCACACACTCCACCAGGGCACACTTTGCCAACACTCCATCGGGTCATACTCTACCAGCGCTCCACCAAGACACACTCTGCTAGGTTCCTTATCGAATTACTAACTCCAAAAATTATGCATCAATGGAGTTCGAACCAAGCACTATGACTTCAACATTTTTCAAAACCTTGTGCTTATCATTGTTAAACGTGCTTGGAGAACTTCATGATTAAAATGATAGTATTATGTGATATATTTTATTAATTAGAAGGACATATTATACAATCAAACTTGAAGGAAGACACTTATGTCTCCATAACTGAAATATGGTAAATAACTAATTTATGTCCTAATTATTATTACATACAAGGAAGGATTATTCAACAGAATTTATATAACACACTAAAGTGAAATATGTTTAATTTATTAATTTAATTTGAATATTAAGTAATATTGTATTTTGTTTGTTTTTTAATGATTTTAATTTTTCTCTCTGCAATAAAGTCTATATTTACTATCTATACTTCTCTCATCGTATTTTGCATTGTTATTTATTTCTATTTTTCGCCCGGTAATTATAATATAGGTCTTTAAAAGTTGACACGTAAGTTTTTCCTAAATAATGCACTTGTTTCACTAATATATCAATACACTTGTTTCATTAATATATCAATAGGTATGCATATTGGTTTAAAGTTTTGCTAACAAATTTCTAACCTTTTTTTATCTTTTGCTTATGTTCTCTTAGTAAGGAAACCTTCCAGATATATGTTAGTATCATTGTCACACTACAACTATAAATATTGTCCATGAGATGTTCTTTAATCTATTAGCGTTATGATTAACAATGATGTCACATTTAAAACCCTTTTTTGTAAAAAATCATTCAGTGACTACCATAGCTTCTACAGTGTCAAGTCCATTCCTTCTATGTTATATACACGGACATAGAGACAAAATAATATAATCGTATGTTGTGCTATGTATAGAGAGTGATATTCTTTCCAAGTTGACATGTTTATTTGTTGAAAATTGGTATATTCATTGTGGAACTTTTATTTATATTGCAGATTCTAATACATTCATGTAACAATAAACTTTCAAAATCATTTTTATTAGTATTAAATGAGCACAATAAGCATATTTTGTGACATATACAAAGAGTGATATGCTTCTAAAGAAGGCATGTTGCTTTCTTTAAACATGGAATATTCATGCTGGAAGTATTATTTATCTTGTGCAATCTTATACATTCATGTAATGGTGGACTTTGAAAAACCATTTCTATGAGTATGAGATGAAAAGAGCAAGTGGACAAAAAATTATGAGCAAACAAATATCATTAACAAACAATGTAAAAGCCACATACTAACTAGTCCTCTCCTATGAAATTTTGAAATTCATGGAAACAACATCAATGAGTATTCCTTCATACCTTTAATCCTTGGGTATAACCTAATATGGTGGTCTTAATTTTTTTATTTTCTTTTCAAAAGTTCAGTTAAGTCAATCAAGAAATATTGGAATCCTTAAAAATTGTGTTATCTACTTCACCATTCACCAATTGTGTTATCTACTTCTTCCTTCGCCAAGTCCACTTGTAACAACCCTAGTTAAAAATATATAAGACCAAGGTCATAAGACATGTATTCCTAGCTGAATGCTGGGCCAAACATCTTAACGGGTGTTCATTTCAGTTTATTATGGCTAAAGGAAATTGGCAAAGGCAATAGCAAGGGCTTCAGAAAGGAATGAGACATTAATTGGCATTTATTTATGAAAATAATAGAAAATAGGAGAAAAGGGAGGTGAAAGGTCACAGGTTGCATGTGAGGAGGAAAATGTAGGAAAATAATGAAAAATGAAGAAAATAGAGGCTTCATTGATAAAAAGTCTTCTGAGGATCAGTTGGGAAGTTTTTTTTTTCATAGTTAAGTCTCTCATTCTACTCTCTCTCTCTCTCTTAGATACTTAGAGTTTTCTTCAAGCACTCTTGGAGGAATGTGGCATACTTTGGATTTGGAGTGAGAAGGCAAAGGAAAGGCGGGAAAATGCAATAGGACATCAGGATCACATGCTACAGTTGGATTGCTTTGCAGGTATCGAGTTGCATGTATGGATTCATTGCTAGTTTTGGCATGCATGGTGTATGCATGTGGTTTCTTGGGCATGATATGTCATTGGCATGGAGGATTTCCTGGCTTAACCGATTAGTTTTCCTAGATGTATTCCTAAACCTTGGTTGGACAAATGCTTTGGAGCCTGACAGACAACTGTTGGGTTGAGTTACTATTCCTGGAGCCTTGGTTGGAAAAATTCTATAGAGCCCTAAGTAGGTTGAGTTACTAGGCTTGGAACATCGATTGAAACAAACACTTTAGAGCCCTTAACAGCTTGGGTAGAGACCAATCTAGTTATGGTTGTGATGTCTGACCGTGAGGTGGAATCACTTGTTGAGGGTTGAGGTGGTTTGGCCTCTGGAAGCCCTGATTTGGTTTTGGTTTATGAGATCCCACATTCATGCTTTGAATATGGCATGAGGGTGACTGGCTTAAGAGATATTTTTCTCAGACATGTCTATGGTCAGGTGGAACGTGGAAGTCCTAGACTTGGTTGCATTTTTCTTATGGCAATAAGAGCTCTTTTCCCTTTGTATTGATGTGTAAATATGCTTGTATTCTATGGCTTATATGGTTGTTATGCGCTTCTCATTTCCATTTCCTATATGCTGGTTATGACTGAGTTTTTGTGATGGTGATGAAGCATGGATCTCATCATGTTTTGATTCGTAATTGAATGGAAAATGTATATATGACTAAATAGACTATAATGCAGTTAATGCGATGTAAAAATAATGCTTCTTAACGATTCTCAGATAAGTATGAGACACATATGCTCAGATCTATTATTTAAACCTATAGATTACATCCTTGTGACATGTTTGACGAAATGTATGTCTTGGTTAGTCGGGGTCCAGTAAAGTCTTTGTTCAAATGTTTTCTTGTGCACCATTGTTTCACTGTTATATTTCACTTCTGAACTTGTCATTGAGTTATGGTCAATGAACTAAGCTATGGGCCTAAAAAATTGGCTCAAATCTCGGGGACGCTTGCATAGGTCTATGGGAAAAATTCCCTGGACGCATGCATGCATATGTTGTGGGAGCGTCCAGGGGTTTGAAGGCCTAAAGCCTCAGTGGGACCTAGGGGTTGGATGCCTAAGTTTTTGTGATGGCTCCTAGGAGTTTTGTTGCTGATGTGGAAGGTATGTTTGGTATATTTTCGTCGGTTCCACTTCCATAAAGTCAACTAGGAGGTTGAATCGGATCATAGTAACTCTTTGTCACATGTGTTACCCCAGTTGGTCGTTTACTTGGGTAGATATGGGGGGAGGGTGTTACATAGTGGTATCAGAGAATTGTTCACCCCTTGGAATGGATGGGCAGTGTGTGTTGGTCATGCATTCATGTCAGTTGCACGTGTGTTAATCATCCTTGTGGTCTATATGCTTGTTGCACATGCATGGTATCCGTCATGGTTGTAGTGATGTAACCATGTGAAAGAGGATGTTGTTGCTGTGAAGTGTGTCGTCATAAGTGTATGATTGGTTATGCATTGTGATGTGTCTATCATGCATACATGTCAGTTGCATATGTGTTATTTATGTTGGTGGACTATGTGCCTATTGTATATGCATAGTGGTGGTCATTGTTGCAATTGTGTCACCATGTGGAAGATGATGGTGTTTTTTGTTGGATGTGATCGTCATGGGTGCATGTCGATTATGAATTTGTTATTCATGGTAGTGTCTATATGTTTTTATGCACGCATTGTCATGGTTATGATCATTGTCCATGAGGTCATTATAGGAAATTATGTCATCATGATGTTTGGTATGCTATGATGCTAATATGTTGGTTGAGATAGAGTAGGAGATGCAGATCATCAAAGTGAAGTTGTGGCACTAGACTTCAGAGTAAGAGCAGATCGTCATGCAGATATTGCATGTTTGGCATGCAAGTATGTTGGTTAATGGTTGTTATAAGAATTAGGGTTATATACATGTTTGACATTTTATTGTTGTTGCGGTTACATGTATGATAAATGCTAGTTGATTAATTTAGTTATATGCATTATGGCTATGTGTATGTCTTCCATTCTATTGATGTTATGGTCACATACATGATATATGTTAGTCAAATAATGTGATCATATGTACATGGGTTGGTTAGTCATGCATGGTATTAACTCTATGACTATGTTATATGTGGTTGATGATTATGTTATATGATTAACTTGTTGTTGTTATATGTTAGTTAACTTGATGATTAGTGTTATTGCCTTTAAGTTATTGATGTTATATGTATCGTGCTAACCTGGATTGATCTATGCTGATGGTTATGGTTGTGGCATTTAGGCATGATTCGATATGCTTGTGATATTATGTGATACTAATCTATACCGATTGTGCATATGTGATTGTTATGCATAAATGAAAACTATTTATGAACTTATGAGGTGAACATGTTAGTTAATTACTGTTATGTATGTCATGAACTTATTTATGTTTGAGTTGATGTGTTGTGAAGTGATATCATGCTCATCTATATTGATTGTGCAGACAAGAGAGCCTCCCTTGAGATAAATTAAGGTATGAGGTTGCTTATGTTGACTACTTGATGCTTAATTGCTTGATTATGTCATCTATATGGTTGTTTAGTGTTTAGTGCCTATTATGTTGTCTAGTTTATTTATCTAACTCGTTGAAGATTGCAACATGAAACAGTTGAAGTTGGAATCCAGTAAAAGAACATCCTTGATCCTAGTGAGAAATAAGCACCTACGACAGAGGTGGGGCTCACACAAGCTATTTTTAGGTGATATGTCTATTTTTTTAGAATTTGGATCAAAGTCTACTTTTTCATGCAGTAATCTATTTATAGATGGTTGAGTAAATTATATGGATGGATGGGCGTCTAAGTTTGGAATGCATGTGCGAAATTGTTTCATGGAATGCATGTCTAAAATTAGAATGCATGTCGATTTTTTGTTAAGCCCTTAACAAAAATTAGACAATAAATAATTATTTGTTTTCAATGAGCACTTGGAATTAGTTAACTCAAGTGGCAAATCAATTAGCTAAGTGGATTTCGAGTTGAAGTGGTTGGTTGGTGGACCATGCAAAGTGGACTTTGCTAGTAAACCGAGTGATACAAATTTGTAACGGTGTTGGATTTGTAGTTATGTGAGTTGTTATTTAGTTTAACTCGCTTAAGTGAGTTAAACTCAGTTTGTGTTAGTTGTAACTAGTTGTAACTAAAGATACACTAGTGAGAGATCAAAGAATCAAATATTAAATTAATTCACAAGCAAAGTGGTCTCACTTGCAATTGAAGAAATACTATCGTTAACTACATGCATGTCCTATCCAAAGGAGACCCTGTTGAGAGATAGGTGAAAGGGTCTCGGTTGACTATCGACTGTGACTATAGTGGTGCATTCAATGCATCCACACACACATTAGAGATGCTTATGAGGATTGCGCACATCAAGGATGGCCATATCGAAATCGTTCGCAGGTTCTTGACCGTCGTGTGATTGCGCAAAGGGAGGCAGTCAGTCAGAGGTAGTAAATTGGTGCATGAATATGCCAATTTTTGTATGACAAAGTGTGAGACGATTGTATATTGTACCGATAGCTCTTGGATTGGAGTTTTGTATGAGATTGTTTCATGATCCATGATATACATAATATATGACAAGCTTGGGGTTTTTAGATTTATGCTTTCCCAAGAAAAAACTTATGTGTTATGTGTAATTAATTTTTCTTCATGTGTTTAAAATTGGCGATTTAATTTCCGCAAAAGAATTAGGTAGAAGGTTTCTTTATTTAACACTAGGATATAATTGTGAGATCGTGAGAGTCTCGTAATACATCACAATATTAATAAAATTTCTACACTAACATGGTATGAGCTTTTAACTGTATGTTTGAATGTTTGATTAATCGCATGATACGAGTTTGTGTTTATAAGATTGCATGAAGAAATGATCTTGTTTTAAGATGGTTGTACTAACACATATGTGTTGGAGAGATGACATATACTTGAGTGTAAGTAGATGATAGTTGTAGCATTATGTATTATGACTGATGAATGTGAGTTGATTGTGGATTATGACATGGTTTTTTAGTCTTGGTAAAATTTGATTTCCAATTGATAGATATGTTGTCTTGATCTTTAATACATACGACCGACATGCGTCTTCGCTATAGTTCGTTGTGCTTGACACAACAAGGTAAGATAACTGGTATATTTTTTATATTTATATGCGTTGAAAGTTGTGTGGTTATGGCAGTATGATCCATGGATTGCATGGCAAAAGAGACCGCCATGAAATCTTGGAGAAGGATTAGGTTGAGTTTTCGTCGTAAGCACTAGGGACCAATGGGGATTGAGCCATGGTGTATTTTGCTAGTCTTGTGATTCGGGTCTCTTGTGGTTTGTTGCCCTTGATTTGTGGCTTTGTTTATGTCTAGTGTACTATGGCCATACCACCTTGTTGGGGTGTATTATTGTTATTGATTCTCATGGTTTTCTTCTTGTTGTTTCCTTTTTGTTTGAGAGTCTTCTGAATTGGTTGGGGAAAGAGGAAAATAATGGAGCTCCTGAGGAGAGTTGTTTCCCTACCCAACGGTAATGAAAGACACGAATGAAGCTCGATGCATGAGTAAGTGCAATGAAAGGTAATAATATGACATTCGGTTGGATCGGTTGGGTCCATTGTGGTAAATGGACGGTGGCAATAGAAACATGAGAAATGCAACATAAAAGATAAAGAAAGTGGATCCGAAGTGTTAGATGCCTTGACTATTTTTGGAGTTGTTGTTCTCAACATCAGCATGATGTGCATGAATAAAATGAAGTTATCTTAACCTAAACCTTATGATATCTAGCAAATTGTGGTGTGATCATGATTATGTTGATATTTATATATGTATACATGTATGTATGTCATGTCTAACATGGTCGTCATGGATTATGATTGTTTAATGTTAATTTTTTACATGTATATATGTATGTATGTGTGTCATTGTATGACAGTGTTCATCGTAGAATCATTATCATGCAAGAATGATTGATTATGTAGGTGATTAACATGAAGAGTTTATTGGTATTATGAGGAATCAAGTGGGAAGAGTAACTCCCTGGTAGATCTATGAGGTCAGTATCATGTGGACATGAATTGATATTATATGCTTGTACTATGCCTATGTTTATGTTCGGACATGTAATGCCGAGGGGTACATCAATGAAGTGAAAGTAGCGTGATATGAAGAATGCTAAGATAAACATGGATAGTGGAAAGACACTAGAAGCAAGGTTGCTTTGTGGGTCGTTGTATGGTCTATGGATGTGCAATGTTATTGTTGTCTATATGTCACACATGTTGTATATTCAATGATTTTACTCGTGGTGATGAGTACATGTAACATATGTAGCATTGTGTACATATGATGTTGTATGCATGTTGTATATATGTTGTTGTTTGTATATTGCATATGGAATGCTATGTATATATGGTGATATGTGAATGTTGGATATGCAAGTACGAGTACATACCGCACTCATGCGCATGTTGGATATGTGTGTTGTGTATATGGTGTTGTGCACATGTTGGATATGCGGTGTTGTATACATATGGTGTTATGTACATGTTGTAAATGCATTTGAATGTACATATCATATTGTGTGTGTGTTGTACATACTGGTGTTGTGTGCATGATTGTACATGTGGTACTATGTGTGGTAGTGTTGTGTACATGTCGTGCATGTGGCATTGTGTACATGTGTTGTCGAGTACATTTTGTCCATGTGATGTTGTGTACATGTGGTATTATGTACACATTGTATGTGTGGTGCAGTGTACATTTGGCATTGTGTACACGTTTCGTGTAGGTGGCATACGTGTACATGTGATGTTGCACACGCGTTGTGTAGGTAATGTTGTGTCATGTGTGGTACCGTGTACATGTTATGCATATGGTACCGGTATACATGTGGTATTGTGTGCATGTCGTATGTGTTGTGTTGTGGGACATGCGGTACTATGTATGTGCATGGTGTAGTTGTGGTATCATGAAATGTGTATTTCGTTGTGTTTTAATCCGTATGTGCATATGTATTGTGTTGTGTTGTACACCTGGATGTAGGTGTATGTGTTGAGTTGTAATGTACACTGTGTAGGTGTATGTGTGTTGGCCCTCAATTTTGGTCATTTTTTCCTATCCTAAATCCATTTATTTACCACCATATTCCATCCTATTTCACCTATATATGCCTCATTTGAGTCCTTTTTTTCATGTTCTGTAAATAAAATAAGTTTTTCAATTTTTAGAAATTTTTGTAAAAATTGGGTTTTAAGAGTAATTTTGGATTGCGTTAAAATTTCCATAATAGCTCTATTAAAGTCATATGTGCAAGACACTCGGGTGAGATTTGAGCACATATTTGGAAATATTAGGGAACCATGGATAGATAAGTACCTATTGGTTCAATCAAACTAAGCAAAAACATGCCCTGATCAATGTCGGTCAAATTTGACCTCGTCATTCATGAATCCCAAGTAAAAAGGGGTAGATCTATTATTTTGTGAGGTTTTTTCCCTGATTTTGTGAACCAAACTTGATGAGTTCGGCATGTAAGGATGGATGTTATGAAACCAACTCCAAAAAATAGAAGAAAAGAGAGATCAACGCCTTAGAAATCAGCCCACTTCGAGGGGGCAACCTCCAATACGTTACATAAATGAACAATTCTTTGGATTATGAAAATCGCAAAACTTCCTTCTATATATAGGAGTCCATGGGGATCACAATATAATCCTAGCTGACCTAACAATAATAATGTAAGGGCACGATAATAACAATATTAGGGTTACAAGGGCACACCAATAACAATAAGGGGGTTACACTAACAACAATAAGGGACTATACTAGTAATATAGGGACCCTAACATGCCCCTCTCCTTCAAAAAAAGTGTTGTCCTCAATGCTTGAGTAGCTCTGATGCTTCGTATAAAATTCTCATTCTCCCATGTAGAATCTTCGGTGAGTAAGTTCTTCCATTTGATGAGATACTCTAAAATTGATCGATTTTGTAGTTGTCGAGTTCTTGTTTCGTGATTGCTTCAAGTTCCAATATGATTTTTTCCTTCCTCATCAAGATCTAGAAATATTGTTTGAACTGGAATTTTTTCCCCCTATAAACTTATTTAAGCATGAAACATGGAAAATTGGATGCACTCGCGAAGAAGTAGGAAGCTCCAATTTGTATGCCATAGTACTAATATTTTGCAACACCTCGTAAGGACCATAGTACTTTGGTGATAATTTATTATCCTTATTAGATTGCTTGAGGGACACTTGTTTGTATGGGTGTAGTCATAAAAATACCCAAAGCCTCCCTACATCAAAACTTTCTCGCCGCAATGTTGATCTACCCGTTGTTTCATTCGATTTTGTGCCAAATTTAGGTTATCCTCTAAGAGTTGGAGAACTTCTTGTTGATGCTCGATGTGATCTTCCACTCGCTTGAACCTTAGTATTTTCTCTTAAAGTAGATGTGATGGATAGTGGATGATATCCATAAAGTTCCATAAATGGGGTCATTTTTGCTACAATATGGAAGTAAGTGTTATACCACCATTCAGCGAGAGGTAACCACTTGAACCATTGTGTTTTCTTATCAAATACAAAACAACGAAGATATCCTTCTAAACATTTATTCACTATCTCAGGGCTTGACTATCTGATTGAGGATGATAAGATGAGCTATGAGCTAGTTGAGTACCCAAACAAGAAAATAATTCCGTCAAAAAAATTTCTTGTAAAAATGGGATCTCCGTCACTTAGAATAATATTTGGGTTTCCATGTAGCTTTTGAATTGTTTCCATAAATGCAGAGTAAATCGTACTTGCTTTAAATGGATGAGATAATGCAAAAAAAGTGTGCATACTTGGTAATTCTATCAACTACCACCATGATGACACTCTTTCCTTCGAACTTAGGTAAACTCCGTGATAAAATACATTGAAATCTCCTCCCAACATTGATTTGGAATGGATAAAGGTTGTAGAAGACCTAGGGTCTTAATTGTCTCAACTTTATTTTGCTGCAAACCAAACATTCCACCACAAACTTTTGAATATCAAATTTAAGACCATCCCAAAAAAAATTATTTCTTCACCCCGTGGTAAGTTTTCAAAAATCTTGAGTGTCCTCCTAAAGGAGAAGTGTGCAATTCCAAAAGAATATTTTGTTTTAGTTGGGAATTATTGCAAATAAATAAGTGATATTTGTACCATAAGGAATCATTTTTTCCAACTAAATGTATCGTATGTACTAGTATCTTGCCGCAACTTTTGAATGAGTGTCCAACTGCGTTGGATAATAGAAATGGCACAAAGCAATGCTTCCACCACTTCATCATTTCTTGAGAGTGCATCCGCAACAATATTTAGCTTCCCTTTTTTTGTAGATGATTTCAAAGTCATAACCCAACATATTTGTGACCCATTTTTGTTGTTCTTCTCGAAGATAGTCTTTGTTCCAAAAAGTGTTTATGACTATCATGATCAATTTTTACCTTGAAGTGTCTTCCCACTAAGTAAGGTCGTTGTTAGCGCTTAAAAATGTTAATGGTGTAATCACCATTATGTCACTGTTCTAAAAATTTTTATCGTGTCTTAGTCCATGTCCAAAGTTTCAGTAATTTCCAATAAAAGTTAAAGGATTCCCAACATCAAGGTATTTTTTAAGTGAATAGGTGTCATAGTGTTTTAGAGTCCTAAAATAAATTAAAATCTCTCGTTTTGGCTTATTTTAGTGTTGAAAGTTAGTCAATGTTTGGGTAATAAAATTGCAAGTATTCTAGTATGGAATAATAGCTACTTTTGTTGCAAATTTATTGTCAAAAAAAGTAAAGGTCAGCCTATTTCTCATAAATGGAAGTCATATATTCCACATAATGAAAAGCGCAACTATTTCACCGAGACTTTGGTTCTCTTAGAAAAGAGGCTATGGGTAAACAGTAATCGCTTTCGAAGCAAGCAAATTAAGGTTTCGTGGCAACCCGAGTTATTTAAAAGTCAAAGCACAGTACGTAAAGAAAACAACTTAACCAACAAAGTGGGAGATCCGTAGAAGAGTAGCAGATAATATTTAAAGGAAGCTGGCCGGGAAATAGACTAGGGAATGAAGCAATGGGGATGAACCGCATGCAAAAAGAATGGACGTACCATGATCTAATCGCGATCCAAAGGGGAGCAAACCGATGGTCGAGATTAAATCACACATGGGGCAACTTCGCAAATCGCAGCTTTTAAGTTTTATCATTAAGTCAAATTGCATGGTATGTTAAGTGATTTGTGATGGGATGAGGCTAAGGGGAAAGCAAGGAAGACCATCGTATCCGGGGCGCATCAATGGTGGAGATTGAGCTACGTATGGATCGATTTCGCAAATTGCGCTTTTAAATTTTATCGTTAAGGCTTCACATGGTATGTTAAGCGATTTGCGATGTGATGAGGCCAGGGACACATGTCAAGATAGCGCACTAGTGTGATTTCGCAAATCACGTAGTTTATGGTTTAGTCAGTATCGTGTAAAGTTAAATTTCTTGGGCGTGCCGATTTGCGATTGCTTCCTATTGGTCAACCGGGTTGTGGGGCCCAAGAACCACAATTCCGCATGAATGCATATTTTTTGGGAGCAATTACGATTTTGTTTAAAGTTCCGATAAATGTTGTTGATTGCACGACTATGTATGTTTATAAAACTTTCGATGCAGATCCGCGACCGATCCCATTTCTCTCGCCATGTCACCTCCACCCTCATCGCACATCGCACTTCGCCATGTTCAACATGTAACTCCCGCATTTCACAATAAATCTTCCAATGCGTGATCTCGCGATCGATCCCACTTCTTCACCACGTCACCACCCCTCCTCGCTTATCATTTATTCCACTCCATGTCTCCTCTATCAATTAAGCCCTGCTTTTCAAAGCATTTTCTTTGTAATTTCTCATAAAATGAACCTTCGTCATTCTATCCAAAAAGTTTCGAGTTTTTTCCGCCATTACAAAAGGTTTTAAACCAAAAAAAGGGAAAGGAACAAATGAACAACGGCAAAGTTTCTCTCAAACAGTTTTCTACCACTACTCTCGTACTCAAAGACGTTTTTACCAAACACCAGTGAACATTCAAGGAATAGCCACACACCATTTTTTTCTCGCTATTTGCACTTTTTTATGGTGTTGGTTGCACCAAAACGTAAGAGGAGTCTTCCCATAAAATTTCCACATCATACAAACCACTTCAAATTGTCGACTTAATGTTGTTATTTTTTTTAATGTAGCACTTTGTAACTAAGATTAAGGGATAAGCCTCACCTCTTGCACGAGCTTGTAATGACTTTTGAAATATATTTACCTTTTTATGTGGAAGATGACAATATCATATTTTGTATATATATGCCAAATTGATATGAAGTCGTAGTTGGTTGGTGGTGATTGAATTTTGACTTATATGAACTATAATCTTTTTTGTCAATGAAATGGAATGATACTACCGAGGAATTATTACCAATTTGTTGTGTGTATTGTCTACTTTATTTGTGTTTCCATATCTCTTTTCTTCCAGCTTCCCGTTTGCAAATCATCATACTCGTTATGTGTTTCTATTAGTCTCTTAAGCATGTTATGTGTTTTATCAGCTTTATGTTAGTCTCACACAAAGGAACATTCCCGATAAAATATACGTTATAACAGATGGAAAAGCATCACTCATGATAGTTATTCTTCATGATTTTTTCAAAGGAGAATCTTGTCAAACTAGAAATAGATTTCTCTTAATGGAATATTGTCAAACTGCTACTTTTGTCAATTTCTACTAAATCAGTAGATTTATGTTTTACAGACCTATCGATTCTCCTCTAATCATAGACTACAAACTTACACCTTGCTACCACATCAAGTTACAATACCCTCTTTAGTACAACTATGGATTTGACCGAAATCTCTTTGGAGTGAATCAAAGTTTGTACCACCTACAAATATCACAAAACAAATCATTAAATTGCTTTATAGTTTAAGATGTGTCTAGTCGTGTTCTTGTTGTAGTCCAAGTGCCGATTCCGCCGTCAACATCTTTTGGTGCATCTCGCCGGGAGACGAAGGCCTTGTAACAAAGTATTCTCCCGAGTCTATTGTTATGAATTGCCGATAATCGCTCTTGATGGTGAACAATAACTCGGTGACCCGAAGAAGACTGTAAATTTTGTTCACCTCGGTGACTCCACAAAGAGGAAGAGGGGTTTCAAGACCTCCTTCTACAAGGAGGAATCAAAGATCTCCAAACTCATACTCCAGCTTGCTAACCCGTACAAAATCATGAAAGATGCTAAAGAAAAACAAAGATCAATTGAAGCCACATCTCAAGCAAGTGAAGAAGGTACACAAAAAATTACATTTCAAAGAAAAAGGTACCTCTATCTACTTTATAATCTAAAGAGGTTTTAGTTTCAAAAGATTTTGTTGAAAAATCTCAAGTTGAAGCTACTCCTCTAGAAAATAAAGTGGGTGTTGTTAACCTAGGCTCAACCGAAGATTTTTCTTACTCATCACCTAGTAAATCTGAAATAAGTACTATTCTAGTTAAATAAGGAGAAACTGAATTTCTAAGTGTTGAAAAGAAGTTAGAAGAGTTTCTGCTAACCGAAGGGGAATTAGAACAAGTATTGGCTATTGCACCCTTTCTCGATAGGGATATTTTGATCAAGGAGATTTCAAGAATATTTTAAATTTCCTTTAGACTCATCCCCGAATACTCGCCCCTTGTCACCCCTCAAAGAAGAATATTTTCATTTCTCTCCAAATCTAGCTATTGGGTCATCTTCCTCTCGTCCACTTGAAAATACAAGACCCAAAGGTATTACCTTTAACTTATCTAATTTCCTTGCTCAAGAAAATAAAGATGAATTAACTCCATCCCCTCAAGAGACAACTCTAGATTTTGATTCTTCTAATGAAGGTCAAGACATCCTCTCGTTCATATTTTTGAAAATCCACTCTTCTCGCTCCAAAGCTCGAAAAATCAGCTCAAGGCCCCCCAATTTCTCTGTCCAAAATTAGAATCGAATTCACCAATTGTAATTCCTATTTCCCAAACGGCTACATCAATTGTACATCAAAGCAAAAATATGGCTCAACCTAACCTTACAAGGATGCAAAAAATAGTGGTTGTGAGATATACGCCACTTGTTCTCCCTCAACACATGCATGCACATTCCCAAGGATATTACTTGAAATATCTTCCAAAATACACTCGGGGAGGGAGAAGGAGTTTCTGCCGAAGAACATTTAGTGGCTTTCTATAGTTATGCCGACAATCATAATATTGAACATGAAGTTGTCCGGTCAAGGCTCTTTGTTCGCAGCTTGGATGGTGAAGCTCGAAAAATGGTTTAGAATTTTGGCTCCAAATTCAATTACAGTGAATTGATGAATTAGAAGAGATATTTGTGAAGCATTGCGGTGATAGGAAATATTATGTTTATTATCTTACGTAATTTGGAACTCTAAAGAAGAAGGCGGATGAGTCATTAGCTGATTTTACTAAGAGGTTTAATAAGATTTATCGTAAAATTCTCGAAGAGATTAAACCCACCGAAACCATAGTTATGATAAATTTTGAAAATGCTTTAGATTCCGAGTTTGCCTTATGGTTGAGGGCCGAAAAAAGCACGTATCATCGACAACTATGCAAGAGGTTTCAATTGGAGTGTAGTCTAATCTCATGGCTTCTAATAAATTAAAATTGGAGGAATAAAAGGCAAGCAAAAGACAAAAAAGAAGATGAAAGAAGAAAAAGCCTTCTTCTTCTAGATCTCTTTCACAGAAGAAAAGATCAATCAAATGTCCAATTTGATCAAGGAAATTGCCTCTAAGATGTCAAAATTAGAGGTAGAAAATAAACCAAATCGCTAGAGCCAATCAAAACAAAGCTAATAAAAAATCGGGCTCCCTTCAAGAGGCCTTTTTTAGCCTCAACAAATCTTACAATGCCCAAGGAGGAATACTCGATGATCAAAATATTCAGACCTCCTTTGAATAATTTTGTCGAAGAAGAAGAACAAGGAAATGCGGAAGACAATGAAGAAATAAACCATGTGGGAGAAACTTCACATTCAACATGTTTGACATTGCAGGAATATGAAGATAGATCAAGAATTTGTTTGTTTTCTCGATGATATGAATGCTCAAATTTATGCACGTAATGATAAAAAAGAAGAAGAAGTTCAAAACAGAAATTACCCTTTGAGGTCAAAAGGTCCCTGTTCAACAAATTTCAACAAAAATCGATTCAAATAAATAAGCTACTAAACAAAAGGCCACTGTAAGTGAGGTTCCTCCACCTCAAAATTCTGCCCCCAATTGTTAAAATTACAAAGTGAAAATAAGGAATTACTTCCAATTTATTTTAGTTTCAAATCTGAATTGAATAAAATCAAAATTCCAATTCCACTCCCGGAATTATTGAAAAAATCCAAAGATATAAAGAGTCTTTTAAGAGTCTACCGCAGTCTCCTCTCACCCCCCGATTCAGCTTAACCTTGAAGGTGAGCATCCCACCATTTATCTAGGTCTGTCATGTCCAAGACCAAAATTATGATAACTCACCTCCTTTCTACCTCGTCACTCAATATACATGAAAAATTTCGCATAATTTCCTATTAGATTCCGGAGCTTCCCACAAACACATGCCAAAGAAAGTGATGGATGAATTGGGATTAGAGATCACCAAGCAATACCATTACCTTTACACCTTTGACTCCAAAAAATTCAAGTGTCTAGGAGTGATTAAGGATTTGGTTGTTTCCCTTACCCACCGCTTATGAAAAGCTTAATGATGGACATTGTGGTTGTCGACATTCCTTCTAGATTTGGGATGATACATTCCAGCATCTTGGTTTAAGAAATTGGGAGGTACCCTTCAGATGGACATGTCATATGCTACCATCCCAAAGATTCGGAGGGAATTCGAAGGCTATATAGGGAAACTCAAATGGCCTACATCATTAGTGATCAGTGACAATCCATCAAACCATCCCATATATGTCGAAGAAAAGGAATTGGGGTCATCAATTCGCACCTTGTCGATGATGAAAATGATTTCCAATCCGAATCAAGTGAAAAATAACACTTTCAAAGTGCAAATGAACAAAGTATTCGAAGGAAGACATATATGGAAATTGTACTTTGATGGAGCCTCATCAAGAGAGGGATCGAGAGCCGGTGTAGTCCTCATTTCTCCTACTCGATAGAAGGTAACCATATCATACAAAATTCAATTTGCTACCACTAACAACACTCGCTGAGTATGAAGCACTTGTGCTGGGTATGAAGGAAGCGAAAGACTTGGGAGTAGAACAACTAATTGCGCTTTGGTGATTAAGAAGGTGAGAAATAATTACCAAGTGAAAAATTCCAAATTGAAGAATTATAGGAATTAAGTCTCGGGATTTGATCGAACATTACTTTTTCAGCATTTAGTATAAATTTTTTTCACTAGAGAAGAAAATCAAATTGTTGATTCACTATTTATTGTTGCTAGTAATTTCAAAGTTCCTCCGTATGTCAAGGCAGCCTATGATGTTCAAATAAAAAGCGGACCTTCAATTCCCGATAACATCAAGCACCGACAAGTATTTGAGGATGACATGGAGATTCATAAATTTTTGGAGTCCGTAGAAGAGTTTCCCGTACATACAAATTGATGATGAGCAAGAAATTGTTGAAAACCAAAATAGCGAGCCCTTTTAAGAAAACTATGGCCGGGAAAAACATTATAGATCTCGAAAACTAATTTTATTCCTAAGGGTTTAGTTCCGTTAGAAAGACTCGTTTGATAATAATGATGTTTTTCTCAATCCCTAAAAGAAAGGTCGATGGAGAGACTAAAATAGAATGTAATATTGGTACATAATATCAGCCAAGATTGGTGAAAGTGTCCAAATTCCTTCCTTCCGGAAACTAGAACAAGATATATCAAACTACCGAAGAAATTTGTTGATATTTTTGCATGGTCTTATAGTGAGTTGAAAACTTATGATAAGAGCATAATGGAGCACAAGATCCCTTTGAAAACAGATGCAAAGCCCGTAGCAAAAAAAATCGTACATATCAATCCCATGCTTCTCCCAATCATTGAGAAAGAAATCAAAAAATTATGGGAAGAAAATATAATTCTCGCCTTTGATATTTTCTAACCGGGTAGCTAATATAGTCCCAAAGTCAGAAAAAGAATGGAGAGATAAGGAATTGTGTCGATTTTCACAACCCGAACCGTTGTTCATTGAAAGATAACTATCCACCGTCCAAGATGGATTATATATTGCAGAAGGTTGTAGGATCCAAAAAAACTATCAATGATTGAAGGCTTTTTCAAGCTATAATAAGATTTCAGATGACTAAGAAAGACAGATAAAAGACAACATTTACCACACCCCGGGTCACATTCATGTACAAAAAAATGCCATTTGGTTTGATGAACGCATGTGTAACGTTTTCAAAGGGCAATGGATATTGCCTTTGCAGGAGAAAAGGACAGATTTGTGGTCATCTATTTGGATGACATCATAATATATTCAAAATCTAATGAAGACCACTTGAAACATCCGAAGCAAGTTTTTGACAAATGCAGAAAAGTTTGGTTTGTCCTTAAACCCCAAAAAAATTCATCTTTTGCTATCCAAGAAGGTAAGTTATTGGGACATATTGTAATAGAAAGTGACATCTGTATTGATCCGGGAAGAGTATAATCTATTCGGAGGATTGGTTTGCCAAGAAATAAGAAGGAATTGCGCTCATTTTTTAGGGAAAATCAATTTTCCGAGGCATTTTGTTCCTAAATTTGTAGAGCTGATCAAACATATAAATGTTTTGTTGAAAAAAGATGTAGAATTTAAGTGGCAAGATGAAGAAAAGAACTATTTTTTCAGCAATTAAGTCCGCCTTGATCGAAGCACCCAGCTTTTGATTAGTCCCGATTTTGAAAAGGATTTTCTCGATTTTTTTCATATGCTTCGAAGAAACAATTGCAGCTTGTCTTACTACGAGAAGAACAATGAGGGTTTGGAGCAACCAATTTCATTTTTTCGACATCGCTTTAAGGGATGTTGAATTAAAGTACAACTTGACTGAAAAACAAGCATATGCACTAGTTAAGGCTTTGAATACTTTTCGAGTTTATGTGCCGCATTCAAAAATAATTTCTTTTGTGCCTCGATATCACCGTTAAAGATGTCTTCGTCGCAGCCTAGATATAGATGGAAGGAGAGGAAAAATGTCCGACCAAGATTCCGGAATTTTATGTTGAAATCAAACCAACTAAATTGATAAAGGGTCGAGGCTTGGCTCGCTTGATGGCTAAATCTAATTGCAAAGCTTTAAATCTGAATGTAGAGGCATACCGAAGGAGAAGATGGAGAAGGTATTGCTAATTATCGTGAAATATTCAATTCAAATTGGTACAAGGATATAGTTTACTTCTTGTTAAATTTCAACTCGTCCACCTAAAATGGAGAAATCTAAAAGAAGATTTTTTATATTGAGAGTCGTGAAGTATTGCATTATGGAAGACCATCTTTACTAGAAAGATCCCGTTGGAGTCTTGTGAATATGTGTAGATGAAAAATAATCCTAGGAGATTATGAAAGACCATGGAAAGCATGGTAAGTTTGACAATCTGTGGTTTGGGCCATTTAAAATTGCCGAAGATTTGGAGAATAATATTTTTTCCTCGCTCAAACATCCCTGGATGATGATCGACTGTCTGGAGGCCCATTCAATGGCCATTTTCTTGAAAGGTTCTTTATTTAGTAAGATAGTTGAGTCATGCCATTGTAAATATCCGGTGTGATGTGTCAATACAATCCATGCCCAATGGTACTTATGTCTATATATATGGTTAGTCTTGAGTCTAGTATGTCAATGGTCAATCCTAGTCTCTATTTTTAAGATGTCTTCTAGGTTTCAAGAGTTTTTGAGGCACCGAGTCTCACCGTCCTTGAAGCCTCATAGGGAGGAATTCATCTCCAATAGGAGCCACCGTTAGCACTAAAAATGTTAATGGTGTAATCGTCATTTTGTCAATGTTCTAAATTTTTTATTGTCTTAGTCAATTACCAAAGTTTTAGTCATTTCCAATAAAATTTAAAGGAGTCCCAACATCAAGGTATTTTTAAGTGAATAGGTGTCATAGTTTTTTAGAGTCCTAAAATAAATTAAAATCTTTGTTTTGGCTTATTTTAGCATTGAAAGTTAGTCAATGTTTGGGTAATAAAATTGCGGTCATCTAGTCCGGAATAATAGCTACTTTTGTTGCAAATTTATTGTAAAAAAGTAAAGGGCGTTTTTTTCTCGAAATGGAAGTCATATATTCCACACAAAGGAAAAGCACAACTATTTCACTAAGATTTTGGTTAGCTCATAAAAGATGCTACGGGTAAATAGGTAATCAGTCAAGCGAGAAAATTAAGGCTTTGTGACAACCGCAGTTCTTTAAAATCAAAGCACAGTGCAAAAAGAAAAACAACTTAACCAACAAAGTGGGAGATCCGAGAGAAGAGCAAACAGATAATATTTAAAGGAAGTCTGGTCGGGAAATAGACTAAGGAATGGAGCAACAGCAAGAACCGCGTGCAAAAAATAATGGATGGCCATGATCCAATCGCAGATCCAAACGGGGAGAAAAACCAACTGCCGAGATTTAAGCACACATGGGGAAACTTTGCAAAGCGCAGCTTTTAAGTTCTATCATTAAGTCAAATCGCATGGTATGTTAAGTGATTTGTGATGCGATGAGGCTAAGGGGAAAGCAAGGAAGACCGTCGACTCTGGGCGCAGATCAACGGTGGAGATTAAAGTTCGGATGGAGCGATTTCGCAAATCGTAGTTTTTAAAGTTTATTGTTAAGGCTTCACATGGTATGTTAAGCGATTTGAGATGCGATGAGGCGAGGGACATGTGTCTGTGTAGCACACCATGCGATTTTGCAAATCACGGAGTTTATGATTTAGTAGTTATTAATGTAAATTTAAATTTGCGGCACCGATTTGCGATTGCTTCCTATTGGTCAACTGTTGTAAGGCCCAAGAACCACAATTCCGCGTGAATGCATATTGTTTGGGAGAAATTGCGGTTTTGTTGAAAGTTCTAATAAACATTGTTGATTGTACAAGTATGTATGTTATAAAACTTCCGATGTAGGATCCGCGATTGATCCCATTTCTCTCGCCACGTCACCTCCACCCTCATCACACATCGCACTTCGCCATGTTCAACATTTAACTCCCCGCATTTCAAAATAAAACTTCCGATGCACGATCTACGATCACTCCCACTTCTTCACCACATCATGGCCACCCCCTCGCTTATCATTTATTCCGCTCCATGTCTCCTCTATCAATTAAACTCCGTTTCAAAGTATTTACTTTGTAATTTCTCATAAAATGAACCTTCGTCATTCTATCCAAAAGTTTCGAGTTTTTTTTCCACCATTACAAAGGGATTTCAACCAAAAAAAGGGAAAGGAACAAATGGAACAATGACATAATTTCTCTCAAACAATTTTCCACCACTACTCTCGATACTCACTGCTTTTTACTGTACACCGAGCAATATTCAAGGAATAGCCACACACCATTTTTTTCTGTTGTTTGCACTTTTATGGATTTGGTTGCACCCTGTAACTAAGAGGAGTATTCCCATAAAACTCGCCACATCATACAAACCACTTCAAATTTTCAGCTCTTAATGTTGTTATTGTTTTTTAATGTAGCACTTTGTAATTAAGATTAAGGGATAAGCCTCACCTCTTGAACGAGGTTTTAATGACTTTGAAACAGATTTACCTTTTTCCGTGGAAGATGACAATATCATATTTTGTATATATATGACAAACCGATATGAAGTCGTGTTGGTTGGTGGTTATTGATTTTGACTTATAGGAACTATAATCTTTTTTGTCAATGAAATGGAATGATACTACCGAGGAATTATTACCAATTTACTATGTGTATTGTCTACTTTATTTTTGTTTCCATATATATTTTCTTCCAGCCCAGCTTTGTAAATCATCATAATTTTATGTGTTTCTATTAGTCTCTTAAGCATGTTATGTGTTTTATCTTTTTTTTTAGTCTCACACAAAGTGAGCATTCCTAATAAAATATATGTTATAACAATGGAAGAGCCATCACTCATGATAGTTATTCTTCATGATATTTTAGTGATAATCTTGTCAGACGAGAAATAGCTTTCTCTCAATGGAATATTGTCAAACTGCTACTTTTGTCAATTTCAACTAAATTAGTAGATATTTGTTTTACAGACCTATTGATTTTCCTCTCATCTTTCAATTTCCTCTCATCATAGACTACAAACTTGCACCTAGCTGATACCACATCAGGTTACAATACCCTCTTTAGTACATCTATGGATTTGACTGAAATATCTTTTCACTGAATCAAAGTTTTTACCACCTACAAATCTCACAAAACAAATCATTAAATTTCTTTATAGGTTAAGATGTGTTTGGTCAAGCGCTTGTTGTAGTCCAAGCGTTGATTCGAGTGCCAATAATCGCCATTTCGCATATGCATGTCATTAGGGGAATTTTGAGGTCTAAAATGGGCCTCCTAAGGAAATAATAAAATAATAGCTAAACCAATAAACTAATATTTATGAATTTTCAATTCACTTTTGCACCACAATCAATGTAACCATAGTTAAATTCAATTCAAAAGTTGTACCAAAATAAAATTAATAATTTTTTATTATTGATGTGACTATAAATAAGAATGAGCTTTTCATGAAAAAGTCATTAGCATTGAACAACTAATGCATTTTCCCTTTGTACTTAAATAACTTAAAATAAAATATAAATATAAATTTATAATTTCTTAATTATATTATATGCTATTAATTAAAATTTATATTATTTAAATTGTATAATAACATGTAATTAATATACTTTATAAAAATAATATAATATAGTATATTATAATAAATGCATAGGGATATGTATTGTTTCATTCAAGAAATATGAAATGACAATAATATACTTTTATTCAAAAAGTGTGAAATGACATTTATTATGAGTACTTTACTTTGAATTTAAAAGTACTTAGAGCTCTACCATGGTTAACCATGAGTTTTTATCCACCATTGAGAATGTGACAAGTAAGTACCCTTAACTCAAGCAATGCCACCTCAACCATTAGGGATGATGTTATCCCCTAAAATGTTATTGGTTCTCATAAAGTAAATTTTGATTGTACATTTTCCTTAGGAGGTCCAATTTAGACCTCAAAATTCCCCTAATGAATATTGCCAACATTTCCTTCTCATAAATAACTTTCTGTAAATAATTTCCTTTGATTGGACGACTTTCAAAAGCTATGGGTCTTCCTTCTTGCATTAAAACATCACCAGTTTCCATTTCCCGAGGCATCAAATTCCACAATAGAGGTTTTTGCGAAGTCTGGTGTAGCTAAGACCGATGCTAGGCACATTGCCTCTTTAAGATGTTCAAAGGCCTTAGTTGCTTCAATAGTCCATGAAAATGCATCTTTCTTCAATAATGTTGTTAGAGGTGCTGCTATTCTCCCATAATTCTTAACAAACTTGCGATAATACCTTGTTAACCTGAGAAATCCTCTCAACTGCTTTATGGTTGTGGGGACTTTCCATTCTTTATTGGCTTTAATTTTGTTAGGGTCTACCTTAACACCCTCGTGAGATACATATGACCCGTATATTCCACCTCTTGTACTCCAAAGAAACATTTGGATGTTTTTGCATATAATTGTTTCTCTTCCAATAGTTTGAGCACCTTGTCAACATCAGTGAACATGATCCTTCTAAGACCTGTTGTAGATTAGTATGTCATCAAAAGATAATAACACAAAATTTTCAAGGGTTTGAAAATGGAATTCATCAACCCTTGAAATGTAGAAGGCGCATTGGTAAGGCCAAAAGGCATGACCAAAAATTCATAATGACCCTCATGAGTTCGAAATACTGTTTTCGGAATATCTTCAGTCTTCATTCTAATTTGATGATATCCTAAACGAAGATCCAACTTGGTAAAATAAATTGCTCCATGTAATTCATCCAATAATTCATCAATCACAGGAATGGGAAATTTATCTTTAATGGTGAGCTTATTGAGCTCCCTATAATCCGGACACATGCACCATAATCCATCCTTCTTGTGTACCAATACTACAGGAGCAGAGAAAGAACTTTGACTAGGTTGAATTATACCCGCCTCTAACATTTCTGCAATCATACGTTCAATTTCGCTCTTTTGGACGTAAGGATATCTATAAGGCCTGATGTTTGGAGGAACACTTCCTGGAATCAAATGAATAGCACGATCATGATCACGAATAGGTGGGAGTCCTTTGGGAGTTTCAAACACCTTGGAATGATTGTCCAAGACTTGTTGGAGATCTGCAGAAATAGATGATTTTGATGTCGGAACTTCTAGAGAGCATAATTGTGCAATTACGCCTCGTTGTTCTTTCTTTAGAAGCTTTGTCAAGACATTAGAGCTTATTATCCTTCCTGGCTTCCCTTCAATACCCCGTAATTCGACTTCCTTTCCTTCTGAAAAAAATTTCAAGAAAAGTTCTTGAAAATTAAAAGCTACCGTCCCCAAAGATTGTAACCATTGTACTCCTAGTACAACATCGGCACCTCCCATAGGAATGGCAAGCATTGGACTAGTCAATACATATTCCCCCATGGTTAGCTTGATATTATGGCATTTTCCAAAGCAATTTATAGTTCCTCCATTTGCAACCATCACTTGACATTCTGGTGTTGGGTATAGGAAATAATTCAATTCCTTGGCTACCTTACAATGAATAAAATTATGGGTACTACCAAAATAAATCAACACTATTAACTTTTTCTTCTTGATATGTCCTTATATCTTGAGATTTTGAGTAGTGGTAATTCCTACCAATGCATTACATGATATGGTCAGACTCATTTCTTCTTCTTCTAGGGTTGGTTCTTGGTGTATATCCTCTTCTTTTGAAGTTTCTTGTTCAATTTCTTCCTCCTCTTCATAATCTATGTAAAATAATTTCTTCTCAGCACACTTATGAACTTTAGTGTATTTTCTATCAAAACTGTAGCAAATCCCTTTTGCTCTTTTTTCTTCCAATTGTTGTGGTGTCAACCTTGTAGGTTGTGGAAGTCTAGGAGTAGCAACACTTCCATATTTATTGATGTGAGTGGTAGGCTTCCTTGTCGCCATAATTTTACATTCAAATTTTCTTGCCAACCTGAATGCCTTCTCCAATGAATCAAGTTCCCAAACCCAAAATTCATGTTGGATGTTATCCTTTAAAGTCCCTATGAAGACATCAATCTTATGTTCCTTTGGAATATCAGTTACCCTTATATTCAATTTTTGGAAATTCTCAATGTGCTCCACCACTGAACCCTTTTGTTTGAGATTTATCAATTAGCCATAGAAGGTGTTGTTCTTTGTATCCTCATAATGTGCTATCATTTCCTCCGTAAAAATTGACCAAGTGACAATCTTTTTACGGGAACAAAGCCATCGATACCATACAAATGCATTTTGTTCTAAATGTAAAGTTGCAATGTGTACCTTTTGTGTGTTTTGCACATTATTGAGATCAAAATATTGCTCCATCTGTAGTATCCATGTTACGTGATCCTTGCCATCAAACTTCCTCATATCCATCTTTGGAATATGGTGGTTCTTCAATCCAACATTAGAGTTTATGAAATGGCAATTAGCATTTATTTTTTTCTCATCATGAGTTTCCTCTACTATATTTCCGCCATTAGGAATAATATATTGTGTTAACCTTGTCATCAAACTTTCCATGTCTGCTTTTAAATCATTCTTCATGTCTTCAATGTTGTCTTTCAATTTTTCATCGATCTTAGCTTCCATGCCAGCTTCTATGCCATCCATCTTAGCTTCCACACCATTCTTCAAACCATCCGTCTTAGCTTCCACGCATTTCTTCAAAACTTCCATTTCATTTTTTGTTTCTCTTTGTGAGAGTGAAATTTGGTGCACTTGCTCTGGTAATTTTGATATGTCATGTTGCACTTCTTCCTCTTCATGAGTCATAGTAGAGCCTTCTGAAGGATTAATTGGTGTTGAATTCTTTTTAGGTGGAAATTTTGAACCCAACACTGATATATATGCTTCAATATGCCCTTGGAATCACTTCAAATTGATTTTTCACACAAGACTTATGCAATTCGAAGAAAAAAAACACACTTTTTTCTTGCTTTTCAGGAGCTCAATATTGAAACTGAATTATCTCTGTGATTTCAGATCTTCAATATCTAAAATTAGGCCTTGTAGTAGCCCTCTGAATATTATTTTGAATGCCACAGGTCTGACCTGATTTGGATTCTTCAAGTCAAAGTTATGCCCAATCTCCCACAATGACCTAATTATGGACTAGTTCAGTAGATCGAACTTGTACGATGTGCCACATGTCACTGTTTCCTCCTTCGGCTCTGAAATTGATATAGGGGAAACTAAATTCCGTGTACTTGCAACCACATTTTACATAATTCTAATCCGATGCTTAGAGTGAGAGTTATGACGATTTTCTCATAGTCACCTCTTTTAGATGAAATTTGGGAGCTTGAAAAAATCCTAACTTCCACTGATCATATCTCCAAAAATATTGCGAACCAAGATCTGAAATTTTTAGATGAAGTGCTTTAGGATTTTGGCTTCACTTTGTATAAATTTCATCTTTGGAACCTTTGTAGAAAAAAAGTTATAGCGAAAATTCCACGATGAACTGTTTAGGTGAAATTCGGGAGCCTGAAAAAGCCCTAACTTCCATTGATCATATATCTGAAAATATTGCGAACCAAGAACTGAAATTTTTAGATGACGTTCCTCAGGATTGTGGCTTCGCTCTGTAAAAATTTCAGCTTCTGAAATTTCATAGAAAAAGCGTTATAAACAAAATTCCACGATGACCTGTTTGGAGTAGTGAAACCCTAGAATCCAAAGCTTTGATACCAAATGTTATGAAACCAACTCCAAAAATAGAAGAAAAGAGAGATAAATGCCTTAGAAATTAGCCACTTCAAGGGGGAAACCTCCAATACATTACATAAAAGGAAAATTCTTGGATTATGCAAATCACAAAACCTCCTTCTATATATAGAAGTCCATGGGGTCACAATATAATCCTAGCCGACCTAATAATAATAATATAAGGGCACAATAATAAGAATATTGGGGTTACAGGGGTACAACAATAACAATAAGGGGGTTACACTAACAACAATAAGGGACTATAATAGTAATATAGGGACCTAACAATGTGTTAGGATTGATAAGGTTGTTAGAGCCATTATAGCAAAGTTTATTTATGATTTGCCTATTTAAAAAAAGATAATATGTGTAATTTGGTATTAAGACTATTGGAGACTTTTGAGATAATTTGAAGAATACTTTCTACTATTCTATTTGTTGTTCATGTTGTGGATGATTTATTAAGTTAGCTATAGTTGAAGAATTCTTCAGGTGTACAAGGCAAGGTTGGAGGGCCCCCATACCAAGCTAAGTACACTTTGGTTAAATTTTGTATAAATTAGCATAGTTTTGATTCACTATATCTTGTTTCAGTTTTATGATTCACTTACTTAGATGTTTTTCAATTTCTGTATGCTTTTGGTTTAAAATCTAACTTGTGTATGAAAGTACAATCAAGGATTTAAGTTAAATTATTTTTCTATCAAGTTATGAATCACAACTAAAAATCATCCTTTTGCATTTCTTGAATTGTTTCTTGAATTCCAATTTATGATTTGATGCAATGGTAATGTTGTTGGAGTAGAACTATGAAGAAGGACAGTCAGGACCTCCTAATTTAGTAGCCTCTTCTCTTTCTTTCTACACATCACAAACTGCTTCTCTTTATTTTCTCTTCTTGAGGATGGGACTATGGGGAAGGACAACCAGGACCTCCTAAGTTAGGAGCCTCTTCCTTCGCTCACTGAATCTTGAATCAGAGACTTTTTAGTTAGAACTTATATTTGTAATATGCATTTCCATTAAACTTTAGACTTAGAAGATATTTTTAATATGAATTCCCATTAACCTTTAAACTTAGAACATATTTGTAATATGAATTTCCTTCAACCTTTGAGCCTTTCCTTCTGAAATTGACTTTATCTGAAATCCACATACTTTGGACATGCTTCCAAGTCTACAAACCCGGATTGACAAGTAAAACACTTGTGTTAGTATACTTAGTAAATTGACTTGACAATGTGTTGTATGACAAATGCATTTTGTTGTATTGTACACCGGGTGTAGGTTTATGTATCGTATGTCGGTGTGGGTGTATGTATTGTATGGTGTTGTATTCCTTTTGTGGATGTATGTGTTGTACACTATGTGTATGTGTACGTAGTTTAAGAGAAGGAATTGGTGTTTTTTGGATGTGGCAACCGATCTCGTGTGTGTACAAAAGAACAAAGGAAAAAGTAACGATCGATGAAGGATAAGTATTGATATTTGATTTCAGTTCTATTATGCATGTGATCTACGATTCTAACTTATGATGGTTACATGTGATTTAGGATTATGGTTTATGATGATTGCATGTGATTCATCATTTTGACCTATGATGGTTTTGTTTTGAGGTAACTAGATGTAATATGTTTATACATGATGATTGATAAAACAACTAGTTTGACTTGTGGTGACATGAAGTGAACATGATTGCAAGTGTATCTTATTGAAGAGATACCAATGTGGTATGATTTTAAGTTATTTCAATTTATTTTGAATATAATGGAAATTATGTGCTTGGTATAGGAAATCATGTGCTTGGTACCCAATAGTGTCCATTGATTTCCTTGAGCATTCTATGACCTATATGATGGTTTTTAGGAAGGGATATGACTTGGTTTTTGTATCTTCCGCTGCGAGGAAGCCTTGCAAAGGGACAAATTTCCCAAGATGGGGATGCCAATGAAACTTGGAAGGTGTGTGAATGCACGAAAGGGGGTGACTGGATTTACTGAGGGACTGTGCAGTAGAGAAGGGAAGTCTGGGGATGGACTTCTTTTGGTCATTAGCATTTCTAGATGGAATCAGATGCACATTGGAAATGTGCCCCAGAACAATGAGTCGGTAAATTTTCATTGAGAGGACAAGTGGCTCATGATTGTAGCGTTAGATGTTGGATGTACATTTTACTTCGGCAGTGGATTCTAGACTTCCTAAAAAGGATGAGAATCCTAGTATTACTTTGAGGGTGGAGGTGTTAGCCTTTGAATTCCATTCTTGTGGGTGCAAACATCGTATCCTTTTAGTTTTTGGTTGAGAAAAGGTGCATATATGTATATGTGTATATCATTGTAAATAATGTATAGAGTTGGATTTATAAAGCTCCATAGATAGTATGGTTTTTATTATAAATAACGTAATGAGCTATGTAATAAAGCTCTAGTAAACAGTATGTTTGTCATGTTTAAGCTGTGGTCATTGTAAATAATACAATGAGTTGTGTTATAAAGCTCCATAGGAAGTATGTTTTATTTTTCTGGTTGTATGTGTCATTGAACACTGAGGACAATGTTCCCCCAATGGGGAGGGTTTTGTAGCAACCCTAGTTAAAAGTCCATGTAAAAATATATAAGACCAAGGTCATGGGACACGTATTCCAAGTTGAATGGTGGGCCAAAAATCCTAGCAGATGTTCATTTCAGTTTATTGTATCTAAAGGAAATTGACAAAATCAATGGAAAAGGATTTTGAAAAGCATGCAAAATTAATTGAAATTTTATCTATCAAAAGAATGGAAAAATAGGAGAAAAGGGAGGTGAGATGTCACGGGTTGCATGTGAGGAGAAAAATGAAGGAAAATAATGGAAAATGAAGAAAATGGAGGCCTCACTGAGAAAAAGGCTTTTGAGGATCAGTTGGAAAGGATTTTTTCACACTTATGACTCTCATTATATTCTCTCTCTCTCTCTCTCTCTCATACTTAGAGTTTTCTTGGATCACTCTTGGAGGAGTCTGGCATACTTTGAATTTGGACCAAGAATGAAAAGGAAATCCAGGAAAGTGCAAGAGGAAATTGGAATCAATAGCTACAACTGGATTTCTTTGTAGGTATCGAGTTGCATATATGGATTCCTTGCTAGTTTTGGCATGCATGGTGTATGCTTGTGGTTTCTTGGGCATGATTTTTCATTGGCATGGAGGATTTACTAAATGAAAGTGGATTTGTATATCCTTTCCATTTCCTAGATAGCCATTTTGTTGTGGGTTCAATTTCATTGTTTGTTTTCTAGTTGGTTCTCATGTTCCTTTAGTTGTAGGTTGAGTTACTAGTTCCTGGAGCCTTGGTTGGGAAAACACTCTAGAGCCCAGTGGCCAATTTTTGGATTGAGTTACTAGTCATGGAGCCTTGGTTGGACAAATGCTATAGAACCCTAGGTGGCTTGAGTTACTAGTCCCAGAGCCTTGGTTCAACAAACGCTCTGGAGCCTAGAAATAGTTGGTGTTGAGTTACTAGTCCTGCTGCCTTGGTTGGAAAAAACACTTTAGAGCCCTGGAAAGCTTAGGTAGAGACCAATATTGTGACGGTTGTGATGTTCGATTGTGAGGTGGAATCATTGGTTGAGGGTTGAGGTGGTTTGGCCTCTGGAAGCCCTGGTTTGGTTTTGATGGATTTGGTTAATGCGATTCCACATTCATGCTTGGAATATTTCACGGGGATGAGTGGCTGAAGAGAGATTTGGCTCAGCCATGTCTATGGTCAAGTGGAATGTGGAAGTCCCAGACTTGGTTGCATTTTTATTATGGAAATAAGAGCTCTTTTCCCCTTGTATTAATGGGTAGATATTTTTTTTATTCTATGGCTTACTTGGTTGTTATGTGCTTGTAATTTTTGTTACTTATATGCTAGTTACGACTGAGTTTTATCAAGGTGATGAAGTATGGACCTCATCATGTTTTGATTCGTAATTGAATGAATAATGTATCTATTCCCAAATAGATTATAATGCAGTTAATGTGATGTAGCAGCAATTCTCATATAAGTATGATACCCCTATGCTCATATATTTTATTTAAACCTGTAGATTACATCCTTGTGACATGTTTGATGAAAATATTTTCATGGCTAGTAGGGGTTAATTCAAGTCGCTGTTAGAATGCTTGCTTGCGCACCATTATTTCACTATTATATTTCACCTATGAACTTGTCATTGAGTTTTGGCCAGTGACCTGAGCTCTAGGCATGAAAAGGTGGCTCAAATCTTAGGGACACTGGCACAGGTTTGTGGGAAAAATCCCTGGATGCATGCATGCATATGTTGTGGGAGCGTCCGGGGGTTTGCATGCTTAAAACATCAGTGGGACCCAGGGGTTGGATGCCTAAGTGGTTGGGATGGCTCCTGGGAATTTTGTTGCTTATGTGGAAGGTTTGTTTGGTATTTTTTCTTTGGTTCCACTTCCTTAAGGTCACCTAGGAGGTTGAATAAGATCATAGTAACTCTTCGTGACATGTTTACCCTGGTTGGCTGGTTACTTGGCTAGATATGGGAGGAGGGTGTTACATTGCTTCTCCCAAAACTTGTCATTTTTGGCCTTTTCTCAACAAGATGAACTTGTACAACATGCCACATATCTAATCTTACAAATATGAATCTAAATTTTTTTATTTGAGGCACCTTTGCATGTCTCCTCAAACCTCTAAAATTTTCAAATTATGAAGATTCTCAGAAAATAAGTTATAGCAAAAAAATCCAAACTAAATTGTTTGAAGTTGGTTTCAGGACTATTTAGTAACCTTAAATTCCACAAGGCACATCTCCAAAATTATAGTGAACCAAATTCCCAAATTTTTACCATAGATGCATGGATATTTCTTCTTTTTCTCCTCCAAATTTCATAGTCTCAATCGATATAATAAAAATATTATAGCAAAAATTCCAAGATATCATGTTTGAAGCATACATATTGAGCATTAAAAGAAACCCTAACTTCCTTAGAGATTATCTCCGAAATTATAGTGAACAAATATGTGCAATTTCTAACATAGGGAGCTAGAGATATCTTCTCTACCTCCTTTAGATTTCACCCTATGAAACATTCCAAAAGAGCGTTAGAAAAAAAACTCCAAGCTAACCTTTTTTAAGCTTATTTTAGTAGCATTCAGGAACTCTAACTTACTTGAAGCATATCTCTGAAATTATAGTGAAGAAAAATTTAAAATTTCTCCCACAATACCTAGAAACACTTTCTTCATCTCCTCTACATTTCAAAGTTTGAAACATCTCAAACTAATGTCGTAGCGAAAATTCTAGGCTAACCTATTTGAAGCATAATAATTCAAGAACCAAAATTTCATCAAAGCATGTCCCTAGAATTAATATTGTATAGAGACTAATATTTCTAACACAGGCACATGAATAGTTCATCTCCACCTTCTATACATTTCATTATCCGAAACATCTTAAAAGAAAAGTTATAGTGAAAATTTCAAGCTTACATGTTATCTTGACAAATCACATTTTTTCTCCACCTTTATGACCTAAAGAGAATTTACAAGTTTCTATTGTGAACCTTATATCTCTTTTCCTTATTTGGTCTTAAAATGCACTCATATATCCTTTATTTACATTGCTTCTATGTTAACTTATGGGGCTTACTCATAAAAATGGTGGCTGACTTGATAAAATATTTGATATCTCTTGAGTCCTATGGAGTGATCAAGAGTTCCATATGTCACTGAAAAGGTATCAAAATAAGGTTTTCAACCATATACACTAAGATCCGATTTGATATATGTATTTAGAGTAAAAATTTCTTTAGTGATAGGGTATTCAAACTAGGCATCAAGAAAAAAACGGGTATCGAAACAATATTTCCAATAATCTTCATCTTTCAATATTTATCTTGGAAACTTATAGTCTCCCCCTTTTTTTACGATGATAATGAAAACAATATTTCAAAAAACTTACCCCTTTGTCATTGATGGCAACCCTTAGTCAATTTTTCAACAATATTATAGCTCTCCCTAACGTTTAGATGGGAATCCTCTTGGTCTCCCCCTGACTTTGACATTCTTGGTTCCCCCTATCTTTGAAATCAATGACAAAAAAATATTAATAACTATCCACCTTTGTCATTGATGGAAACTCTAGACATTTGGAATTGATACTAAAGAACTACTCCTGCTTGAAATCCCCCCTTCCCCTTTGACATAAATGGAAAAGGGCTACTTCACTTATCTACAAGTTCTCCCTTTACCATAAGCTTCTCCCACTTTGACATTAATGGAAAACATATACTCTTGTTTTTCTTACTCTTTCCTATGCTGGCAATTTGAGAGGGATATCACAACAATTTTATGCTTTATCTTCACCGAGGACATACACATTACTTAAGTTCCTTGTTTATTTTTCTACCAATCTTCCTATACTTGTTTTCCTTATTTCACATTATTTAGAATGAAATATGAGATCATATCCTTGATAAAAAAATTTTAATTATACTTATAATATTGTGTTTTATACCTTTAACCTATAAGACATTACGGGGTTTAGTCTTTCCATGATCAAGGTTGACTCGTGCCCTTTCCAACTATCCTTGCCGATGCATTTTCTCCAAAGGTAACATTGCCTCTTTTTCCTTCTTTTAGAGTAAGAAATTTACTATCATCCCTTTTCATGTGTTTTTAATATACATTATCAATAAACCATTTTCTTATATATCAAGTCCACTCTCCTATTTTTGTTGCAATCATTTCCATACCTTTACACATTTTTCTTTATGTTGGTAGTATCTTCTTTCTTTCTTTTCTTAGGAAACCTTATTGTGCTACTTGTACAATCACGTGCTTTGTGATTATAGTTATTACATGTGAAATTCAATATGATGCAATAGGTGAGTAAATAATTTGTATCTTCTAACACTGCCTTAATTAAGACTTCTATGAAAAACCAAGGGAGAAAACCATAGATGTCGAAAGTTATCCTATAGGTTGACAAATGTTGGTTAAACATTGGCAATCTGGGTTGCACATGTGGATTGCACACTAACAATTTGGGTTGCGAATTCTAGATGCACGTCTTTAATCTATGTCCATTCCTAAGTCTCATAGAACTTCAAAACCTCTACATTCTCCTTCATGTATGGTCATATTTTGTCATTACTTCATGATTGATTAGAGACCTCACATAGCCATCAAATTATGTCGTCATCAATTGTCCGAGATCCACCAAATTGACATCAATGTCAACGTGCCAACAATGCCAACATCCCTGGACATTAGCATACCATATCTTTTGATCCAAGACCCCATTTTGGAACTTTCGCATATCGTTGGAAAGCTCTTCCAGAACACTTTCCACTGGATAGAGTCTGATGTAGGCTTTGAGCATATTTGCTGCCTTTGAGGTGACTTCAAAATTTCCGCCACACTTTTCTTCCTGATTCTTCTTCTTGTGCTTGGAATACTAAGTGCCTAACCACCATAGTCATCATTTTATGGCTTCTCAATAAGCCTTCTACTATGATGATTCTCTACCAAAAGCCTGAAAATATCAATGGATCACCCCTGGACACTTAGAGACCTTTTTTATGGCTTTCTAGTAAGCCTTCTACTATGGTGATTCTCTACCAGAAACCTGTAGTTTTCAATGAATCATCATTGTCCTCTGGGTGGCATCAAATGCTAATATATGTTGCAACAAGCATTCATGTTGGTCTGGTTGACATCAATGCCAACACTCCTGCCAACAGTTAGTCAATGCCATTTGTCCAACAACATGTCCCTATTGTTCTTGAAGGCCAAAGGAAGGCAATCAATGGAGGGTTTCATAGATCGGCTAAAGTAACCAAGGAGGGAGATGTAAAACCTTTCAATGGAAGGAAAAGGTGAGCCACTTCTCTTCCAATCAATAGAAGTATATATCTTACTTGCACATTAAGTCTGAAGTTATTCATTTTATGAGTTCCCATGAATTCTACCACCTCTTTTTCTCATTATTGAATTTCTATAATGTGCTTTAATGTGTCAACCACACAATTGTACGTCTTTTCCTTTTATTTTTTCTCTCGTTTTCTCTATGTTTTCAAAAGGTTCCTTTCAAACTAATTTTTCCACTAATTCTTGCATTGTTCCAATGCTGTTTCATTTTCATAATGTTTCAAATCTCACTTCACTTCATTGGGTCCACAAAGTACACATTAATTACTCCTACAAAGATAGTTTTCCATTAAAGAAACATTATTTATCCATTTCTTGAAAAATATATCAACCCACAAATTATCCAACATTATTCTTGGTAGCAATAGATGTTGTGGCATGCAACATCAAGCCTCAAACACTAAGTACACCCACCACTGACACCTAAAGAAACAATAATGTGAAGCGATGGCAAGAGACTTTCATTAGAGGAATTTTGAGGTCTAGAATGGGCATAAAAAAAATATGTACTATAAAAATAAATTTTACAAGAACCAATCACATTTTGCAAGATGACATCATCCCTTGGGGATGAGTTGGCATTGGTTGAGTTAAAAATGCTTATTTGTCAAATTATAATTGGTAAATGAAAAACTGTAGTTAACCATGATAGTACTTTAAAAAAAATATTCACGATGAAAATGGCATGAGATATCATGGATAATCAATCAAATAGAAACGTATGCCCGCTCGCTTGATGAGTTGTCTCGCTCGCTTGATAAACAGGAAGAATATGTTGTATGAGTGGAAGACCAGTATATGAATAAAAGAACAGCACGCTTGAGCGACCTCCCTGCAAAAAGAGTATAGTGACTCGCTCGCTTGAAATCACATTAAACACGCTCGCTTGAAAATGTATAAACCAGGCTCGCTTGAATGAATACCCGCTCGCTTGAGATAGTGCTTTCAGAGATTATGAATAGTATCATATCAGAGCTGTTCCAGTATTAAAAAAATTATACCAAAAGTAAAAGCCGAAGGATATCATGACAGAGGAATAGAGAATTCAGGAAACTGTCTGCCATCTTGAAAACGAGAAATGAACATCAAACCAAATTCAGCAGAAAGACCCTTTTTAGATAATCTATCCGCTCGGGTATTGTTCTCACGGAAAATGTGAAACAATGGGGGGGAGCCCATTCTGCTCCATAGGTTCTGAGATCGATCAATCCAGCCCTGTAAAAATGTATTGTTCATGTTAAATCTGCTAGAAATCCAACCTATAACCAGCTGAGAATCCCCATAAATGTCGGCCATCCGAATTTGATAATCAACAGCAATGAGAAGGCCACCCCAGAGAGCCATAATCTCCGCCTTGTTTTTTGTACTTGGGCCACCATTCCAATAAATGAGAATTTGATCCCAATCCGACATCTTGATCCATGCGCCACAACCAGTATAACCATCAGCAGATGCACCGTCGAAATATAAGGCAGGGAGAGTAATTTCATGAGGTCTGAGACGATGGGATGCATCACGAACGTCAATAATCAGAGGAGGGCTGTCAGCCAACCAGGATTTAATGGCTAAATATGAGCGATGGATCTGGAAAGAACCATGCTCGAAAATGATTTTGTTCCTCGTGATCCAGACCTTCCAAATGAGATAAAAGGGAAGGGATCTAAATGAAGTGTTTAAATGATCCCATTCATATGCAACAGAAATGAAATCTGTCGGCCTCCAAGATGGATCCATAAAAAAAGAGCTGAATAATTTCCAAATTTTGATAACAGAAGGACATGAGAAGAATAAATGATCAATGCATTCGTCAGCGTTGTGACAAAGGACGCATCGGCTGGGACCCTGGTAATTGCGCTTTCTCAAGTTGTCCCAAGTAAGCACTTTGCCCTTCCAAACCAGCCAACCGAATAAAATGATTTTTGTAGGGATATTCCTCTTCCAAAAGGGCAGGAAGATGTGAGTCGGTTGCAGGGGAAGATCAGATATAATCCCACTATATACATCCTTCACAGCAATCATGTTGTTCTTAAGGGGCCCATTCCATACAATTTTATCACCTCCCTAGGCGTAGCTCAGCCCAGCAGAACGAAGATAATCTCGAAGCAAAGTCCATTCATCAGCGTCCTGGTCATGTAGATTAAGTTGCTCGGCCGATTTGAAAATGGGGGCGCTATAAGACCAATAATAAATCACTTGTGAATAATACATAATGCCATTGCGGGCTAAAGCCATAATCAGTCGTTGGGAAGGAGTCGTGTGAATCGTCAATGGCAAGAAATTTTGAGATCCAATTGGAATGTCGCATCCATTCCGAAATGTCCAGCATAAGCGAGGCGCCATGATATGTATAATCATTTTAAAACTTCGCCATATGCATGAAATTTTAGAAGGAAAAGAAAAGTCATTACAGCTGATTTTCATCAATGCATCACCACTATAATACTTGGCCCTGTTTATACTTTGCCATATGCCTATGCAATTTACAGCTCTCCAAAAAGACTTAACAAGAAGAGTGCAATTGAAGTCCCTGATACTAAGAATACCCCAGCCATCCATATTCTTAGGAATAGATATAGCAGATAATTTACATAGGGGAAATTTTCTACAAAGATTTGCGCCACCCCAGAGAAATTGTGTAATAATGCTATTAATTTTAGAGATAATAGCTGATGGCATATAAAGCAAGTGAGCCCAGAAAACAATCATTTGAGATAATACCGATTGCATCAGTATAAGACGGCCACTCATGGATAACCACCGATGAGTCCAGCACTGAATCCTATCTCGAAATTTGTCGATGATCCACGCCCAATCTCTGATCATATAACCACAGGGCTTGATATAATATCCCAAATATTTAAATCCCTTTGATATGTTGCGAATACCAACACCCAAGAACTCTGCAATAAAGTTAATCTCCTGAATGTCCCCAAATTCAAATAAGAGGACTGATTTGGAACCATTCATACCCAGCCCAGTAGCAGATTTAAACCTCAGAAACATAATATGTAAATAGAACCAGTGATTTCTAATCAGATAGCCAAATAATAAAAGGTCATCCACAAAAAGAGAATGCGATGTAGACACTGATTCAGAAAATGCAAAGCCTTTGATATAACCCCTATGCTCAGCCGAATGCATCAATCTGTTGAAGCCTTCCATGACTAAGATAAATATTAGGGGAGATAGAGCGCAGCCCTTACGAAGGCCACGACCAGCCTTGAAAAAATGGGAAGGAAATCCATTAACAATCACCGCATATCTAACATTTGAAATGCACGACATAATCCAGCGGATGATTCGAATGGGTAATCCAACTTTGAGTAAAATGACCCAAATAAAAAACCAGTCAAGTGAATCATATGCTTTGTGTAAGTCCACCTTCATTACCAGCGCCTCCTGCTTTAGGGAATGCATTGAATGAACAACCTCCTGGGCAATGGCAATGGCATCGTGAATAGACCTGCCACTAAGAAAACCAAACTGTTCCATAGATATGTTAGTAGATAAAACAGCTTTAATCCTGTTTGCAATAATCTTAGAAGTGACTTTGTAAATCAGATTACAAAGGGCGATGGGTCTAAAATCGGAAAATAGCTGGGGGTCGGAGACTTTAGGGATAAGAGCAATAAATGAAGAATTCAGATTTGCAGGCATAATGCCCTTCCTGCGGAATAATTCCATTAGCTCCGTGAGTTCAGTCCCCAGCAGATCAAAAAAGAATATAAAGAACTCCGTCGGCCAGCCATCTGGTCCGGGGCACTTATCATAAGGAAAAGACTTCAGGACCGACAATACCTCATTCCCAGAAATGGACTGATCAATAGCGGCGATAGCAACATCATCAAAGAATCTGGGGACGTGTTCTAAGACCCAAGATTGGTTCTCTGCATTAATAGAGTGGTCAGCCATGTAAAACTTTGAAAAGTATGAAACAGCTTCCTCTTGAATCTCGGAATAGGAAAATGCAAAGCTATCATCCTCTTTTTTAATGCGCCAGATGGCATTCTGGTTCCGGCGGGAATTAGCTTATTTGTGAAAAAAACGAGTATTGAAATCCCCCTCCTTAAGCCATAACATTCGGCTCTTCAAGCGCCAAGTGACCTCCTCAATCTTGAGGATTTCCTTTTTTCTGGCAGCCAATTCCTTCATGCGGCATATATCTGCAGCACTAGGGGGAGAGGAAGCGTATGAAGCAAAAAGAGCCGCCATAGTAGAAGAAATCTCAAGAAATTCTTTACGAAGAGCAGCCTTTTTCCTCATCTCCCATTCCTTTGAAGCCTTCTTGATCTTCAGTAGTTTAAAATGGAATCGCTCCCAGTCTTTAAGACGATCATCCATAATCTCTTGACGCCAAATGCCATTAATCAAATTAGTGTAATCCATATCCTCCAGCCATATACGATTAAACTTAAAAGGGCGCCCCTTGAGATTGACTTCAGCATGCCATGAAAGCCGAATGGGCATATGATCTGAGATGTCAGATACAATAATATCAGAACGCAGTAGACTCCATTTGTCAACTAAATTACCATGAACGAGAGCCCGGTCTAGTCACTTGGCAATGTGATGAGAGTCTGCTCGCATGTTCGACCATGTAGGCAGTAGAGGAGACGGCCGAATATCGACCAATTGGTGGTCATAAAACATATCACTTAGAAAAGATGAGAGAGGATCGATTCTGGCAGATAAACCCCAAACTTCATCCAGGTGCAGTGTGGCGTTATAATCACCCATGAGAATTAAATTGTTCAATGAAAGAATGCCAGAATCCCTCATACGCTGCCAAAAAGCCTGTCTATTGTTATAAGGGGCATAAATATTAATAATATTAACTGAGTCATTCATACCTCTGAGAGATCCAGATAACAATATCCCCCCAAAAAACCTATATGCCTTAAGAGATGCAAAATCCGGATTCCAAGTCGCAATAAGTCCCCCCGAATGACCCATAGCGTCCACAGCAACAGCCTTCCAACCTGTTTTGAAAGTCAAAAATAAACTGATAGCTCGCTCTTGAGCACACATAGTCTCTTGTCCTAATATAATAAAAGGATTTGCAGAAAAGATCATGTCCCTGAGGCAATGAGCTTTGGAGGCATCGCCCAACCCCCTAATATTCAAGGAAATGATGTGATTCATGATGAATCCGGCTCCGGGTGGCATGCTCTAAGTGCCCGAGAATCAACCCTTGTGCTTTGACTGATGGAGATGGGGATGTCAGTAAGATTTTCCTCGTCCTCTGTAAACAAGGCCACGGCTTTGAATTTTCCTTTTGAATGTTTTTTGGTCGTCCTAGAGAAACGTCTACCAGCCTGTTGAGTCGGAGAAGGAGCAGTAGATCTTGAGACAGACAATATAGGTGGTCTATCAAAGACTGTAAGAGCAGCGAAATCATTATTGGGATTAGCCAAAATAGACTCCAAATCGCTGCCAACAGAATTCCGGGGGGAATCCGGACAATAGACGGGGTCATCGGGCTATGACCTCGGAAGAAATATCAACAGTCGAGTGTGGACCAATTGCATAAGAGGGCTTGGGCGCAAATGACTCACCAACATAGAAATTAGTATTAGGAAGAATAGGAGGGTCAGCTGTTGTAACTATATTACCAACGACTGGATCAGAGTGGGTCTGGTGAGAGTCTTGTAGGTTTAATGAAAGGGCAGTGGAAGTCCCAGACTCACGGCCAGGAAGGGATATAAAATGATTATCCTCAGGAAGGGAATTGTTCACGGCGACCAAAGGATCAGATGATATAAGAGAAACACGTTCATCATTTGATACAACATTGTGTACAGGATCCAAAACTCGAGAATTATGTAAAATCTCGTCCGGATGTTCTGGTGCAGTCACAAAAGCCTCATCATCAGAGATATAGGGACTAGGATTACCTGAGTTAGAGCGGCCCTGTGCAGCATACGTCCGGCGACCAACAGCAAGAGGACCAGATGCATCATTTGAGCGAAACATGTGCATCCTAAATGGACAATGCTCCCGCAGGTGGCCAGTGCGATGACAGATGAGGCAACGAAATGGAATGCCCCATAAATCAATGCGCTGCCTATGTCTTCTATTGCCCCATAATAGATCAATGTCACCAGGCAGACCACCCGAATACTCGAGTTCGACTAAAATCCAAGCCACCCTCTTATCACTGGATCCAACAATACTTGGATCAATATACTTAGTCGAACCGATGGAGTTACCAATTGCACGAAGTGCCTTGAGGGTCCAATATTCCAAAGGAAGACCCGGTAACTTCACCCAAATAATGCGATTCTGAGGAGCTTCCATCACCGGATTGAAGCCAAGGAACCATGGAGTTAACTGCATAAAACTTCTCCCGCGTACCCAGGTTCTGCTAATAATCTTATAAACATCGCTTTCATCCATGAAATGAACACTAAACCAGCCGTTGATGAGCGTGCTCACCTTCGGGGTATAACCAATAAGCGGCTGCCAGTGTTTACTTATCCAATTAGCAGAATTGAATTCACAGTTATCCGGAAACAACCACCTGCCAATGACCTCCCTCTTCTGTAAGCTAGCAACGCGACCACAAAGATCATCATAGTCCAGAGAAACTTCCTTGATTTCCATATTGTGCTTAAAACAATTAGATTTCTTCCTGTGACGACCACCACGCTTCTGGTGTTTGTATCTACCAGGCAAACGATTCACTTTCGGAGATGAAGAATGGATGCACTGCTGAATAATGAGTTCATCAACTTTGTCCCGCGTAATGTTATCAGAGTGAGAAGAATGTTTAAGTTCTGGAGACTTCCAACTAATAGTGGGGAAATCGGGACAGGTGGCACCTTTGTGCGCCATGTAGATGATGAGACCTGTAGATGTAGTAGCCGTCACTGCGAGCCTCCCATCAGAACCTATAGTGAGAAGAGTTATGCTAGTACGCCAAATAGCCTTCGTGGAGAATACTGACGACAGCTCGAAACCTTAGAAAGAGAGCCAGATATAAATAGTTCTGACAGACAATGAAAATGGTAGATAGAATGAGATAAGATCTAGGAGACCTAGAGAAGGAAAGAATAAAATTCCGTCAGATAGTACTATGACTGTGACTTGGATAAAAGAGCAAGAAGTAATGAGATGAACGGCTAGTGCAACGATCAGACGAAAGAATGTCAGAGATGGTGCTTCATTGATTGGGCTTAATGAGAGGAAAAATGTCAGAGTGGGAAGACCTATTGACAGCAAATCCTAATCCACCTAACACAATCATAGAAGATCCCAATGACCTTAATCCCACCTCGATATAATACTCCTACAATTCTATTTGGAATCCAGGTATGATGTTATGAAGGCAATCAAGGACGAAGTGATCCAAAAGCATAATCCAATTAAGGAAATGCAGATACTAAAAGGACGCAATATCCTTCCAAGTGCGATTGAGCCTGGGGAGTGAAAAGACAAGCTCCAGAACGTAGATAACGTTCACAGCACCATAATTCAAATATTTCAATCGGAAGCCATCGGCCATACAGATTTTTAAAAAACCGGTTGCCGGAATAATTAGTTCAATAAAAAATCTAAACACAGCAGCAGCAGCATACACAACCAGGAAATGACCACCATTTTTTGCGAAATCTGATACTAAAGCTTTTACAAGGACGAGAGATAGTAAATAACTCCAACCAATACCACCACCATCTTTGTGAAGTGCAATGGCAATTTGAATCACGTAGGACAGATTTAGAAGTTAAATTCTGTGATGAAGAAGTCGAGCTAGAATCTTCAGCGACGATTGCCACCATTGGATTTATGGATGTTATAAGTAGAGCCAAGGATAACAAATGCAACCATAAGAAATACAAGGATGAGAATGATGTCAATAAGATCAGAAAAATTGATAAACACTTCTATTGACATATTGTGAACTCATCGACAAGGCAACGAATCTCCAAATGAGTCTGGAGAATGACACAGCTAACGACAAGACACAGCGCACATGTCGCGAAAGCCACCAATAGCAACAACCGAGAGTCCACAATAGGTACCAACTAAAAACATAAACCACCAATAGTATGTATGAATGTCAATGGAGGTCTATTTGGTCAATAGCCACTATAGGCAACATCTGATTGTTCACATTAGGTTCCAGCTTTACCAAAACAATGGAGAGGCCACTGTTTGATAGAAGTCAAAAAGGAATGATCTCTAAAGGACAACAGATGCAGCAGAAGCCACCATAAGCAACATCCAATTGTTCACATTGAGTACCAGCAATATACATGTCATGATAGCCACCAAATACAACATCATATTGACAGAAATGGGTACCAGCTACAAACATACATAAATAGCCACCAATAGCAACCACCGGAGGTCCAAAATGGGTACCAGCTCTGAGGAATCAACTGTACTTAGAAAATCAACCGACCAGCAGAGCAAATGAGCTAAGAACCCTATTATTCCGCAGTCAGCATAATCAGTGCAGCGCCTGCTGCACACATCGACCCCCTAGATTCATGGTTCTTCTCCTAGATTCGGGGGCCATCGCTCGCACTCCTATTTTCCTACCTGCCATCGAATATCCATGAGCGGAGCTTCCCAAGAAATCACGCATTCCATCGTTAAAAAGTAGGCCCTAACCAAAAATTGCATCATGGGAAATGCATTATGGATAGAGATTTCGGATATACCTTATCTATCCATCAACCGAACTTCGTGGTAATTTCTTCTACCTTCTAGGTGTGTTATGTATGCGCTAGGGGCCGTGGATCACACGATAGGTTCTTAATTAAAGGTAAGTGGCAAAAATGAAATAATGGTTTAAGGACAATGACTTTTATCTTTTGTTTTCTTAAGTTAATTTTCATAAAATAGTCATATATTTTCTTTATAAGTGAGATTTTCCTTTTAGTGAGATCAATAATAAGATTTTTTAATTGATTTTACTTTAAATTAACTTTTCAATAGTATAACTTATAGGATAGTTAGTGTAAATGTGAGTTGAAAATTTACCTCCCAACAAAAAGACTAACTCATAATATTGTATTATCTCTCTTTGGAGGCCCATTAAATCTCAAAATTTGAGTAATAAAAACTAATTTTTCTTCTTATCTAATAGTGAGTGCTTCCACTTCTAGTTTCTTAGAATATATCTTGTGAAAACCAAAACTAGTCTTATTTAATAGTTAGTGTTTCCATTTCTAGTTTCTTAAAATATAACTTGTGAAAACCAAATAATGCTTGTGTTTTTTTTATTTCTTATAATATCACTTCTATGAATAAAATCTAGATACTAAGGATAATAATCATTCTATCCAATTATACAAAATAAATCTAATACCAAGTCATATTTAATATGTTATATAATAAAATTTTATTTTATATTTGATGCCATGCAGTAAAATAAATCCAATAAACAAGTCATATTTAATATACTATATAATAATATTTTATTTTATATTTTATGCCATCCATTTGCTTTTCAAGCAAAACAAATGATTTCCATCTTGAATTTCAAGAGATATAAACTAAGCTTTAAAACTTGAGTAAGAAGATTTGAGGAGAGTTTCACATACTTGGGGTTTAGGCTTAAACCAAATAGATATGGCATAAAATATTGGTACTCCATCTTGGATTCCCAGAGATATAAACTAAGCTTTAAAACTTGAGTAAGGAGATTTGAGGAGGGTTTCACATACTTGGGGTTTAGGCTTAAACCAAATAGATATGGCATAAAATACTGGTACTGGTTGCTAGAAAGATTTGAAAAGAAGTTGGTAGGTTGGACACAAAGATGGCTCACAATCAGGGGTGTTTGATCAAATTGGTTTTAGTACACATATCAGTCTACTAGATGTACATGTTTTAGCTTCCAAAGGAGAATCTACAAAATTGAGTCTTTCATGGCCAAGTACATGTGGGTCAAACACCTTCAAAAGGGAAAGATCCACTTGGTCAAGTGGAACCTGATTACGCATACAGTCACAGAGGGTGGTTGGGGCATACAGGATTTAAATAATTTTAACAGGTCCCTACTTATTAAAAATATATGGAGGGCAATGGGAGGGAACAATATTTGGGCGCAGATTATTAGAGGTAAATACATGAAGGGGGAACACTTCTCCAATTGGATGAGAACAAGAGTGAGACACCAATCGGGCTCTTCACAAATATGGAACAATATGATGAAAACATTACCTTGGTTGGTTGGTTTTCTCAAGTGGGAAGTTGGGATATGATACACACACTGAAATAGGATTAGGGACAATTAAGGGACTCAACGGAAATCACACATTATTTGTTCCTCTTCTCCAAATCTTACACGATAGAGGTATTTTCTTTATCAATCAACTTCATCATTCTCAAAATCGAGGGATTTTTTCTCAACAATGGCACAAGGCAGATGAGTTGGGTTTAACGGGGGCTGGCGATAGAATGGGAAGATTATTTGACAAAGTTGTAGGCAGCTGGAGTACATATCAGTACAAAGGGTGAGAAGATGGTATGGGACGGACACATTAAGAAGGGATAGGTTGTTTGGGATATATACAACAGGCTCCCTAGGATGGGGGTAACACATGAAAATTATAAATGGTTTCAATGAATATGGAAATGGGATGTTCCTATAAAAATAATATGCTTCAATTGCATGGTGTTGCATGATAGAATATTGTTGTGGAACAATCTGCGACGTAGGGGATTCATTGGAGTTAGCATTTTCCCAATGTGCAAACAGGGGCCCAAGGAGGTCAGTGATCTTTTTCTGAGGTGTCCATTTGCCGTGGCAGTGTGAGAGGGTGTCATGGACTCATTGAACATCATGCAGGGTGTCATGGACTCATTGAACATCATGCAGGGTGTCATGGACTCATTGAACATCATACAGGTATGGGAATCTCAATCTTGGAAAACTGTTTATTATCATGGTTTAAGACTCAAAAGGAATATAGGTCTCTTCCTTTATATATCTTATGGTCAATATGGAGTAGGAACCCTCTTGTGTTTGAGCAGAAAGAGTCTAATGTTAGAGTTGTCATTATAAAGGCGTTTGCATATTTCTCTGAAATTGGCCCAATAAAGAAGCTCAAAAAACAGAGGTAGATAGTGTACAAGGAGATATGGAAAGATCTTTTGATAGGGTTCTTCCATGGTGCATGCAAGCAAAGGAGTTGTGGATGTAGGGTCCTTGTTGTGTTAAAACCAAGCAGATATCATCCCTTTTGGTGGGAGGGAGGCAGAGCGACAAACAGCAAGGACGGAATTATAGAATTGTGGGGGATTTTTACATGCTCTAGATGGTTGGAATTGGAGACATTGCACATCTATGGAGATGCAAAAGTTATAATAGAATGGGTAAGGGGCATTCTCTATTCAATCCACCCATTCTATTAGGAATTTGGTATGCTCTTTCAGAACATTTCATTTGGGCACATTTATAGGGAGCAAAATCAGATCGCACATCTCCTTTCTTTGAAAAGGAGTGAGGAAGATATTCTTTGCTGCTTTTGTTCAGGAGTGAGGGAAGATATTCTTTGCTGCTTTTGTTCAGGACACCGTGACGAATGCTGGGAGCATTAACTACTTTGAAACTGGAAACCAATTTTTTGTTTTTTGTAGAGTTTTTGTATAGTTAAATAAATTTCACTGTCAAATAATATGTATCACAGTTAGAAACATGACAGACTATGGACAACTGAAAAATATAACCAAAAAACAGTTTGAGAAGTTCACAGGATGAAATCCTATAATAATATCTAGGATCCTTTTTAGTGAACCGTGGAGACATTCCTAATTTCCTACTTCCTTTAGTGGAGACCACTATCCCCGCCGCTAGCGATGTGAACATTCATTATAATTATAATGAACACATTCACAGATTCTGCCGTCCCGACTCCCGAGTTCCATACACCGAGGCCTCGGGGGCTAAGTTGTCATCACTATAATGTACACAACTACACTAAATAAAAGATATAGCATCCTATTACTCAAAACATAAATATATTTTTAGGCCGTTGACATATACATCCATCCGATTATCTTTTATTTATAAATTTTATATCCATTGCTTCTCAATTTTTTATTTATTTTTATATCCATTGGTTCTAAATCTTTTATTTATAAATTTTATATCCATTGCTTCTCAATTTTTTATTTATTTTTATATCCATTGCTTCCAAATCTTCTATTTAAAAATTTGATGTTATATTTAGCCTCCAAAATATAGATTGGCTGTATAGAAAAGATGTGGTTTTCATTATTTCTACTATTAAAATCTTTTTGGGACACTCTAATCCATTTTTGTCACTCTTTTAAATAGTATGTCATATGTGCTTGAAAGACCATTCACTTGAGTGTTATCTTTCAACAATTTTCATTTTATGTGTGCTAAATCATCTCTCACACAAATCACCTTATGTGTGCAAATTTTATTGATTAGTCTCGTCCCAAAAAACAAGAAACTTAGTCCAAATTCAAAAGCAACCTAAAAGGAACATATATTCTAACATTCTTAAAAGTCATGAATCACATAAAAATATATATATTTACCATACTATATTCATTGTTTGATCCAAATCAAGTGTTTCAAGATTTTTCCATGATTGTCAATGTAATGTTCTACTGAAAAAGTGATGTGTTGCGTGATGTGGTTGTGATTTCCTACTTTTAGTGACTATCTATACTCCAATAAACTCCCACTATATATACTTAGCTTGTAGATGGTGAATATTCTCCATGGTTACTTACCTCCATTTGTCACGGGTCTTTAAAAATTAACACACAAGTTTTGCATTATGAATGCACTTGTTTGACTCATATATCAATAGTTATGCATATTTGTTCAAGTTTTGCTAGCAAAGTTCTAACCCTTTATTATATGTCACTTACATTCATTTATGTTTTCTTAGTAAAGCATCCTTAATTATATACATTAGAATCAATTCCATCTACATGAGACAATGATCCCCTTTGCTACAATATTTCAAGGCACCAACCTATAGGAGACACCAATCCCCATTGTTTCAAATATTTGTAGGCATCAACCTACCTCATTGAGTTTGCTTGCCACCCCTACCTTCACCGAGTCTGTTTGTTGCTTCTTCCTTCACCAGGCCTACTTGTTGCTTCTACATTCACCAGCTTTGTTAGCTACTTCTTCCTTCACCAAGTCTGCTTCTCCCAAAACTTATCTTTTTTGGCCTCTTCTCAACAACATGAACTTGTACAACATGCGACGTTTCTAATTTTACAAATTTGATTCTAAATTTTTTATTTGAGGCACCTTTTCATGTCTCCTCAGACCTCTAAAATTTTCAAAGTATGAAGATTCCCATAAAATAAGTTATTGAAAAAAACCCAAACTAACTTGTTTGAAATTGATTTCGGGACTATTTAGTAACCCTAAATTCCATAGGGCACATCTCCAAAATTACAGTGAACCAAATTCCCAAAGTTTTACCATAGATGCATAGAGGTTTCTTCTTTGTCTGCTCCAAATTTCATAGTCTCAAACATTACAATAAAAATATTATAACAAAAATTCCAAGCTATCATGTTCGAAGCATACATCTTGAGAACTAAAATAAAGGAGACATCCTAAGAAGTGATTTTGATACTGAGATGTGAAATGCTTTCTTGGCGGAGCAGACTTTTTGAATTCATCGTTGTTGATTTTGTAAGATAAATAACAGTCTTTGTTGGTCTTCATCTACTTTCTTTTTTCTTATTTCATTATTCTTTCATCGTTAACAAATCCATTTAGAAAATATCATCTCGACTGAAGTTTATCTCCTTTCCTGGTACCACTTTCATTGTTCAAGGGGCTCTTGATAAAAATAGCATATCTTTTGGGATTTTTTCCATTTCCCTTTTCTTATGTTATTGTGCTTGATTATTCCTAAAATGTCTTATGATGTTCCTTGTATCAAAGACCCGTTTTGATGAAAGATTACCTTTGATAGCAGAGAATATCATCTAATATTTTGATACCCTTTCCAAACTTCAAGTTTTGATTTGATTGAGCATTTGATTTCTCTAGTTCTATTCTCAAGGAAATAAATTCTGCTTATAGATTTTAATAATTTTCTTCCTTTTCTTTCAACTAGATTCTCACTACTTATTCTATCATCTTTGCCTCTTATAGCTGTGTCTTCAAGATGGAAATTGTTATTTCATCAAGATCATGATACTCTTTCTTCTAGGGCACTAACAAGTTATGCCTCAAGGTTTACTTTCCTATCAATATCATCATCCTTTGAATCAATTCTCTCTACTTGATTGTATTCATCTTCTTTATCAACAATATTTGCATCAATGGATATGAAAGAAAGTTCTTCTTCGTTAATATTAGATGCACATTTATCACTTTCTTTTGAGGAGATATTATCTTCTCTAGAATAAAAAAACATTCTTCTTGGAATACTTTCCTCTTTTGTGTCTATATGACTTGCTTCTATTTTCACGTTCTTCTTCATCATCGTTTTCCTCACATTTTGCATATGGCCATTTAGCATCAAAATACTAAATTTTACCACAATTAAAGCATTTGAATGGCAGCTTACCTTGGTATTTTCCAAATATTCTTTTCAGCTTTCTCACAAATCGTGACTCTTCTACATCTTATTCATTTATGGAAGTATCATTGGTTTTACATTCTTCTCTCTTCCTTGAAACTTTGAAAGCGACTTCCTTGAGAGTTTACTTTCCATTTTGTATCATGATTTCATATGTATTGAAAATCCCATGTAACTCATCCATCTTCATATTTTCCATATCCTTTATTTCTTCAATAGATAATATATTTGGATCAAATCTTAAGGGGATATATCTTAGCACCTTCAATACAATCATAGATTCCTCAAATTATTCACTAAGTCCTCGAAAAGTATCGATAATCTCATCCACAGTAAGGAAGTAGACTACAATATATTCTTTATCATTCATATTCAAACTTTTGAACAATCTTCTTTGGGTTTGAATTTTTTCTCTTCACTTTTTCATCTCCTTCATGATTATTTTGAAGTTTGTCCCAAGTTTCCTTTCAATATTGACATGCATTACTTTGACAAACTCTTATTCAGATAGGCCATAGAAGATGAAATCCATGATCTTTCATTATTTATATTAGCCTTCTTACCATATTGAATAGATGGAGAAGTTGCTAGAGCTTTATAACCATCCATTATATATGTCTAAATGTCAATAAAAATGTACATAATATAAGTCCTCGTCCTTACCCTTTAGAAGGCATAATTTGTTCCATAAAATAATGGAGCTTTGGTTGTGAATGAACCTTCATGATTGATCATGGTCCCTTTAAGATCTCCCTTCTATTGGTTGGAATACATTTGAAGGAACTTACTTTGATACAAATTATTGGATTCACACTTATACTAACTTAGGGTCGGGGGGTATAGGGTCGGGGGGTATGCATGAATCAATATAATAAAATTTCTATCTTATTTAAATAGTCATGAATCCTAATCAAATAATCTCACATACAAAAAACAAGATATGAATGAAAATATCTTTATAACAAATCATTGTAGCCACCACCCTACTGATACAAACTTTGGAGGAACCAAACTACAAAATGTTGATCCCACCTACTAAGATATTTGTATGCACTAACTTATAAGACAAACCAATCCCTTTTATTGCAAGATTTGTATGTACCAACCTGTAGGAGACACCAATCCCTTTTATTGAAATATTTATAGGAACCAACCTATAAGAGACACTAATTCATTTTATTGCAAGATTTGTAGGGACCAACCTAGATATGACACACCAATCCCATTTTCTCCAAGGTTTTTATGCACTAAACGTAAAGAGACATTAATACCATTTTTTTCAAGATTTGAATGCACCAATCTATAGGAGACACCAATCCCGTTTGTTGCAATATTTGTAGGAATAAAATTACAGGAGATACCAATTCCCTGTGATGCAAATTTTGTAGGAACCAAACTAGAGGAGACATCAATTCCAAAAGCTGAAAATATTCATAGGCACCAACCTACTTCATTGAGTATACTTGCTACTTCTACCTTCACCAGGTTTGTTAGTTGCTTATGCGTTCACTAGGTTTATTATTTGCTTCTAACTTCACTAGATTTTTTTTACTTCTTTTGCCTTCACCATTCCTGCTTGTTTCTTCTACCTTCACTAGTTATACTAAATACTTATACCTTCACCAAGTATGTTAACTACTTCTCGCTTCACCATGTCTACTTCCCCCAAAATGTGTTGTTCTTAGCTACTTCTCAAGAAAAGACTTGTACCAATTTCATGTATCCAGTTTGGAAATTTGATTTTGAAATTTTTACCTAAGGCATGTTTATGTATTCTTGGATATTTGAAACTTTCATAATATGAAAAGACCCTAAAAATAAGTTGTAGCAAAAATTCCAAGGTAACCTATTTGAAGCTGATTTTAGGACTAGTAGGAACTGTAACTTCCACATGACATACCTCTAAAATTATAGTGAACCAAAGTCTCAAATTTCTACCACAAGTACCTAGTGATCTATTATTTGTCTCCTATATATTTCAAAGTCTAAAACCTCTCATAAAAATTATTATAGCAAAAATTCTAAGCTCACCTTCTTGAAGCATATTTCTAGAGCATTTAGGAGCCCTAACTTCCTTATCGCATATCTCCCAAATTATAACGAGCCAAGATTTGAAATTTAAACCATAGGTATCTAGTTATATCTTCTCTATCTCCTCCATATTTGATAGTATGAAAGATTTCATAAATACAATTATATCAAAATTTTCAAGCTAATATGTTTGAAGCATCCCAGATGCGGTGGTAATTGCTGATTTGATGGTGGTTTGCCTCGCGGGACTACATGGCATGGCCACATACACCCCGGGAGGCCGCAGCATTCATGCGGGAGAGTTTATCACCATAGGTCGTCACTCGGTGCTACATTTATGTTTGGGAGGCCGACCAGGTAGGCGCTCAATATGATTTCTTATGGCTCATCATCTCTCGTTTCCTTCACTCCGGCTTCGTGGTTCTTGGTTTGGTCTCGGCGTGTGCCGGAGGTCTCCATGCCGCCGTAATCTCGCCATTGCGTCCCAACAAGCTTCCTGAGGGCAGCATCGCTCAGCCTTCCGCGCACCTCCCTGGGCAGGCGTTGCTATCTGGGTTGTTGTATCAATATCCTCCCTGGCTACCATTTCTCGCACAGTCCCTTCTTTTCCCTGCATTTCGCTTCTCCGTTTGGTTTCAATTCACCCTCTCCACCACTGTTGTCTCCTGTCCATTCAGCTTTCCCCCTTCATCTCAGTGCAACCATGCCGAGGCTTAGGCACCGGTTAAGATGCAGGCGGGGCAGTTCCAGGGCTCGCACCTCCAGTCGGTATCGCTCCCCTTCCTCCAGCCCTTCGTTGTCTTCGTCTGAGAGTTTTTGGGGTCGCTATCCACCTACTCGATGTCAACGAGGGAGGGGCCGTGGGCGTTGACTCCCTTCCTCCACCGGGTGTGGTGTCTCTGCTTCTCCTTCGCCTTCAGAACCCCGTCCTCCTATCTTTGCTTCCCTCCATAATTCGTCCACCGCCATCTTCCACTTCTAGTGCAATTCAATTCGGCCCTTAGTCATTGCGACGATCTATGTTTTATTTAAGGAAATCCCTGGGGCAATCCCTGAACGCCCTCCTCTTGCGCATCCTGTTAGCTTGTCGGCCTCCCCTAATGTGGCGCAAGCCCCTCAGCCTGTTGACAAAGGTCCCTCATGCAAAGCTGGCGAGTGCAGTTCGAGCATCCTCCAGGACATTGGTTGCAGGATGGAGGTAGCGAAGCAGGCGTTGCAGCAGCTCAAAGGCGCCCTGTTCCTGATGACGATGATTGCTGATGGTGCAGGATTGAATAAGAACTGCCCTTGGAGGATTATGGTCTCTAGTGCTATCAACTTTGCCCAAGTAACTATGTTTATTTCGTATGTCATTTTTGTTGTTTCTGGTTGTAACAAGTTTTGGTATGGCATAGCTGGTTTCCTCTGTAGAGGCAGCTTAAAAACGTTGCTCGAGCTGGTTTCCCCTTGTGGGCGGCTCAATTTTTGCTATCTTATTGAATGTATGTCGCCTATGTAGGCCATGAACTCGCTGTAATATATGTTTCATTAATAGATTTAAACTTACTTAGAAAAAAATGTTTGAAGGCATATTTCAGAAGCATTCAAGTATTGTCATTTCCTCATCTTCGAAATTGTAGTGAAAAAACGTCTAAAATTTCTACCATAGGTACCTAGAAATATCCTCTTTATATTCTCTATATTTAACACTCTGAAACATGAAAAAAATAATGTTATATAAAAAAAATCCTAGGCTACCCTATATGAAGCATTTTTCAAGAACATTCAGGAACCCTAAGTTCCTCAAAGAATATCTATGCAATTATATTAAACTGGTATCTAAAATTTGTACTATAGACACATGAAGGTCTCATCTCCATGTCTTCCATGTTTCATCATATGAAACATCCCAGAAGAAAATTTATAGAGAAAATTGTTTGAGATTGAAAAGCAGAGTAGAGGGATGATACAATTATGATATATTTTTTAGAACCATTATACTTTATTTTTACATTTACTATTATAAATATATTTTAATTTCAACTAAATGCCCGAGACTAAACAAGATACATGAGAAAATATTACATGGAAAATGGTTAAAACATAAATTAGTGAGATGATATAACTTCCATCTATGTTTTTTATTTATGTATATGCCATTTATGTTTTCTATATGATTTACAAGAAGAATTCAAATATTTCTTGTTTTGCTATATATATATATATATATATATATAAGGGGGGGATTTGAACTAGTGACATTTTAGCAAGGAGTAACTTAACAGTACACCCATTCACCATCAATTCAAAGCCCAACAAATATATTTATTATAATTTATATGATTCACAAGAACAATTCATTTTTTTTTTACATATTCCTATAAAAGTAATGTGACATAATTTCATGATCCTAACATGGTCTAGCGATGTAATAAACCAATGTAAAGGGAGCATATAGTTTTCAAGAATTTTCCATGATCATCAATGTAATGTTCTACTGAACAAAATGAAATTTTATGGATTGTCATACACCATTATATCTTTTTCATTTCCATTCACTAAACACTAATTAAATCCCTAACTCATTGAGTTTCCCAACCTCCATATTGTCTCTCGCATTTGGTTGTGATTTCCTACCTTTAGTGACGACTATAATAAACTATATACTCCAATAAACTCCCACTATATATAATTTGCTTGTAGATGGTGAGTTTTCTTGCCACCCCTACCTTCACCGAGTATGTTTGTTGCTTCTTCTTTCACTAGACATGTTTTTTGCTTCTACCTTCACCAACTTTGTTATCTACTTCTTCCTTCACAAAGTCCGCCTGTAACAACCCTGGTTAAAAATCCATGTAAAAATATATAAGACCAAGGTCATGGGACACATATTCCAATATGAATGATGGGCCAAACATCTTGATGGGTGTTCATTTCAGTTTATTATGGTTAAAGGAAATTGGCAAAGTCAATGGCAAAGGCTTTGGAAAGGCATGAGACATTAATTGGGATTTTATTTATGAAAATAATAAAAAATAGGAGAAAAAGGAGGTGAAAGGTCACAAGTTGCATGTGAGGAGGAAAATGAAGGAAAATAATGAAAAATGAAGAAAATAGAGGACTCATTGATAAAAATTCTTCTAAGGATCAGTTGGATTTTTTTTTTTCCTAGTTAAGTCTCTCATTTTATTCTCTCTCTCTCTCTCTCCCACACACACACACACACACACAGTTTTGGATAGTTAGAGTTTTCTTCGAGCACTCTTAGAGGAATGTGGCATACTTTGGATTTGAAGTAAGAAGGCAAAGGAAAGGCAGGAAAGCGCAACAGGACATCAGGATCCCGTCTACAGTTGGATTTCTTTGTAGGTATCAAGTTGCATGTATGGATTCCTTGCTATTTTTGGCATGCATGGTGTATTCATGTGGTTTATTGGGCATGATATGTCATTGGCATGGAGGATTTTCTAGATTGACAGTGGATTTTCCTAGCCTTTCCATTTCCTAGATAGAAATGGTGTTGTGGGTTCAATTTCATTGTTTGTTTCATGGTTGGTTCTCATGTTCCTTTAGTTTTGGTTTGAGTTACTAGTTCTTGGAGCCTTGGTTGGAAAAACACTTTGGAGCCCGACAGAAAAATTTTAGGTTGAGTTACTATTCCTGGAGCCTTGGTTGGACAAATTCTATAGAGCCCTAGGTGGGTTGAGTTACTAGTGCTGGAGCCTTGGTTGAAACAAATACTTTAGAGCCCTGGACAACTTGGGTAGAGACCAATCTAGTGATGGTTGTGATGTCTGACAGTGAGGTGGAATCACTTTTTGAGGGTTGAGATGGTTTGGCCTTTGGAAGCCCTGGTTTGGTTTAGAAGATCCCACATTCACGCTTGGAATATGGCACAAGGGTGATTGGTTGAAGAGATATTTGGCTCAGCCATGTCTATGGTCAAGTGGAACGTGGAAGTCCCATACTTGGTTGCATTTTTCTTATGGAAATAAGAGCTCTTTTCCCTTTGTATTGATGTGTAAATATGATTTTTTTTCTATGGATTATATGGTTTTTATGTGCTTGTAATTTCTATTTCTTATATGCTGGTTAAGACTAAGTTTTATGATGGTGATGAAGTATGGATCTCATCATGTTTTGATTCATAATTGAATGGAAAATGTATCTATGCCTAAATAGACTATAATGCATATAATGTGATGTAACAATAATGCTTCTTAACGATCCTCAGATAAGTATGAGACACATATGCTCAGATCTGTTATTTACACCTATAGATTACATCCTTGTGACAAGATTGACGAAATGTATGTCATGGCTAGTCGGGGTCCAGATAAGTCTTTATTTGAATGTTTTCTTGTGCACCATTTTTTCACTGATATATTTCACTTCTAAACTTGTCATTGAGTTTTGGGCAATGACCTAAGCTATGGGCCTGAAAAAGAGGCTCAAATCTCGGGGATGCTTGCATAGGCCCGTGGGAAAATTTCCCTGGACGCATGCATGCAAATGCTGTGGGAACGTCCAGGGATCTGAAGGCCTAAAGTCTCAGTGGGACCCATGGGTTGGATGCCTAAGTGGTTGGGATGGCTCCTAGGAGTTCTGTTGTTGATGTGGAAAGTATGTTTGGTATGTTTTCGTCAGTTCCACTTCCTTAAGGTCAACTAGGAGGTTGAATAAGATCATAGTAACATATCTTCGTCGCATGTTTACCCCAGTTGGCTGGTTACTTGGATAGATATGTGAGGAGGGTGCTACAGAGTGGTATCAGAGCATGGTTCACCCCTTGTACTGGATGGGCGGTGTGTGTTGGTCATGCATTCATGTCAATTGGATGTGTGTTAATCATCCTTATGGTCTATATTCTTGTTGCACATGCCATGCATGGTGTCGGTCATGGTTGTAGTGATGTCACCATTTAAAAGAGGATGTTGTTGTTGTGAAGTGTGTTGTCATGAGTGTATGATTGGTTATGCATTATGATGTGTCTATCGTGCATACATTTCAGTTGCATATGTGTTATGTATGTTGGTGGACTATGTGCTTGTTGTGTATGCATGGTGGTGATCATTGTTGCAATTGTGTCACCATGTGGAAGTTGATGGTGTTTTTTGTTGGATGTTATTGCCATGAGTGCATGTCGATTATGCAATTTTTTTATGCATGGCAGTGTCTACATGTTTTTATGCATGCATTGTCATGGTTATGATCATTTTCCATGAGTTCATTATAGGAAAATAGGTCATCATGATGTTTGGTATGCTATAGTGCTAATGTGTTGGTTGAGATAGAGCAGGAGATGCAGATCATCAAAGTGAAGTTGTGGCATTGGACTTCGGAGTAAGAGCAAATTGTCATGTAGGTATTGTATGTTTGGAATGCAAGTATGTTGGTTAATGGTTGTTATAATAATTAGGGTTATATACATGTTTGACACCTTATTGTTGTTGGGTTACATGTATGAAAAATGCTAGCTGATTAGTTTAGGTATATGCATTATGGTTATGTGTATGTCTTCCATTATATTGATGTTATGGTCACATACATGATAGATGTTAGTCAAATAATGTGATCATATGTACATGGGTTGGTTAGTCATGCATGGTATTAACTCTATCACTATGTTATATGTTGTTGATGATTATGTTATATGATTAACTTGTTGTTGTTATATGTTAGTTAAATTGATGGTTAGTGTTATTGCCTTTAAGATCTTGATGTTATATGTATCATGCTAACCTGGATTTATCTATGCAGATGGTTATGGTTGTGGCATTCGGGCATGATTTTATATGCTTGTGATATTATGTCATACTAATATAGACTGATTGTGCATATGTGATTGTTATGCATGGATGACAACTATTTATGAACTTATGAGGTGAACATGTTAGTTAATTATTGTTATGTATATCATGACCTTATTTATGTTTTAGTTGATGTGTTGTGAAGTTATATCATGCTAATCTAGATTTATTGTGCAGACAATATAGCCTCCCCTGAGTACATTAAGGTATGAGGTTGCTTATGTCGACTACTTTATGCTTAATTGCTTGATTATGTCATCTATATGGTGTTGAGTGTTTAGTGCCTATTATGTGGTCTAGTTTATTTATCTAATTGTTGAAGATTGTAACAAGAAATAGTGAAGTTGGAATCCGAAAACATCATCCTTGATCCTAGTGAAAAATAAGCACCTACAGTAGGTGGGGCCCACACAGGGTATTTTTAGGTGATATGTCTATTTTTAGAATTTGGATCAAAGTCTATTTTTATCAGTAATCTATTGATAGATGGTTGAGTAAATTATATGGATGGATGGGTGTCTAAGTTTGGAATGCATGTGCTAAATTTTTTTGTGGAATGCATGTCTAAAATTAGAATGCATGTCGATTTTTGTTAAGCCCTTAACAAAAATTAGACAATAAATAATTATCTATTTTCAATGAGCACTTGGAACTAGTTAACTGAAGTGGAAAATCAGTTAGCTAAGTGGATTTTGAGTTGAAGTGGTTGGTTGGTGGACCATGCAGTGGACTTCGTTGTAACTGAGTGATACAAATTTGTAACAGAGTTGGATGTGTAGTTATGTGAGTTGATATTTAGTTTAACTCAGTTAAGTGGGTTAAAATCAGTTGTGCTAGTTGTAACTAAAGATACACTAGTGAGAGATCAGTGAATCAAATATTAAATTAACTCACAAGCAGTGGTATCACTTGCAACTGAAGAAATACTATTGTTAACTACATGCATGTCCTATCTAGTGGAGACCCAGTTAAGAGATAGGTGAAAGGGTCTGGTTGACTATTAGTTGTGACTATAGTGGTGCATTAAATGCATCCAAACACACATTAGAGATGCTTATGAGGATTTTGCAGTCAAGGCTGGCCATATCAAAATCATTCAGAGGTTCTTGACCATCAAGGATTGCGCAGTGGACGCAGGCTGTCAGGAGGCAGTAAATTGGTGCATGAATATGCCAATTTTTGTATGACAATGTGAGACGATTGTATATTGTATTGAGAGCTCTTGGATTGGAGTCTTGTATGAGATTTTTTCATGATCCATGATATAAATAATATATGAAATTTGGGGTTTTTAGCTTTATGCTTTCCCGGTAAAAACTTATGTGTTATGTGCAATTAATTTTTCTTCATGTGTTTGCAATTGGCGTTTTAATTTCCGCAAAAGAATTAATTAGAAGGTTTATGTATTTAATAGTGGATATAATTGTTAGATCAGGAGAGTTTGGTAATACACCACAGTATTAATAAAATTTCTACACTAACATGGTACAATTTAACGGTATGTTTGAATGTTTGATTAATCACATGATATGAGTTTGTGTTTATAAGATTGCATGAAGAAATGATCTTGTTTTAAGATGGTTGTACTAACACATATGTGTTGGAGAGATGACATATACTTGAGTGTAAGTAGGTGATAGTTGTAGCATTATGTATTATGACTGATGAATGTGAGTTGATTGTGGATTATGACATGGTTTTTAGTCTTGGTAAAATTTGATTTCGAATTGATAGATATGTTGTCTTGATCTTTGATACATACGACTGACATGCGTCTTCAGTTATAGGTTAGCGTGCTTGACACAACAAGGTAAGATAAATAGTATATTTTTATATTTATATGCGTTGATAGTTATGTGGTTATGGCAGTATGATCCATGGATTGCATAGCAAAAGATACTGCCATGAAATCTTGGAGAAGGATTAGGTTGAGTTTTCCTTCGGAAGCACTATGGACCAATGGGGATTGAGCCATGGTGTTTTTGCCAGTCTTGTGATTCTGATCTCTTGTGGTTTTTTCCCTTGATTTTCGGCTTTGTTTATGTCTAGTGTATGGCCATACCACCTTGTTGCGGTGTATTATTGTTATTGATTCTCATGGTTTTCTTCTTGTTGTTTCCTTTTGTTTGAGAGTCTTCGGAATTGGTTGGGGAAAGAGGAAAATAATGGAGCTCGGGGAGAGTTGTTTCCTACCCAACAGGTAATGAAAGACACGAATGAAGCTTGATGCATGAGTAAGCGCAATGAAGGGTAATAATATGACATTCGGTTGGACTAGTTGGGTCCATTGTGGTAAATGGACGGTGGCAATAGAAACATGAGAAATGCAACATAAAAGGTAAAGAAAGTGGATCTGAGGTGTTAGATGCCTTGACTATTTTTTGAGTTGTTGTTCTCAACATTGTGCATGATGTGCATGAATAAATGAAGTTATCTTAACCTAAAACTTATGATATCTAGCAATTGTGGTGTGATCATGATTATGTTGATATTTATATATGTATACATGTATGTATGTCATGTCTAACATGGTCGTCATGGATCATGATTGTTTAATGTTAATTTTTACATGTATATATGTATGTATGTGTGTCATTGTATGACAGGGTCATGAAGAATCATTATCGTGCAAGAATTATTGATTATGTAGGTGAATAGCATGAAGAGTTTATTGGTATTATGAGGAATCAAGTGGGAAGAGTAACCCTGGTAGAACTATGAGGTCAGTATCATGTGGACATGAATTGATATTATATGCTTGTACTATGCCTATGTTTATGTTCTGGACATGTAATGCTGAGGGGTACATCAATGAAGTGAAAGTAGCGTGATATGAAGAATGCTAAGATAAACATGGATAGTGGAAAGACACTAGAAGCAAGGTTGCTTGTGGGGTCAGTGTATGGTCTATGGATGTGCAGTGTTACTGTTGTGCATATGTCACACATGTTGTATTTTCAATGATTGTACCTGTGGTGATGAGTACATGTAACATATGTAGCATTGTGTACATATGATGTTGTATGCATGCTGTATATATGTTGTTGTTTGTGTATTGCATATGGAATGCTATGTATATATGGTGATATGTGAATGTTGGATATGCAGTTCTGAGTACATACCGCACTGTGCGCATGTTGGATATGTGGTGTTGTGTGCATATGGTGTTGTGCGCATGTTGGATATGCGGTGTTATATACATATGGTGCTATGTACATGTTCTAAATGCAGTTTGAATGTACATATCGTATTGTGTGTGTGTTGTACATATGGTGTTGTGTGCATGATTGTACATGTGGTACTGTGTGCGGGTAGTGTTGTGTACATGTCGTGCATGTGGCATTGTGTACATGTGGTGTCGAGAACATGTTGTCCATGTGATGTTGTGTACATGTGGTATTATGTACACATTGTACAGGTGGTGCAGTGTACATTTGGCATTGTGTACACGCTGTGTAGGTGGCGTCATGTACATGTGATGTTGCACACACGTTGTGTAGGTAATGTTGTGTATAGGTGGTACTGTGTACATGTTATGCATATGGTACTGGTATACATGTGGTATTGTGTTCATGTTGTACGTGTTGTGTTGTGGACATGTGGTACTATGTATGTGCATGGTGTAGTCGTGGTATCATGAAATGTGTATTCGTTGTGTTTTAATCTATATGTGCATATGTATTGTGTTGTGTTGGACACCGGATGTAGGTGTATGTGTTGAGTTGTAATGTACATCGGGTGTAGGTGTATCTATGTTGGCCCTCAATTTTGGTCATTTTTCCTATTCTAAATCCAGTTATTTACCACCATATTCCATCCTATTTCACCTATATATGTCTCATTTGAGTCCTTTTTTCATATTCAGGTAAATAAATTAATTTTTTCAATTTTTAGAAATTTTTGTAAAAATTGGGTTTTAAGAGTAATTTTGGATTGCATTAAAATTTCCGTAATAGCTCCATTAAAGTCATATGTGCAGGACACTTGGGTGATATCTGAGCACTTATTTGGAAAGATTGGGAACCATGGATAGAGAAATACCTATTGGTTCAGTCAAACTGAGCAAAAACATGCTCGGTCAATGCTGGTCAAAATTGACCTGTCATTCATGAATCCCAAGTAAAAAGGGGCAGATTTATTATTTTGTGAGGTTTTTCCTGATTTTGTGAACCAAAATTGATGAGTTCGGCATGTAAGGATGGATGTTATGAAACCAACTCCAAAAATAGAAGAAAAGAGAGTTCAACGCCTTAGAAATCAACCACTTCGAGGGGGAAACCTCCAATACGTTACATAAATGAACAATTCTTGGATTATGCAAATCACAAAACTTCCTTCTATATATAGGAGTCCATGGGGTCACAATACAATCCTAGCCGACCTAACAATAATAATGTAAGGGCACAATAATAACAATATTGGGGTTACAGGGGTACACCAATAACAATAAGGGGGTTACACTAACAACAATAAGGGACTATACTAGTAATATAGGGACCCAACATGCCCCTCTCCTTCAAAAAAGGGTTGTTTTCAACACTTGAGTAGCTCTAGGTGCTTCTGTATAAACTTCTCATCCTCCCATGTAGAATCTTCAGTGGGTAAGTTCTTCCACTTGATGAGATACTCTGAAATTGATCGATTTTGTAGCTGTCAAGTTCTTGTTTCCATGACCGCTTCAGTTTCCAATATGATTTTACCTTCCTCATCAAGTTCCGGCAATATTGTTTGAATTGGAATTTTGTCCCCCAACCCATAAACTTATTTAAGCATGAAACATGGAAAAATTGGATGCACTCGCGAAGAAGTAGGAAGCTCCAATTTGTATGCCATAGTACCAATATTTTGCAACACCTTGTAAGGACCATAGTACTTTGGCGATAATTTATTATCCTTATTTGATTGCTTGAGGGACACTTGTTTGTATGGGTGTAGTCATAAAAATACCCAGTCTCCTACATCAAAAATTCTCTTGATGCAATGTTGATTTGCCTGTTGTTTCATTCGATTTTGTGCCAAATTTAGGTTATCCTCTAAGAGTTGGAGAACTTCTTGTTGATGCTCGACGTGATCTTCCACTGCTTGAACCTTAGTATTTTCTCTTAAAGTAGATGTGATGGATAGTGGATGATATCCATAAAGTTCCATAAATGGGGTCATTTTTGCTGCAGTATGGAAGTAAGTGTTATACCACCATTCAGCGAGAGGTAACCACTTGACCCATTGTGTTTTCTTATTAGATACAAAACAACGAAGATATCCTTCTAAAAATTTATTCACTATCTCAGTTTGACTATCAGATTGAGGATGATAAGATGAGCTATGAGCTAGTTGAGTACCCAAACAAGAAAATAATTCCGTCAAAAAATTTCTAGTAAAATTGGGATCTCTGTCACTTAGAATAATATTTGGGTTTCCATGTAGCTTTTGAATTATTTCCATAAATGCAGCAGCAACTGTACTTGCTTTAAATGGATGAGATAATGCAAAAAAGTGTGCATACTTGGTAATTCTATCAACTACCACCATGATGACACTCTTCCCTTCAGACTTAGGTAAACCTGTGATAAAATACATTGAAATCTTCTCCCAACGTTGACTTGGAATGGATAAAGGTTGTAGAAGACCTAGGGTCTTAATTGTCTCAACTTTATTTTGCTGGAAAACCAAACATTCCACCAAAAACTTTTGAATATCAAATTTAAGACCATCCCAAAAAAATTCTTTCTTCACCCTGTGGTAAGTTTTCAAAAATCTTGAGTGTCCTCCTAAAGGAGAAGTGTGCAATTCCAAAAGAATATTTTATTTTAGTTGGGAATTCTTGCAAATAAATAAGCGATATTTGTACCATAAGGAATCATTTTTCCAACTAAATGTATCAGATGTACTAGTATCTTGCTGCAACTTTTGAATGAGTGTCCAATCTGGTTGGATAATAGAAATGGCACAAAGCAATGCTTCCACCTCTTCGTCCTTTCTTGAGAGTGCATCTGCAACAATATTTAGCTTCCCTTTTTTGTAGATGATTTCAAAGTCATAATCCAACATATTTGTGACCCATTTTTGTTGTTCTTCTGAAGATAGTCTTTGTTCCAAAAAGTGTTTATGACTATCATGATCAATTTTTACCTTGAAGTGTCTTCCCACTAAGTAAGGTCGTTGTTAGCACTAAAAATGTTAATGGTGTAATCAGCATTATGTCACTGTTCTAAAATTTTTATTGTGTCTTAGTCCATGTCCAAAGTTTCAGTAATTTCCAATAAAAGTTAAAGGATTCCCAACATCAAGTTATTTTTAAGTGAATAGGGGTCATAGTGTTTTAGAGTCCTAAAATAAATTAAAATCTCTTTTTTGGCTTATTTTAGTGTTGAAAGTTAGTCAATGTTTGGGTAATAAAATTGCAGTTATCTAGTATGGAATAATAGCTACTTTTGTTGCAAATTTATTTTCAAAACAGTAAAGGTCAGCTTTTTCTCAGAAATGGAAGTCATATATTCCACACAGTGAAAAGCACAACTATTTCAGTGAGACTTTGGTTCTCTCAGAAAAGAGGCTATGGGTAAACAGGTAATCAGTTTTCGAAGAAAGAAAATTAAGGCTTCGTGGCAACCCGAGTTATTTAAAATCAAAGTGTAGCCAGAAGAAAACAACTTAACCAACAAAGTGGGAGATCCAGAGAAGAGCAGCAGATAATATTTAAAGGAAGCTGGCCGGGAAATAGACTAGTGAATGAAGCAATGGGGATGAACTGCATGCAAAAAGAACGAATGACCATGATCTAATCGCAGATCCAAAGGGGAGCAAACCGATGGCTGAGATTAAAGCACACATGGGGCAACTTCGCAAATCGCAGTTTTTAAGTTTTATCATTAAGTCAAATTGCATGGTATGTTAAGTGATTTGCGATGGGATGAGGCTAAGGGGCAAGCAAGGAAGACCATCAGATCTGGGGGCAGATCAACGGTGGAGATTAAAGCACAGATGGATTGATTTCGAAAATCACAGTTTTTAAATTTTATCGTTAAGGCTTCGCATGGTATGTTAAGCGATTTGTGATGCGATAAGGTAAGGTACACGTGTCGGCGTAGTGCACCAGTGTGATTTCGCAAATCACAGAGTTTATGGTTTAGCTGTTATTAGTGTAAAGTTAAATTTTTTGGCTGGCCGATTTGCGATTGCTTCCTATTGGTCAACTGGTTGCGGGGCCCAAGAACCACAATTCCGCATGAATGCATATTTTTTGGGAGCAATTACGGTTTTGTTTAAAGTTCCAATAAATGTTTTTGATTGCACGAGTATGTATGTTTATAAAACTTTCGATGCAGGATTTGCGACCGATTCCATTTCTCTGCCATGTCACCTCCACCCTCATCGCACATCACACTTCGCCATGTTCAACATTTAACTCCCACATTTCACAATAAATCTTCCATTGCGTGATCTGCGATCGATCCCACTTCTTCACCACGTCACCACCCCCCCTCGCCTATCATTTATTCCACTCCATGTCTCCTCTATCAATTAAACCTGTTTCAAAGTATTTTCTTTGTAATTTTTCATAAAATGAACCTTCGTCATTCTATCCAAAACTTTTGGGTTTTTCCGCCATTACAAAAGGTTTTCAACCAAAAAAGGGAAAGGAATAGTGGAACAGCGGCAAAGTTTCTCTTAAACAGTTTTCTACCACTACTCTCGGTACCAACACGTTTTTACCAGACACCAGGCAACATTCAAGGAATGCCACACACCATTTTTTCTGCTATTTTCACTTTTTATGGTGTTGGTTGCACCAGAACGTAAGAGGAGTCTTCCCATAAAATTTCCACATCATACAAACCACTTCAAATTGTCAGACTTAATGTTGTTATTGTTTTTAATGTAGCATTTTGTAACTAAGATTAAGGGATAAGCCTCACCTCTTGCATGAGCTTGTAATGACTTTTGAAACAGATTTACCTTTTTATGTGGAAGATGACAATATCATATTTTGTATATATATGCCAAATTGATATGAAGTCAGGGTTGGTTGGTGGTGATTGCATTTTGACTTATATGAACTGTAATTTTTTTGTCAATGAAATGGAATGATACTACCGAGGACTTATTACCAATTTGTTGTGTGTATTGTCTACTTTATTTGTGTTTCCATATCTCTTTTCTTCCAGTTCCAGTTTGCAAATCATCATACTGTTATGTGTTTCTATTAGTCTGTTAAGCATGTTATGTGTTTTATCAGTTTTTGTTAGTCTCACATAGTGAACATTCCTGATAAAATATATGTTATAACAGTGGAAGAGCATCACTCATGATAGTTATTCTTCATTATTTTTCAGTGAGAATCTTGTCAGACTAGAAATAGCTTTCTCTCAATGGAATATTGTCAAACTGATACTTTTGTCGATTTCTACTAAATCAGTAGATTTATGTTTTACAGACCTGTTGATTTTACTCTCATATTTCAATTTCCTCTCTTCATAGACTACAAACTTACACCTTGCTACCACATCAAGTTACAATACCCTCTTTAGTACAACTATGGATTTGACCGAAATCTCTTTTCAGTGAATCAAAGTTTGTACCACCTACAAATATCACAAAACAAACCATTAAATTGCTTTATAGTTTAAGATGTGTCTGGTTAGGTTCTTGCTATAGTTCAAGTGCTGATTCCAGCGCCAACATCTTTTGGTGCGTCTGCCGGGAGACGAAGGCCTTGCAACGAAGTATTCTCCTGAGTCTATTGTTATGAATTGCTGATAATCAGTTCTTGATGGTGAACAATAATTGGTGACCTGAAGAAGACTGTAAATTTTTTCACCTGATGACTCCACGAAGAGGAAGAGGGGTTTCAAGACCTCCTTCTACAAGGAGGAATCAAAGATCTCCAACTATTACTCCAGTTGCTAACCCAGACAAAATCATCAAAGATGCTAAAGAAAAACAAAGATTAGTTGAAGCCACATCTCAGTAAGTGAAGAAGGTACACAAAAATTACATTCCAAAGAAAAAGGTACCTCTATCTACTTTAGAATCTAAAGAGGTTTTAGTTTCAAAATATTTTGTTGAAAAATCTCAAGTTGAAGCTACTCCTCTAGAAAATAAAGTGGATGTTGTTAACCTAGGCTCAGCTGAAGATTTTTCTTACTCATCACCTAGTAAATCTTAAATAAGTACTATTCTAGTTAAATAAGGAAAAACTGAATTTCTAAGTGTTGAAAAGAAGTCAAAAGAGTTTCTGCTGATTGAAGGGGAATTAGAACAAGTATTGGCTATTGCACCCTTTCTTTATAGGGATATTTTGACTGAAGGAGATTTCAAGACTATTTTAAATTTCCTTTAGACTCATCCTGAATACCAATCTCTTGTCACCCCTCAGCAAGAATATTTTAATTTCTCTCCAAATCCAGCTATTGGGTCATCTTCCTCTCATCCACTTGAAAAGACAATACCCAAAGGTATTACCTTTAACTTATCTAAATTCCTTGCTCAGCAAAATAAAGCTGAATTAACTCCATCCCCTTAAGAGACAACTCTAAATTTTGATTCTTCTATTGAAGGAGAAGTTAAGAGATCCTCTGTTCATATTTTTGAAAATCCACTCTTCTCAGTTCCAAAGCCTGAAAATCCAGCTCAAGGCCCCCAATTTCTGCTATCCAAAATTAGAATCAGAATTCACCAATTGTAATTCCTATTTCCAAAAAGGCTACATCAATTGTACATCAACAAAATATGGCTCAACCTTCCCTTACAAGGATGCAAAAAATAGTGGTTGTGAGATATGCGCCACTTGTTCTCCCTCAACACATGCATGCACTTTCCCAAGGAGATTACTTGAAATATCTTCCAAAATACACTGGGGAGGGAGAAGGAGTTTCTGCTGAAGAAAATTTAGTGGCTTTCTATAGTTATGCTGAAAATCATAATATTGAACATGAATTTGTCTGGTCAAGGTTCTTTGTTCAGAGCTTGGATGGTGAAGCTCGAAAATGGTTTAGAAGTTTGGCTCCAAATTCAATTACAGGAATTGATGAATTAGAAGAGATATTTGTGAAGCATTGCGGTGATAGGAAATATTATGTTCATTATCTTATAGAATTTGGAACTCTAAATAAGAAGGTAGATGAGTCATTAACTGATTTTACTAAGAGGTTTAATAAGATTTATCATTAAATTCTTGAAGAGTTCAAACCCACTAAAACCACAATTATGATAAATTTTGAAAATGCTTTAGATTCTGAGTTTGCCTTATGGTTGAGGGCTGAAAAAGCACAGACACTGACAACTATGCAAGAGGTTTCAATTGGAGTGTAGTCTAATCTCATGGCTTCTAATAAATTAAAATTGGAGGAATAAAAGGCAACAAAAGACAAAAAGAAGATGAAATAAGAAAAGCCTTCTTCTTCTAGATCTCTTTCAGTAGAAGAAAAGATCAATCAAATGTCCAATTTGATCAAGGAACTTGCCTCTAAGATGTCAAAATTAGAGGTAGAAAATAAACCAGCTGCTAGAGCCAATCAAAACGAAGCTAATAAAATCGATAGATCAAGAATTTGTTTGTTTTCTGATGATATGAATGCTCAAATTTATGCACAAAATGATAAAAAAAAACAAGAAGTTCAAAATAGAAATTACCCTTTGAGGTCAAAAGGTCCTATTCAGCAGCCTTAACAAAAATCAGATTCAGATAAATAAGCAAATAAACAAAAGGCCACGGTAAATGAGGTTCCTCCACCTCAAAATTCTACCCCAATTGTTAAAATTACAGCGGAAAATAAGGAATTACTTCCAATTTATTTTAGTTTCAAATCTGAATTGAATAAAATCAAAATTCCAGTTCCACTCCTAGAATTATTGAAAAATCCAGCATATAAAGAGTCTTTTAAGAGTCTACTGCAACCTCCTCTCACCCCTGATTCAATTAACCTTGAAGGTGAGCATCCCACCATTTATCTAGGCTGTCATGTCCAAGACCAAAATTATGATAACTCACCTCCTTTCTACCTGTCACTCAATATACATGAAAAATTTCTGCATAATTGCCTATTAGATTCTGGAGCTTCCCACAAACACATGCCAAAGAAAGTGATGGATGAATTGGGATTAGAGATCACCAAGAAATACCATGACCTTTACACCTTTGACTCCAAAAAATTCAAGTGTCTAGGAGTGATTAAGGATTTGGTTGTTTCCCTTACCCAGCTGCTTATGAAAAGCTTAATGATGGACATTGTGGTTGCTAACATTCCTTCTAGATTTGGGATGTTACATTCCATATCTTGGTTTAAGAAATTGGGAGGTACCCTTAAGATGGACATGTCATATGCTACCATCCCAGTATTTAGAGGGGAATTCAGAAGGCTATATATGGAAACTCAAATGGCCTACATCATTAGTGATCAGGACAATCCATCAAACCATCCCATATATGCTGAAGAAAAGGAATTGGGGTCATCAATTCTGCACCTTGCTGACGATGAAAATGATTTCCAATCTGAATCAAGTGAAAAATAACACTTTCAAAGTGAAAATGAACAGTATTCAGAAGGAGAACATATATGGAAATTGTACTTTGATGGAGCCTCATCAAGAGAGGGATCGAGAGCCAGTGTAGTCCTCATTTCTCCTACTCAGCAGAAGGTAACCATATCATACAAAATTCAATTTGCTACCACTAACAACACTGCTGAGTATGAAGCACTTGTGTTGGGTATGAAGGAACCGAAAGACTTGGGAGAAGAACAACTAATTGCCTTTGGTGATTCAGATTTGGTGATTAAGCAGGTGAGAAATAAATACCATGTGAAAAATTCCAAATTGAAGAATTATAGGAATGAAGTCTGGGATTTGATTGAACATTACTTTTCAAAATTTAATATAAATTTTGTCACTAGAGAAGAAAATCAAATTGTTGATTCACTATTTATTGTTGCTAGTAATTTCAAAGTTCCTCTAGATGTCAAGGCAGTCTATGATGTTCAAATAAAAAGCAGACCTTCAATTCCTGATAACATCAAGCACTGATAAGTATTTGAGGATGACATGGAGATTCAGAAATTTTTGGAGTCTGTAGAAGAGTTTCCAGACATACAAATTGATGATGAGCAAGAAATTGTTGAAAACCAAAATAGTAGCGCTTTTAAGAAAAATATAGCTGGGAAAAACATTATAGATCTGAAAACTAATTTTATTCCTAAGGGTTTAGTTCCTTTAGAAAGACTGTTTGATAATAATGATGTTTTTCTCAATCCTGAAAGAAAGGTCGATGGAGAGAGTAAAATAGAATGTAATATTGGTACAGAATATTAGCCAAGATTGGTCAAAGTGTCCAAATTCCTTCCTCTGGAAACCAGAACAAGATATATCAAAATGCTAAAGGAATTTGTCGATATTTTTGCATGGTCTTATAGTGAGTTGAAAACTTATGATAAGAGCATAATGGAGCACAAGATCCCTTTGAAAACAGATGCAAAGCCTGTAGCACAAAAAATCAGACATATCAATCCCATGCTTCTCCCAATCATTGAGAAAGAAATCAAAAAATTATGGGAAGAAAAGATAATTTTGCCTTTGAGATTTTCTAACTGGGTAGCTAATATAGTCCTGGTCAGGAAAAAGAATGGAGAGATAAGGAATTGTGTCGATTTTCGCAACCTGAACCGTTGTTCATTGAAAGATAACTATCCACTGCCCAGGATGGATTATATATTGCAGAAGGTTGTAGGATCCAAAAGACTATCAATGATTGAAGGCTTTTCAAGCTATAATCAGATTTCAGTTGACAGGAAAGACAGAGAAAAGACAACATTTACCACACCCTGGGGCACATTCATGTACAACAAAATGCCATTTGGTTTGATGAACACATGTGCAACCTTTCAAAGGGCAATGGATATTGCCTTTGCGGGAGAAAAGGAAAGATTTGTGGTCATCTATTTGGATGACATCACAATATATTCAAAATCTAATGGAGACCACTTGAAACATCTGAAGCAAGTTTTTGACAAATGCAGAAAGTTTGGTTTGTCCTTAAACCCCAAAAAGTCGTCATTCGCTATCCAAGAAGGTAAGTTATTGGGACATATTGTAATAGAAAGTGGCATCTGTATTGATCTGGGAAGAGTAGAATCTATTCAGAAGATTGGTTTGCTAAGAAATAAGAAGCAATTGTAGTCATTTTTAGGGAAAATCAATTTTCTGAGGCATTTTGTTCCTAAATTTGTAGATCTGATCAAACATATAAATGTTTTGCTAAAAAAAGATGTAGAATTTAAGTGGCGAGATGAAGAAAAGAACTATTTTTCAACAATTAAGTCCACCTTGACTGAAGCACTAGTTTTGATTAGTCCTGATTTTGAAAAGGATTTTCTGATTTTTTCATATGCTTCAGAAGAAACAATTGCAGTTGTCTTACTACAGAAGAACAATGAGGGTTTGGAGCAGTCAATTTCATTTTTCAGTACTGCTTTAAGGGATGCTAAATTAAAGTACAACTTGAATAAAAAACAAGCATATGCACTAGTTAAGGCTTTGAAGACTTTTCGAGTTTATGTGCTGCATTCAAAAATAATTTCTTTTGTGCCTGATATCACTGTTAAAGATATGTTGCTGCAGCTAGATACAGATGGAAGGAGAGGACAATGTCTGACCAAGATTCTAGAATTTTATGTTGAAATCAAACCAACTAAATTGATAAAGGGTTAGGGCTTGGCTCGCTTGATGGTTGAATCTAACTGCAAAGCTTTAAATCTGAATGTAGAGGCAGCTGAAGGAGAAGATGGAGAAGGTATTGCTAATTATTGTGAAATATTCAATTCAAATTGGTACAAGGATATAGTTTACTTCTTGTTAAATTTCAACTGTCCACCTAAAATGGAGAAATCTAAAAGAAGAGTTTTTATATTGAGAGCTGTGAAGTATTGCATTATGGAAGACCGTCTTTACTGGAAAGATCCTGTTGGAGTCTTGTGAATATGTGTAGATGAAGCAGAATCCTAGGAGATTATGACAGAGATACATGCAAGAGTGTGTGGAGGGAATTTGTATTGGAGAGCATCTGCAAAAAAAATCTTAAGAGTTGGCTATTATTGGCCAACTATTTTCTCAAATGTATTTTCCAAAGTCAGGAGCTATGTCGACTGTTAGAAATTTGCTGGTAAACAGAAATTGCTACCATTACCTCTCATTCCTATTTCAGCAGATGTTCCTTTCCAGCAATGGGGGCTAGATTTCATCAGTGAAATTCATCCACCTTCATCAAGATAGCATAAATGGATTCTCACAGCTACAAACTATTTAACTAAATGGATTAAAGTTGTACCAACAAGAAATGCTACTAATACGCTAGTTATTAAATTTCTGTTGGAAAATATTATGTCAAGATTTGGTTGTCCACATAAATTAGTAACTGATAATGCAATGGCCTTTAAGTCTGCTAAGATGTACAACTTTTTTCAGCAATATGGGATTGAATTGACTCATTCTACGCCTTATTACCCTCAAGGTAATGGATTGGCTGAGTCATGCAATAAAAGTTTGGTAAGGATTATTAAGAAAATGCTGCCTGAAAATAAGAGGAATTGGGACACTCAGCTGATACATGCTCTGTGGGCAGTTAGAGTAAGTGGTAAAAAATAAATTGGAATGTTTCCATTTCAGCTTGTATATGGTACAGATGCTGTAATGCCTTTACAATTAGCTCTTCCTGTGATGAAGTTCTGACAAGATTAAGTTGATCATGAAAACCCAGTCCAAAGGAGAATGCTACAGTTGATAGAGGCACACCAAATCAGAGAACCATTGCTAGAAAAGGTTCAGAAGTATCAGGCTAAAGTCAAATATGTTTTTGATGAAAGAGAAAATCAGCAGTTGTTTCAGGAGAATGATTTGGTGCTGCGTTGGGATGCCAGGAGAGAAGACCATGGAAAGCATGGTAAGTTTGACAATCTGTGGTTTGGGCCATTTAAAATTGCTGAAGATTTGGAGAATAATAATTTTCTGCTCAAACATCTGGATGATGATCAGCTGTTTGGAGGCCCAGTCAATGGCCATTTTCTTTAAAGGTTCTTTATTTAGTAAGTCAGTTGATTCATGCCATTATAAATATCCGGTGTGATGTGTCAATAAAATCCATGCCCAATGGTACTTATGTCTATATATATGGTTAGTCTTGAGTCTAGTATGTCAATGGTCAATCCTAGTCTCTATTTTTAAGATGTCTTCTAAGTTTCAAGAGTTTTTGAGGCACTGAGTCTACCGTCCTTGAAGCCTCACAGGGAGGAATTCATCTCCAATAGGAACCACTGTTAGCACTAAAAATGTTAATGGTGTAATCGTCATTGTGTCACTGTTCTAAATTTTTTATTGTCTTAGTCCATGTCCAAAGTTTCAATCATTTCCAATAAAATTTAAAGGAGTCCCAACATCAAGGTATTTTTAAGTGAATAGGTGTCATAGTTTTTTAGAGTCCTAAAATAAATAATTTTTTTTTTTTGGCTTATTTTAGCGTTGAAAGTTAGTCAATGTTTGGGTAATAAAATTGCAGTCATCTAGTTTGGAATAATAGCTACTTTTGTTGCAAATTTATTGTAAAAAAAGTAAAGGGCAGTTATTTCTCAGAAATGGAAGTCATATATTCCACACAGTGAAAAGCACAACTATTTCAATAATATTTTGGTTATCTCATAAAAGAGGCTATGGGTAAATAGGTAATCAGTTTTTGAAGCAAGAAAATTAAGGCTTTGTGACAACCAGAGTTCTTTAAAATGAAAGCACATGCAGAAGAAAACAACTTAACCAATAAAGTGGGAGATCCAGAGAAGAGCAACAGATAATATTTAAAGGAAGCTGGTTGGGAAATAGACTAAGGAATGGAGCAACAGGGAAGAACCGCGTGCAAAAATAACGGACGGCCATGATATAATCGTAGATCCAAAGGGGAGCAAACCGATGGCTGAGATTTAAGCACACATGGGGAAACTTTGCAAAGCGCAGTTTTTAAGTTCTATCATTAAGTCAAATCGCATGGTATGTTAAGTGATTTGTGATGCGATGAGGCTAAGGGGAAAGCAAGGAAGACCGTCAGCTCTAGGCACAGATCAACGGTGGAGATTAAAGTGCAGATGGAGCAATTTCACAAATTGTAGTTTTTAAAGTTTATCGTTAAGGATTTGCATGGTATGTTAAGTGATTTGAGATGCGATGAGGCGAGGGACATGTGTTAGCGTAGTGCACCAGTGTGATTTTGCAAATCACGGAGTTTATGATTTAGTCGTTATCAATGTAAATTTAAATTTGCGGGCGACTGATTTGCGATTGCTTCCCATTGGTCAACTGGTTGTAGGGCCCAAGAACCACAATTCCGCATGAATGCATATTGTTTGGGAGAAATTGCAGTTTTGTTTAAAGTTCTGATAAACACTGTTGATTGTACAAGTATGTATGTTATAAAATTTCCAATGCAGGATCTACGATTGATCCCATTTCTCTGCCACGTCACCTCCACCCTCATCGCACATCGCACTTCACCATGTTCAACATTTAACTCCTGCATCTCACAATAAAAATTCCGATGCGTGATCTACGATCAGTCCCACTTCTTCACCACATCACGGCCGCCCCCCCTCGCTTATCATTTATTCCGCTCCATGTCTCCTCTATCAATTAAACCCGTTTCAAAGGATTTACTTTGTAATTTCTCATAAAATGAACCTTCGTTATTCTATCCAAAAGTTTTGAGTTTTTTCCGCCATTACAAAGGGTTTTCAACCAAAAAAGGGAAAGGAACAATGGAACAATGACATAATTTCTCTCAAACAATTTTCTACCACTACTCTCAGTACCAACTTGTTTTTTCCAGACACCGGGCAATATTCAAGGAATAGCCACACACCATTTTTTCTGTTGTTTGCACTTTTATGGAGTTGGTTGCACCAGAACGGAAGAGGAGTCTTCCCATAAAACCACCACATCATACAAACCACTTCAAATTGTCAGCCTTAATGTTGTTATTGTTTTTAATGTAGCACTTTGTAATTAAGATTAAGGGATAAGCCTCACCTCTTGAATGAGGTTTTAATGACTTTTGAAATAGATTTACCTTTTTCCGTGGAAGATGACAATATCATTTTTTGTATACATATGACAAACTGATATGAAGTCAGGGTTGGTTGGTGGTTATTGATTTTGACTTATATGAACTGTAATCTTTTTGTCAATGAAATGGAATGATACTACTAAGGAATTATTACCAATTTACTGTGTGTATTGTCTACTTTATTTTTGTTTCCATATATATTTTCTTCCAGTTCCAATTTGTAAATCATCATAATATTATGTGTTTCTATTAGTCTCTTAAGCGTGTTATGTGTTTTATCATTTTTTTTAGTCTCACATAGTGAGCATTCCTAATAAAATATATGTTATAACAGTGGAAGAGCATCACTCATGATAGTTATTCTTCATGATATTTTAGTGATAATCTTGTCAGACGAGAAATAGCTTTCTCTCAATGGAATATTGTCAAACTACTACTTTTGTCAATTTCAACTAAATCAGTAGATATTTGTTTTACAAACCTATTGATTTTCCTCTCATCTTTCAATTTCATCTCATCATAGACTAAAAACTTGCACCTTGATACCACATCAAGTTACAATGCCCTCTTTAGTACAACTATGGATTTGAATGAAATCTATTTTCACTGAATCAAAGTATGTACCACCTACCAATCTCACAAAACAAATCATAAATTGTTTTATAGCTTTAAAGTGTGAAAGCTTCTGGTCTTCAAGCCCTTTGCAATTAAGCGCGTTGACTACAAGACCAACAATCACCATTTCTTTAGTGCATGCCGTCATTAGGGGAATTTTGAGGTCTAAAATGGGCCTCCTAAGGAAATAATAAAATAATAGCTAAGCCAATAAAATAATATTTATGAATTTTCAATTCACTTTTTGCACCACAATCAATGTAACCATAGTTAAATTCAATTCAAAAGTTGTACCAAAATAAAATTAATAAAAAAATTGTATTGATGTGACTATAAATAAGAATGAGTTTTTCAAGAAGTTATTGAACAACTAATGCATTTGCCGTTTGTACTTAAATAACTTAAAATAAAATATAAATATAAATTTATAAATTCTTAATTATATTATATGCTATTAATTAAAATTTATATGATTTAAATTGTATAATAACATGTAATTAATATACTATATAAAAATAATATAATATAATATAATAAATATATAGGGATATGCATTGTTTCTTTCAAGAAATATGAAATGACAATAATATATTTTTATTCAAAAAGTGTGAAATGATATTTATTATGAGTACTTTACTTTGACTTTAAAAGTACTTAGAGCACTACCATGGTTAACCATGAGTTTTTATCCACCATTGAGAATGTGACAAGTAAGTACCTTTAACTCAAGCAATGCCACCTCAACCATAAGGGATGATGTCATCCCCTAAAATGTGATTGGTTCTCATAAAGTGAATTTTGATTGCACATTTTTCTTAGGAGGCCCAATTTTAGACCTCAAAATTTCCCTAATGAATATTGCCAACATTTCCTCATTATAAAATTATCAGAACAATTTCCCTTTGTTGAATGACTTTCGTGTTATGGGTCTTCCTTCCTGCATTAAAACAACACCAATTCCATTTCCTGAGGCATCACATTCCATAATAAAGGTTTTTGTGAAGTCTGGCGTAGCTAAGATCGATGCTAGGCACATTGCCTCTTTAAGATGTTCAAAGGCCTTAGTTGCTTCAGGAGTCCATGAAAATGCATCTTTCTTCGATAATGTTGTTAGAGGTGCTGCTATTCTCCCATAATTCTTAACAAACTTGCGATAATACCCTGTTAACCCGAGAAATCCTCGCAACTGCTTTATGGTTGTGGGGACTTTCCATTCCTCAATGGCTTTAATTTTGTTAGGGTCTACCTTAACACCCTCGTGAGATACAATATGACCCAGATATTCCACCTCTTGTACTCCAAAGAAACATTTGGATGTTTTTGCATATAATTGTTTCTCTTCCAATAGTTTGAGCACCCTGTCAACATGTTGAACATGATCCTTCCAAGACCTGTTGTAGATTAGTATATCATAAAAAAATACTAGCACAAATTTTCTAAGGAAGGGTTTGAAAATGGAATTCATCAACCCTTGAAATGTAGAAGGCGCATTGGTAAGGCCAAAAGGCATGACCAAAAATTCATAATGACCCTCATGAGTTCGAAATGTTGTTTTTGGAATATCTTCAGTCTTCATTCTAATTTGATGATATCCTGAACGAAGATCCAACTTGGTAAAATAAATTGCTCCCTGTAATTCATCCAATAATTCATCAATCACAGGAATGGGAAATTTATCTTTAATGGTGAGCTTATTGAGCTCCCTATAATCCGGACACATTCGCCATGATCCATCCTTCTTGTGTACCAATACTACAGGAGCAGAGAAAGAACTTTGACTAGGTTGAATTATACCCGCCTCGAACATTTCTGCAATCATACGTTCAATTTCGCTCTTTTGGAAGTAAGGATATCTATAAGGCCTGATGTTTGGAGGAACACTTCCTGGAATCAAATGAATAGCACGATCATGATCACGAATAGGTGGGAGTCCTTTGGGAGTTTCAAACACCTTGGAATGATTGTCCAAGACTTGTTGGAGATCTGCAGAAATAGATGATTTTGATGTCGGAACTTCTAAAGAGCATAATTGTGAAATTATGCCTCATTGTACTTTCTTTATAAGATTTCTCATGACATTAGAGCTTATTATCCTTCCTGACTTACCTTCAATACCCCGTAATTCGACTTCCTTTCCTTCTGAAAAAAAATTCAAGAAAAGTTCTTGAAAATTAAAAGCTACCATCCCTAAAGATTGTAACCATTGTACTCCTAGTACAACATCAGCACCTCCCATAGGAATGGAAAGCATTGGACTAGTCAATACATATTCCCCCATGGTTAGCTTGATATTATGGCATTTTCCAGAGAAATTTATAGTTCTTCCATTTGCAACCATCACTTGACATTCTGGTGCTGGGTATAGGAAACAATTCAATTCCTTGGCTACCTTACAATGAAAAAAATTATGGGTACTACCCAAATAAATCAACACTATTACCTTTTTCTTCTTGATATGTACTTCTATCTTGAGAGTTTGAGGAGTGGTAATTCCTGCCAATGCATTACATGATATGACATGCCACGGTCACCGTTTCCTTTCTCGGCTCGAAACTGATATAGTAGCTAGAGGAAACTAAAGTCTCTGCTTATTTCATGCACTACATTTTACATTCCAATCGATGCTTAGAGTGACAAAGGAGGATTGTTTCATAGTCACCTCTTTTTATATGAAATTTGGGAGCTTGAAAAACCCTAACTCTAATCGATCATATCTCCGAAAATATTGCGAACCAAGATTTGAAATTTTTAGATGAAGTGCTTTAGGATTTTGGCTTCACTTTGTATAAATTTCATCTTTGGAACCTTTGTAGAAAAAAAGTTATAGCGAAAATTCCACGATGAACTGTTTAGGTGAAATTCGGGAGCCTGAAAAAGCCCTAACTTCCATTGATCATATATCTGAAAATATTGCGAACCAAGAACTGAAATTTTTAGATGACGTTCCTCAGGATTGTGGCTTCGCTCTGTAAAAATTTCAGCTTCTGAAATTTCATAGAAAAAGCGTTATAAACAAAATTCCACGATGACCTGTTTGGAGTAGTGAAACCCTAGAATCCAAAGCTTTGATACCAAATGTTATGAAACCAACTCCAAAAATAGAAGAAAAGAGAGATAAATGCCTTAGAAATTAGCCACTTCAAGGGGGAAACCTCCAATACATTACATAAAAGGAAAATTCTTGGATTATGCAAATCACAAAACCTCCTTCTATATATAGAAGTCCATGGGGTCACAATATAATCCTAGCCGACCTAATAATAATAATATAAGGGCACAATAATAAGAATATTGGGGTTACAGGGGTACAACAATAACAATAAGGGGGTTACACTAACAACAATAAGGGACTATAATAGTAATATAGGGACCTAACAATGTGTTAGGATTGATAAGGTTGTTAGAGCCATTATAGCAAAGTTTATTTATGATTTGCCTATTTAAAAAAAGATAATATGTGTAATTTGGTATTAAGACTATTGGAGACTTTTGAGATAATTTGAAGAATACTTTCTACTATTCTATTTGTTGTTCATGTTGTGGATGATTTATTAAGTTAGCTATAGTTGAAGAATTCTTCAGGTGTACAAGGCAAGGTTGGAGGGCCCCCATACCAAGCTAAGTACACTTTGGTTAAATTTTGTATAAATTAGCATAGTTTTGATTCACTATATCTTGTTTCAGTTTTATGATTCACTTACTTAGATGTTTTTCAATTTCTGTATGCTTTTGGTTTAAAATCTAACTTGTGTATGAAAGTACAATCAAGGATTTAAGTTAAATTATTTTTCTATCAAGTTATGAATCACAACTAAAAATCATCCTTTTGCATTTCTTGAATTGTTTCTTGAATTCCAATTTATGATTTGATGCAATGGTAATGTTGTTGGAGTAGAACTATGAAGAAGGACAGTCAGGACCTCCTAATTTAGTAGCCTCTTCTCTTTCTTTCTACACATCACAAACTGCTTCTCTTTATTTTCTCTTCTTGAGGATGGGACTATGGGGAAGGACAACCAGGACCTCCTAAGTTAGGAGCCTCTTCCTTCGCTCACTGAATCTTGAATCAGAGACTTTTTAGTTAGAACTTATATTTGTAATATGCATTTCCATTAAACTTTAGACTTAGAAGATATTTTTAATATGAATTCCCATTAACCTTTAAACTTAGAACATATTTGTAATATGAATTTCCTTCAACCTTTGAGCCTTTCCTTCTGAAATTGACTTTATCTGAAATCCACATACTTTGGACATGCTTCCAAGTCTACAAACCCGGATTGACAAGTAAAACACTTGTGTTAGTATACTTAGTAAATTGACTTGACAATGTGTTGTATGACAAATGCATTTTGTTGTATTGTACACCGGGTGTAGGTTTATGTATCGTATGTCGGTGTGGGTGTATGTATTGTATGGTGTTGTATTCCTTTTGTGGATGTATGTGTTGTACACTATGTGTATGTGTACGTAGTTTAAGAGAAGGAATTGGTGTTTTTTGGATGTGGCAACCGATCTCGTGTGTGTACAAAAGAACAAAGGAAAAAGTAACGATCGATGAAGGATAAGTATTGATATTTGATTTCAGTTCTATTATGCATGTGATCTACGATTCTAACTTATGATGGTTACATGTGATTTAGGATTATGGTTTATGATGATTGCATGTGATTCATCATTTTGACCTATGATGGTTTTGTTTTGAGGTAACTAGATGTAATATGTTTATACATGATGATTGATAAAACAACTAGTTTGACTTGTGGTGACATGAAGTGAACATGATTGCAAGTGTATCTTATTGAAGAGATACCAATGTGGTATGATTTTAAGTTATTTCAATTTATTTTGAATATAATGGAAATTATGTGCTTGGTATAGGAAATCATGTAATTCCTAGTTTGATATGGTTGAAACCGTTTGCAAGAACTAACAACATTAGTAAAAGGTATTGGAATATGAAACAGTTTCTCGTAAAGCACTTCAGGACCAGGGCCATTGTTGGACAATGGTACCCAATAGTGTCCATTGATTTCCTTGAGCATTCTATGACCTATATGATGGTTTTTAGGAAGGGATATGACTTGGTTTTTGTATCTTCCGCTGCGAGGAAGCCTTGCAAAGGGACAAATTTCCCAAGATGGGGATGCCAATGAAACTTGGAAGGTGTGTGAATGCACGAAAGGGGGTGACTGGATTTACTGAGGGACTGTGCAGTAGAGAAGGGAAGTCTGGGGATGGACTTCTTTTGGTCATTAGCATTTCTAGATGGAATCAGATGCACATTGGAAATGTGCCCCAGAACAATGAGTCGGTAAATTTTCATTGAGAGGACAAGTGGCTCATGATTGTAGCGTTAGATGTTGGATGTACATTTTACTTCGGCAGTGGATTCTAGACTTCCTAAAAAGGATGAGAATCCTAGTATTACTTTGAGGGTGGAGGTGTTAGCCTTTGAATTCCATTCTTGTGGGTGCAAACATCGTATCCTTTTAGTTTTTGGTTGAGAAAAGGTGCATATATGTATATGTGTATATCATTGTAAATAATGTATAGAGTTGGATTTATAAAGCTCCATAGATAGTATGGTTTTTATTATAAATAACGTAATGAGCTATGTAATAAAGCTCTAGTAAACAGTATGTTTGTCATGTTTAAGCTGTGGTCATTGTAAATAATACAATGAGTTGTGTTATAAAGCTCCATAGGAAGTATGTTTTATTTTTCTGGTTGTATGTGTCATTGAACACTGAGGACAATGTTCCCCCAATGGGGAGGGTTTTGTAGCAACCCTAGTTAAAAGTCCATGTAAAAATATATAAGACCAAGGTCATGGGACACGTATTCCAAGTTGAATGGTGGGCCAAAAATCCTAGCAGATGTTCATTTCAGTTTATTGTATCTAAAGGAAATTGACAAAATCAATGGAAAAGGATTTTGAAAAGCATGCAAAATTAATTGAAATTTTATCTATCAAAAGAATGGAAAAATAGGAGAAAAGGGAGGTGAGATGTCACGGGTTGCATGTGAGGAGAAAAATGAAGGAAAATAATGGAAAATGAAGAAAATGGAGGCCTCACTGAGAAAAAGGCTTTTGAGGATCAGTTGGAAAGGATTTTTTCACACTTATGACTCTCATTATATTCTCTCTCTCTCTCTCTCTCTCATACTTAGAGTTTTCTTGGATCACTCTTGGAGGAGTCTGGCATACTTTGAATTTGGACCAAGAATGAAAAGGAAATCCAGGAAAGTGCAAGAGGAAATTGGAATCAATAGCTACAACTGGATTTCTTTGTAGGTATCGAGTTGCATATATGGATTCCTTGCTAGTTTTGGCATGCATGGTGTATGCTTGTGGTTTCTTGGGCATGATTTTTCATTGGCATGGAGGATTTACTAAATGAAAGTGGATTTGTATATCCTTTCCATTTCCTAGATAGCCATTTTGTTGTGGGTTCAATTTCATTGTTTGTTTTCTAGTTGGTTCTCATGTTCCTTTAGTTGTAGGTTGAGTTACTAGTTCCTGGAGCCTTGGTTGGGAAAACACTCTAGAGCCCAGTGGCCAATTTTTGGATTGAGTTACTAGTCATGGAGCCTTGGTTGGACAAATGCTATAGAACCCTAGGTGGCTTGAGTTACTAGTCCCAGAGCCTTGGTTCAACAAACGCTCTGGAGCCTAGAAATAGTTGGTGTTGAGTTACTAGTCCTGCTGCCTTGGTTGGAAAAAACACTTTAGAGCCCTGGAAAGCTTAGGTAGAGACCAATATTGTGACGGTTGTGATGTTCGATTGTGAGGTGGAATCATTGGTTGAGGGTTGAGGTGGTTTGGCCTCTGGAAGCCCTGGTTTGGTTTTGATGGATTTGGTTAATGCGATTCCACATTCATGCTTGGAATATTTCACGGGGATGAGTGGCTGAAGAGAGATTTGGCTCAGCCATGTCTATGGTCAAGTGGAATGTGGAAGTCCCAGACTTGGTTGCATTTTTATTATGGAAATAAGAGCTCTTTTCCCCTTGTATTAATGGGTAGATATTTTTTTTATTCTATGGCTTACTTGGTTGTTATGTGCTTGTAATTTTTGTTACTTATATGCTAGTTACGACTGAGTTTTATCAAGGTGATGAAGTATGGACCTCATCATGTTTTGATTCGTAATTGAATGAATAATGTATCTATTCCCAAATAGATTATAATGCAGTTAATGTGATGTAGCAGCAATTCTCATATAAGTATGATACCCCTATGCTCATATATTTTATTTAAACCTGTAGATTACATCCTTGTGACATGTTTGATGAAAATATTTTCATGGCTAGTAGGGGTTAATTCAAGTCGCTGTTAGAATGCTTGCTTGCGCACCATTATTTCACTATTATATTTCACCTATGAACTTGTCATTGAGTTTTGGCCAGTGACCTGAGCTCTAGGCATGAAAAGGTGGCTCAAATCTTAGGGACACTGGCACAGGTTTGTGGGAAAAATCCCTGGATGCATGCATGCATATGTTGTGGGAGCGTCCGGGGGTTTGCATGCTTAAAACATCAGTGGGACCCAGGGGTTGGATGCCTAAGTGGTTGGGATGGCTCCTGGGAATTTTGTTGCTTATGTGGAAGGTTTGTTTGGTATTTTTTCTTTGGTTCCACTTCCTTAAGGTCACCTAGGAGGTTGAATAAGATCATAGTAACTCTTCGTGACATGTTTACCCTGGTTGGCTGGTTACTTGGCTAGATATGGGAGGAGGGTGTTACATTGCTTCTCCCAAAACTTGTCATTTTTGGCCTTTTCTCAACAAGATGAACTTGTACAACATGCCACATATCTAATCTTACAAATATGAATCTAAATTTTTTTATTTGAGGCACCTTTGCATGTCTCCTCAAACCTCTAAAATTTTCAAATTATGAAGATTCTCAGAAAATAAGTTATAGCAAAAAAATCCAAACTAAATTGTTTGAAGTTGGTTTCAGGACTATTTAGTAACCTTAAATTCCACAAGGCACATCTCCAAAATTATAGTGAACCAAATTCCCAAATTTTTACCATAGATGCATGGATATTTCTTCTTTTTCTCCTCCAAATTTCATAGTCTCAATCGATATAATAAAAATATTATAGCAAAAATTCCAAGATATCATGTTTGAAGCATACATATTGAGCATTAAAAGAAACCCTAACTTCCTTAGAGATTATCTCCGAAATTATAGTGAACAAATATGTGCAATTTCTAACATAGGGAGCTAGAGATATCTTCTCTACCTCCTTTAGATTTCACCCTATGAAACATTCCAAAAGAGCGTTAGAAAAAAAACTCCAAGCTAACCTTTTTTAAGCTTATTTTAGTAGCATTCAGGAACTCTAACTTACTTGAAGCATATCTCTGAAATTATAGTGAAGAAAAATTTAAAATTTCTCCCACAATACCTAGAAACACTTTCTTCATCTCCTCTACATTTCAAAGTTTGAAACATCTCAAACTAATGTCGTAGCGAAAATTCTAGGCTAACCTATTTGAAGCATAATAATTCAAGAACCAAAATTTCATCAAAGCATGTCCCTAGAATTAATATTGTATAGAGACTAATATTTCTAACACAGGCACATGAATAGTTCATCTCCACCTTCTATACATTTCATTATCCGAAACATCTTAAAAGAAAAGTTATAGTGAAAATTTCAAGCTTACATGTTATCTTGACAAATCACATTTTTTCTCCACCTTTATGACCTAAAGAGAATTTACAAGTTTCTATTGTGAACCTTATATCTCTTTTCCTTATTTGGTCTTAAAATGCACTCATATATCCTTTATTTACATTGCTTCTATGTTAACTTATGGGGCTTACTCATAAAAATGGTGGCTGACTTGATAAAATATTTGATATCTCTTGAGTCCTATGGAGTGATCAAGAGTTCCATATGTCACTGAAAAGGTATCAAAATAAGGTTTTCAACCATATACACTAAGATCCGATTTGATATATGTATTTAGAGTAAAAATTTCTTTAGTGATAGGGTATTCAAACTAGGCATCAAGAAAAAAACGGGTATCGAAACAATATTTCCAATAATCTTCATCTTTCAATATTTATCTTGGAAACTTATAGTCTCCCCCTTTTTTTACGATGATAATGAAAACAATATTTCAAAAAACTTACCCCTTTGTCATTGATGGCAACCCTTAGTCAATTTTTCAACAATATTATAGCTCTCCCTAACGTTTAGATGGGAATCCTCTTGGTCTCCCCCTGACTTTGACATTCTTGGTTCCCCCTATCTTTGAAATCAATGACAAAAAAATATTAATAACTATCCACCTTTGTCATTGATGGAAACTCTAGACATTTGGAATTGATACTAAAGAACTACTCCTGCTTGAAATCCCCCCTTCCCCTTTGACATAAATGGAAAAGGGCTACTTCACTTATCTACAAGTTCTCCCTTTACCATAAGCTTCTCCCACTTTGACATTAATGGAAAACATATACTCTTGTTTTTCTTACTCTTTCCTATGCTGGCAATTTGAGAGGGATATCACAACAATTTTATGCTTTATCTTCACCGAGGACATACACATTACTTAAGTTCCTTGTTTATTTTTCTACCAATCTTCCTATACTTGTTTTCCTTATTTCACATTATTTAGAATGAAATATGAGATCATATCCTTGATAAAAAAATTTTAATTATACTTATAATATTGTGTTTTATACCTTTAACCTATAAGACATTACGGGGTTTAGTCTTTCCATGATCAAGGTTGACTCGTGCCCTTTCCAACTATCCTTGCCGATGCATTTTCTCCAAAGGTAACATTGCCTCTTTTTCCTTCTTTTAGAGTAAGAAATTTACTATCATCCCTTTTCATGTGTTTTTAATATACATTATCAATAAACCATTTTCTTATATATCAAGTCCACTCTCCTATTTTTGTTGCAATCATTTCCATACCTTTACACATTTTTCTTTATGTTGGTAGTATCTTCTTTCTTTCTTTTCTTAGGAAACCTTATTGTGCTACTTGTACAATCACGTGCTTTGTGATTATAGTTATTACATGTGAAATTCAATATGATGCAATAGGTGAGTAAATAATTTGTATCTTCTAACACTGCCTTAATTAAGACTTCTATGAAAAACCAAGGGAGAAAACCATAGATGTCGAAAGTTATCCTATAGGTTGACAAATGTTGGTTAAACATTGGCAATCTGGGTTGCACATGTGGATTGCACACTAACAATTTGGGTTGCGAATTCTAGATGCACGTCTTTAATCTATGTCCATTCCTAAGTCTCATAGAACTTCAAAACCTCTACATTCTCCTTCATGTATGGTCATATTTTGTCATTACTTCATGATTGATTAGAGACCTCACATAGCCATCAAATTATGTCGTCATCAATTGTCCGAGATCCACCAAATTGACATCAATGTCAACGTGCCAACAATGCCAACATCCCTGGACATTAGCATACCATATCTTTTGATCCAAGACCCCATTTTGGAACTTTCGCATATCGTTGGAAAGCTCTTCCAGAACACTTTCCACTGGATAGAGTCTGATGTAGGCTTTGAGCATATTTGCTGCCTTTGAGGTGACTTCAAAATTTCCGCCACACTTTTCTTCCTGATTCTTCTTCTTGTGCTTGGAATACTAAGTGCCTAACCACCATAGTCATCATTTTATGGCTTCTCAATAAGCCTTCTACTATGATGATTCTCTACCAAAAGCCTGAAAATATCAATGGATCACCCCTGGACACTTAGAGACCTTTTTTATGGCTTTCTAGTAAGCCTTCTACTATGGTGATTCTCTACCAGAAACCTGTAGTTTTCAATGAATCATCATTGTCCTCTGGGTGGCATCAAATGCTAATATATGTTGCAACAAGCATTCATGTTGGTCTGGTTGACATCAATGCCAACACTCCTGCCAACAGTTAGTCAATGCCATTTGTCCAACAACATGTCCCTATTGTTCTTGAAGGCCAAAGGAAGGCAATCAATGGAGGGTTTCATAGATCGGCTAAAGTAACCAAGGAGGGAGATGTAAAACCTTTCAATGGAAGGAAAAGGTGAGCCACTTCTCTTCCAATCAATAGAAGTATATATCTTACTTGCACATTAAGTCTGAAGTTATTCATTTTATGAGTTCCCATGAATTCTACCACCTCTTTTTCTCATTATTGAATTTCTATAATGTGCTTTAATGTGTCAACCACACAATTGTACGTCTTTTCCTTTTATTTTTTCTCTCGTTTTCTCTATGTTTTCAAAAGGTTCCTTTCAAACTAATTTTTCCACTAATTCTTGCATTGTTCCAATGCTGTTTCATTTTCATAATGTTTCAAATCTCACTTCACTTCATTGGGTCCACAAAGTACACATTAATTACTCCTACAAAGATAGTTTTCCATTAAAGAAACATTATTTATCCATTTCTTGAAAAATATATCAACCCACAAATTATCCAACATTATTCTTGGTAGCAATAGATGTTGTGGCATGCAACATCAAGCCTCAAACACTAAGTACACCCACCACTGACACCTAAAGAAACAATAATGTGAAGCGATGGCAAGAGACTTTCATTAGAGGAATTTTGAGGTCTAGAATGGGCATAAAAAAAATATGTACTATAAAAATAAATTTTACAAGAACCAATCACATTTTGCAAGATGACATCATCCCTTGGGGATGAGTTGGCATTGGTTGAGTTAAAAATGCTTATTTGTCAAATTATAATTGGTAAATGAAAAACTGTAGTTAACCATGATAGTACTTTAAAAAAAATATTCACGATGAAGAAGAGATGTTGTGAAGTGCTTGTCATGTTATGTAAACATTTTGACTTTGTCAAATTGTATAAAAATAAAAATAAAAATAGAATAGAATAAAATATTATTAATTAAAATATTTTGACGCCCAAAAATTACATAAGAATAATAATAATAATAATAAGCATTATAAATATAGTTAGTTATAATTAATAATTAAACCAGTATATATCCACCTTAACTTTGGATCTACCAAGTGCTAAGGTGGATAAAATTTCTTCAAGTGCAAACCTGTTTTAGAGTGGAAATAAATTTGATCAACTTAAAATGAATCTACATTGATTTATGAAAAAATGTATAAATGTGATTAATATCAGTTCACATAAAACAATTCAGGGTTTAATTTTTTATTTTATGTTTATATTGTTTTTGAATATATAAAAAATATACTTTAGTCTTATTCAAATATTATATAATATATATCATATTATATTTTTTTATGTTTTGAAATATGTATTAGATTTAATATGAAATTACTATTATCACTTATTATTATATTGAAGTATATTTTGTATAATAATTTTAAATAATATTTATATACATTATTTCATCACATAAATAAGAAGTTATAAATTTATATTTTATTTTAAGTTTTTAACGATTAAAAGTAAGTGACAAATGCAATAATTGTTTAAGAATCCATAGAATAGTCGTATCATTTTCTTTTAGTAAGATCAATAATAATATTTCATTAGATTTCTTACAATATCACTTATAGGAATCAAATCTAGATATTGAGGAATGATAATAGTTCTATCCAATTATACAAAATTAACGATAAACAAATCATATTTAATTAATAATATAATAAAAATTTATTTTAAATTTAAACCTATATAACTTTTATTTTATATTTTAGGTTATGCATTTGCTAGAAAAGAAAAAGACATCATTTTCATCTAGGATTCCCAAACATATAAACTAAGCTCGTGTAATAAAATTAAAGATTTTCTATTTCTGAATGCAAAGAAAGAAAAAAAGAATATGCTACAATATGCATGTAAGATGTTATGCAATAATTTAATTATATAAAATTATATGATTTTAATTTAATAATTATTTGGTGACTTAGAATTTAATTATATAAATAAGAAGTTATAAATTTATATTTTATTCTAGGGTTCTTAATTGTTAAAGGTAAGTGGCAAATGCAATAATGGTTTAAGGACAATGACTTCTTTTTATCTTTTGTTTTCTTAAGTTAATTTTCATAAAATAGTCATATATTTTCCTTATAAGTGAGATTTTCCTTTTAGTGAGATCAATAATAAGATTTTTTAATTAATTTTACTTTAAATTAACTTTTCAATAGTATAACTAGATGATAGTTAGTGTAAATGTGAGTTGAAAATTTACCTCCCAACAAAAAAGACTAACTCATAATATTGTATTATCTCTCTTTGGAGGCCCATTTTAAACCTCAAAATTTGAGTAATAAAAACTAATTTTTTCGATGATCTTCTTATCTAATAGTGAGTGCTTCCACTTCTAGTTTCTTAGAATATAACTTGTGAAAACCAAATCTAGTCTTATTTAATAGTTAGTGTTTTCATTTCTAGTTTCTTAAAAATATAACTTGTGAAAACCAAATAATGCTTATGTTTTTTTATTTCTTATAATATCACTTCTATGAATAAAATCTAGATATTAAGGATAATAATCATTCTATCCAATTATACAAAATAAATCCAATACAAAGTCATATTTAATATGTTATATAATAAAATTTTTATTTTATATTTTATGCCATGCAGTAAAATAAATCCAATAAACAAGTCATATTTAATATACTATATAATAAAATTTTATTTTATATTTTATGCCATCCATTTGCTTTTTCAAGCTAAACACATGATTTCCATCTTGGATTTCAAGAGATATAAACTAAGCTTTAAAACTTGAGTAAGAAGATTTGAGGAGAGTTTCACATACTTGGGGTTTAGGCTTAAACCAAATAGATATGGCATAAAATATTGGTACTCCATCTTGGATTCCAAGAGATATAAACTAGGCTTTAAAACTTGAGTAAGAAGATTTGAGGAGGGTTTCACATACTTGGGGTTTAGGCTTAAACCAAATAGATATGGCATAAAATACCTGAAGTCTTGGTTGCTAGAAAGATTTGAAAAGAAGTTGGTAGGTTGGACACAAAGATGGCTCACAATCGGGGGTGTTTGATCAAATTGGTTTTAGTACACATATCGGTCTACTAGATGTACATGTTTTAGCTTCCAAAGGAGACAATCTACAAAATTGAGTCTTTCATGGCCAAGTACATGTGGGTCAAACACCTTCAAAAGGGAAAGATCCACTTCGGTCAAGTGGAACCCGATTACGCATACGATCCAGCGCAGGGTGGTTGGGGCATACAAGATTTAAATAATTTTAACAGGGTCCCTACTTATTAAAAATATATGGAGGGCAATGGGAGGGAACAATATTTGGAGCAGATTATTAGAGGTAAATACATGAAGGGGGGAACACTTCTCCAATTGGATGAGAACAAGAGCGAGACACCAATCGACTCTTCACAAATATGGAACAATATGATGAAAACATTACCTTGGTTGGTTGGTTTTCTCAAGTGGGAAGTTGGGATATGATACGCAAACTGAAATAGGATTAGGGACAATTAAGGGACTCAATGCAAATCACACATTATTTGTTCCTCTTCTCCAAATCTTACACGATAGAGGTATTTTCTTTATCAATCAACTTCATCATTCTCAAAATCGAGGGATTTTTTCTCAACAATGGCACAAGCGGATGAGTTGGGTTTAACAGTGGGGGTAGCGGTAGAATGGGAAGATTATTTGACAAAGTTGTAGGGCAGTGAAGTACATATCAGTACAAGGGGTGACAAGATGGTATGGGACGGACACATTAGGAAGGGACGAGGTTGTTTGGGAAATATACAACAGGCTCCCTAGGATGGGGGTAACACATGAAAATTATAAATGGTTTCAATGAATATGGAAATGGGATGTTCCTATAAAAAATAATATGCTTCAATTGCATGGTGTTGCATGATAGAATACCTGTTGTGGAACAATATGCTACGTAGGGGATTCATTGGAGTTAGCATTTTCCCAATGTGCAAACAGAGGGCCCGAGGAGGTCAGTCATCTATTTCCGAGGTGTCCATTTGCGAGTGGCGGCAGTGAGAGGGTGTCATGGACTCATTGAACATCATGCAAGGTGTCATGGACTCATTGAACATCATACGGGTATGGGAATCTCAATCTTGGAAAACTCGTTTATTATCATGGTTTAAGACTCAAAAGGAATATAGGTCTCTTCCTTTATATATCTTATGGTCAATATGGAGTAGGAACGCTCTTGTGTTTGAGCAGAAAGAGTCTAATGTTAGAGTTGTCATTATAAATGCGTTTGCATATTTCTACGAAATTGGCCCGGTAAAGAAGCTCAAAAAAACAGAGGTAGATAGTGTACAAGGAGATATGGAAAGATCTTCCGATAGGGTTCTTCCATGGTGCATGCAAGCAAAAGGAGTTGTGGATGTAGGGTCCTTTTTGTGTTAAAACTAGCGGATATCATCCCTTCCGTGGGAGGAGGCGGGAGGGAGAGAGCGACAAACGGCAAGGATGAAATTATAGAATTGTGGGGGATTTTTACATGCTCTAGATGGTTGGAATTGGAGACATTGCACATCTATGGAGATGCAAAAGTTATAATAGAATGGGTTAAGGGGCATTCTCTATTCAATCCGCCCATTCTATTAGGAATTTGGTATGCTCTTTCAGAACATTTCATTTGGGCACATTTATAGGGAGCAAAATCAGATTGCACATTTCCTTTCTTTGTTCGAGAGTGAGGAAGATATTCTTTGCTGCTTTTGTTCAGGAGTGAGGGAAGATATTCTTTGCTGCTTTTGTTCGAGAACACGATGACGAATGCTGGGAGCATTAACTACTCTGAAACTGGAAACCAATTTTTTTGTTTTTTTTGTAGAGTTTTTTGTATAGTTAGATAAATTTCACTGTCAAATAAAATGTATCACAGTTAGAAACATGACAGAATATGGACAACTGAAAAATATAACCAAAAACACAGTTTGAGAAGTTCACAGGATGAAATCCTATAATAATATCTAGGATCCTTCTAGAAGAACAATGAACATTAAATTGTAGAGGCATGAGGATACATATCCATGTTATATAAACGATTTTTATTTTAATAAAAAAAACTGTCCTTTTTATTCTGAAAAAAACTCCAGTAAAAAAATTAAATAATTATGAGTTCTGAAATTGAAAAAGAAAAAAAACTACCTATGCATGTAAGATAATTAACCATCAATGAGGTATGGATTTTGGTGGACAGCTCCCATTTTTCTGTGAAACAAACAAATTGAAACAATAAGTACAAAATGAAAATGAGTTTTCCTACATGTGTCCTGGGCGTTGTGATGCGTTCTTTCCAAATATCCAGGAGGACCGGTCTTGGTGGTCATCCTCGAATCTAATGATGTCTTGTTATTTTTCTGATTCACAGGTCAGAACTTTTTGTTGGGGGTTTTGTTTTTTGGGTATAACTGGTAAAGTAAGCACACTCTGTTTTATTTTTTTAATACTTATAGTTTGTTATTTTTTTTATAATTCAGAAACACAGTTTGTTTCTGAAGGGTGAGATAGGTGGAAAAAAGGCTTCGAGTAGATGTAGATTGATTGATGATATATAGAACCACAAACAGAGAATTATGTAACTACCTCTTATTTTACACAATGAAAGATAGCTGTGTCTTTTTTTCTGCTGAGAAAAATGAAAGAGTGGAATTTTCGTGAAACCTATTGAAACGATAAATAAGGGGAGAATTTTTATATTGAATGAATGTGGTATAGTCTTCTTAAAAGAATAAAGAATAAAAAATGCATATACAGGACGGGCGGCATCTACAGGCAGAGTGGGCGTACCGTCTTCTTCCTACGCCTAAATGTGGGCGTGGGATTAGAATTACAATTACAAAAAATGATTGATTATACCAAAGGCTGGCAAGATTTGGTAGCCGGATCCCACATAGCCGGCAGCAGAAATGCCCGTCCATTAACTCCTTGGGCATTGTAGCTCGCCCCAGTTGTTTTATCCATGAGAAGCTCCCCAGGGAAGCTCGCAAGCCCCCTTTCCATATATTCCAGCGCAGGCGGAGACGGCCTCTAAAGGTGCAGCGGCATCCCCTTGGAAGTAGCCGGTGTTGAATGGATTGGTAGCTGCTCCTGCCAGAACTGTGGCCATGTTGATGATGATGCCATCGATGCCCACGTCTCCGTTTGGTGCCACCCAGTGGGAGGAGTCTGGGGTCCGTACATGGGCTGATGAAATGGCCACGCGCACTGTCCAGGGCACTGACTCGCAGAATTCCCAACCCACGCATATGGAATTGGAATTGGCTTCCTCTGCATCATTTGGCTTCCTGCACTTGATACTACATCGAGATTGAGATTGAGATTGGCATGGAATCCGCAGGAACTCATGCAGAAACCCTCCACGGTGACATCCTCGGAGGTGAGCACCAAGTACACAGCATTGCCATTTCCATTTCCAGCTGATTTCCTGGGAGGAGGCAGAGTCCCCGACTTGACGGCAGCTTCAACCAGAGCAGCAATGTCAGTCCTCTTGAGTGACTTGCCGAGGGAATACTGTTGGTCCATCTTCTGCTTTCCAAGCATTACAACACTGGATGTGGATGTGGATGTGGATGTGGATGCAGGGGCGGCCTTGTTAGAGTGGGTGCCCTGGTACTTGTGCGTGGTCTTCCACCAAGTGGAGGCGGAGGGACTGATTTCCCTCTGAGGTCTTTGCCCCCCAAGAGATTGTACAAAATCCGCCACAATGGAGCGTTGAACAGGGGGTGAACTGCCCATACCAAATCAAATGGACAGGGATCACCCCACTGCCAGAGAGCAGAGGACCATCATGGTAAGTCAAAACAACAGATGGCTCTTCCACTAAAGCAGCAAGTTTCCTCGACTGTCCAGCAGCAGCAGCAGATGATGCCCACAATATCGCCATACAAAACACGCCCATCTGCAGGATCACAGTCAGTCGAAGCCGCGAACCTGAAGCAGCCATTTCAATTTTTAAGGCAAGTTGATAAAAATACCTTGCAACCTTCACAGTATCGATGAGAAGAGATCCAAAGGAATCGAATCGAACAACAATCAAGAAAGAATTAAGCTACAATAACCAAACTGGTAGTGGAATAGAGCATGGAAGAAAAGATGGTTGTGAGATTGAAGAGCAGAGTAGAGGGATGAGGTTTAAGTAGGTGAAGTTGTGGAAGCGAGGACGCGGTTACGCAGAAGGAGGTGACAGCTATGTCCAGAGGGGTGCGATGCTGGCAGGCATTACAGAAATAAATAATATTCACCACGTAGGTAAAGTAGTTTGGAACGTTCCAAGTGCCAAATCCGTTAAGAAAAAGTGATGTGGTGCGTGCAGGTGAAGGTGAAGATGAAGGTGAGTGGAACTGTGGAGATATTCCTAATTTCCTACTTCCTTCCCAATTTCCTCACCTCATGGATGCGCGTGCGTCTCCACTATCCTTCGGTGGAGACAACTATCCCGCCGCTAACGATGTGAACATTCATTATAATTATAATGAACGCATCTTCTTTTTCACCGGTCCTGACTCCTGAGTTCCTTACAGCTGGAGGCCTGGGGCTAAGTTGTCATCATAATGTACAATAACTACACTAAATAAAAGATATAGCATCCTATTACTCAAAACATAAATATATTGTTAGGCCGTTGACATATGTTATCCATCTGATTATCTTTTATTTATAAATTTTATATCCATTGCTTCTCAATTTTTTATTTATTTTTATATCCATTGGTTCTAAATCTTCTATTTAAATGAATTTTATATGCATTAGCTGCTCAATTTTTATTTATTTTTATATCCATTGCTTCCAAATCTTCTATTTAAATGATTGAAATATGATGTTATACTTAGCGTCCAAAAAATAGATTGGCGGTATAGAAAATACGTGGTTTTCATTATTTCTACTATTAAAATCTTTTTGGGACACTCTAATCCATTTTTTGTCACTCTTTTTAAATAGTATGTCATATGTACTTGAAAGACCATTGACTTGGGTGTTATCTTTCAACAATGTTCATCTTATGTGTGCTAAATCATCTCTCACACACAAATCACCTTATGTGTGCAAATTTTATTGATTAGTCCCGGTCCCAAAAATCAAGAAAATTAGTCCAAATTCAAAAGCAACCTAAAAGGAACATATATTCTAGCATTTTTAAAAGTCATGAATCACATAGAAAATCTATATATTTACCATACTATATTCATTGTTTGATCCAAATCATGTGTTTCAAGATTTTTCCATGATCGTCAATGTAATATTCTACTAAAAAGGTGATGTGGTGCGTGATGTGGTTGTGATGTCCTACCTTTAGTGACTACTATAATAAACTCTATACTCCAATAAACTCCCACTATATATACTTAGCTTGCAGATGGTGAATATTCTCCATGGTTACTTACCTCCATTTGTCACTGTCTTTAAAAAATTAACACACAAGTTTTACATTATGAATGCACTTGTTTGACTCATATATCAATAGTTAGCGCATATTTGTTCAAGTTTTGCTAGCAAAGTCTCTAACCCTTTATTATATGTCACTTACATTCATTTATGTTTTCTTAGTAAAGCATCCTTAATTATATACATTAGAATCAATTCCATCTACATGAGACAATGATCCCCTTTGCTACAATATTTCAAGGCACCAACCTATAGGAGACACCAATCCCCATTGTTTCAAATATTTGTAGGCGTCAACCTACCTCATTGAGTTTGCTTGCCACCCCTACCTTCACCGAGCTCCGTTTGTTGCTTCTTCCTTCACTCGGCCTATTTGTTGCTTCTACATTCACCAGCCCTTTGTTAGTTACTTCTTCCTTCACCGAGTCTCGCTTTCTCCCAAAAACTTATCTTTTTTGGCCTCTTCTCAACAACATGAACTTGTACAACATGCCACATATCTAATTTTACAAATTTGATTCTAAATTTTTTATTTGAGGCACCTTTTCATGTCTCCTCGTACCTCTAAAATTTTCAAAGTATGAAGATTCCCATAAAATAAGTTATTGAAAAAAACCCAAACTAACTTGTTTGAAATTGATTTTGGGACTATTTAGTAACCCTAAATTCCATAGGGCACATCTCCAAAAATTTTACAAAGAACCAAATTCCCAAAGTTTTACCATAGATGCATAGAGGTTTCTTTCTTTTGTCTCCTCCAAATTTCATAGACTCAAACATTACAATAAAAAATATTTGATAACAAAAATTCCAAGCTATCATGTTCTAAGCATACATCTTGAGAACTAAAATAAAGGAGACATCCTAAGAAGTGATTTTGATACCGAGATGTGAAATGCCTTCTTGGTGGAGCAAGCATTTTTTTGAATTCATCGTTGTTGATCTTATGAGATAAATAACACTTTTCTGTTGGTCTTCATCTACTTTATTTGTTCTTATTTTCGTTCTTCTTTCATCGTTAACAAATCCATTTAGAAAATATCATCTCGACCGAAGTTTATCTCCTTTCCGGTACCACTTTTCATTGTTCAAGGGGCCTCTTCATAAAATTAGTATATCTTTTGGGATTTTTTTCATTTCCTTTTCTTATGCCTTTGTGCTTGATTCTTCCTAAAATGTCTTATGATGTTCCTTGTATCAAAGACCCGTTTTGATGAAAGATTACCTTTGATAGCAGCAGAATATCATCTAATATTTTTGATACCCTTTCCAAACTTCAAGTTTTGATTCAATTGAGCATTTGATTTCTTTAGTTCTATTCTCAAGGAAAATAAATTCTCGCTTTGTAGATTTTAATAATTTTCTTCCTTTTCTTTCAACTAGATTCTCACTACTTATTCTATCATCTTTGCTCTTATAGTTGTGTCTTCAACATGGAAATTTTTATTTCATTAAGATCATGATACTTTTCTTCCAGTGGCACTAATGTTATGCCTCACGATTTACTTTCCTATCAATATCATCATCCTTTGAATCAATTCTCTTCTACTTCATTGTATTCATCTTCTTTCTCAACAATATTTGCATCAATGGCTATGAAAGAAAAAGTTCTTCTTCGTTAATATTAGATGCACATTTATCACTTTCTTTTGAGGAGATATTATCTTCTCTAGAATAAAAAAACATTCTTCTGGAATACTTTCCTTTTGTGTCTATATGACTTGTTTCTATTTTCATGTTCTTCTTCATCATCGTTTTCCTCACATTTTGAATATGGTCATTTAGCATCGAAAATGCTAAATTTACCACAATTAAAACATTTGAATAGCAAACTTTTACCTTGGTATTTTCCAAATATTCTTTTCTTACCTTTTCACAAATCACACTCTTCTATGTCTTACTCATTTATGGAAGTATCATTGGTTTTACATTCTTCTCTATTCCTTTGAAACTTTGAAAGTGACTTCTTGAGAGTTTACTTTCCATTTTCTATCATGATTTCATATGTAGTGAAAATCCCATGTAGCTCATCCATCTTCATATGTTCCATATCCTTTATTTCTTCAATAGATAATATATTTGGATCAAATCTTAAGGGGATATATCTTAGCACCTTCAATACAATCATAGATTCCTCAAATTATTCACCAAGTCCCTGAAAAGTATCGATAATCTCATCCACAAGTAAGGAAGTAGACAACAATATATTCTTTATCATTCATATTCAAACTTTTGAACAAATCTTCTCTTTGGGTTTGAATTTTTTCTCTTCACTCTTTTTCATCTCCTTCATGATTATTTTGAAGTTTCGTCCCAAAGTTTCCTTTCAATATTGACATGCATTACTTTGACAAACTCCTATCTCGATAGGCCATAGAAGATGAAAATCCATGACCTTTCATTATTTATATTAGCTCTTCTTACCATATTGAATAGATGGGAAGTTGCTAGAGCTTTATAACCATCCATTATATATGTCCAAATGTCAATAAAAATGTACATAATATAAGTCCTCGCCCTTACCCTTTAGAAGGCATAATTTGTTCCATCAAATAATGGTGCTTTGCTGTGAAGGAACTCTTCACGATTGATCATGGTCCCTCTCCCTTCTATTGGTTGGAATACATTTGAAGGAACTTACTTTGATACCAATTATTGATTCACACTTATACTAAATCTAGGGTCGGGCGTATGCATGAATCAATATAATAAAAATTTCTATCTTATTTAAATAGTCATGAATCCTAATCAAATAATCTCACATGCAAAAAACAAGATATGAATGAAAATATCTTTATAACAAATCATTGTAGCCACCAAACTAATGATACAAACTTTGTAGGAACCAAACTACAAAATGTTGATCCCACCTACTAAGATATTTGTATGCACTAACTTATAAGACAAACCAATCCCTTTTATTGCAAGATTTGTATGTACCAACTCGTAGGAAACACCAATCCTTTTATTGAAATATTTATAGGAACCAACCTATAGGAGACACTAATTCATTTTATTGCAAGATTTGTAGGGACCAACCTAGATATGACACACCAATCCCCTCTCTCCAAGGTTTTTATGCACCAAACGTAAAGAGACACTAATACCATTTTTTCCAAGATTTGAATGCACCAATCTATAGGAGACACCAATCCCATTTGTTGCAATATTTGTAGGAATAAACTTACAGGAGATACCAATTCCCCGTGATGCAAATTTTGTAGGAACCAAACTAGAGGAGACACCAATTCCAAAAGATGAAAATATTCATAAGCACCAACCTACTTCATTAAGTATACTTGCTACTTCTACCTTCACCAGGTTTTTTAGTTGCTTATGCGTTCACTAGGTTTATTAGTTGCTTCTAACTTCACTAGATTTTTTTTCACTTCTTTTGCTTTCACCATTCCCCGCTTGTTTCTTCTACCTTCACTAGTTCTACTAAATACTTATACCTTCACCAAGTATGTTAACTACTTCTCGCTTCACCATGTCTACTTCCCCCAAATGTGTTGTTCTAAGCTACTCTAAGAAAAGACTTGTACCAAATTTCATGTATCCAAGCTTGGAAATTTGATTTTGAAATGTCTACCTAAGGCACATGTATGTATTCTCGGATAATTTGAAACTTCCATAATATGAAAAGACCCTAAAAATAAGTCGTAGCAAAAATTCGCAAGGTAACCTATTTGAAGCTAATTTTAAGACTAGTAGGAACCAGTAAATTTCCACATGACATACCTCTAAAATTATAGTGAACCAAAGTCTCAAATTTCTACCACAAGTACCTAGTGATCTATTATTTGTCTCCTATATATTTCAAAGTCTAAAACCTCTCATAAAAATTATTATAGCAAAAAATTATAAGCTCACCTTCTTGAAGCATATTTCTAGAGCATTTAGGAGCCCTAAATTCCTTATCGCATATCTCCCAAATTATAACGAACCAAGGTTTGAAATTTAAACCATAGGTATCTAGTTATCTCTTCTCTATCTCCTCCATATTTCATAGTATGAAAGATTTCATAAATACAATTATATCAAAAATTTTAAAGCTAATATGTTTGAAGCATCCCCTGGATGCGGGTGGTAATTGTTGACGTGATGGTGGTTTTCTTGCGGGATCGACGCGTGGCATGGCCACATGGCCACCCGCAGGCCGTAGTTAATTCACAGTGGAGAGTTTAATACCACAGGCCGTCACACCGTGCGACATTTATGCTCGTGGGGAGGCCGAGGAGGTAGGCAGGGCTCAATATGATTTCTTATGGCTCGTCATCTCTCGTCTTTCCAATTCGGCTTCGGGGTTCTTGGTTTGGTCTCGACGCAGTCGGTGGTCTCCATGCCACCGCAATTTCTGCCATTGCGGTCCGGGCGCTCTCCCAGGGAGCGAGTACTCGCCCGCCTTCCGCACCTCCCAGGCGTGCGTTGCTATCCGGGTTGTTGTATCAATATCCTCCCCTGGCTACCATTTCTCACACAATCCCTTATGTTCCCCCGCATTTCGCTTCTCCGATTGGTTTCAATTCACCCTCTCCACCATTGTTTTCTCCTGTCCATTCGGCTCTCCCCCTTCTTCTCGGTGCAACCATGCCGAGGCTTAGGCACCGGTTAAGATGCAGCGGGGCGCTCCAGGGCTCACACCTCGAGCCGGGCATCGCTCCCCTTCCTCCGGCCCTTCGTCGTCTTCGTCCGAGTGTCTCTGGGGTCGCTATCCACCTACTCGAAGCCAACGAGGGAGGGGTCGTGGGCGTCAACTCCCCTCCTCCCTCGGGCGTGGCGTCTCCGCTTCTCCTTCGCCTTCGAACCCCGTCCTCCCTCGTCTCTGCTTCCCTCCATAATCTGTCCACCACCATCTTCTACTTCCATTGCAATTCAAATCGGCCCTTAGTCATTGCGACAATCTCTGTTTCATTTAAGGAAATCCCTGGGGCAATTCCTAAACCCCTCCCTCTTGCACATCCCGTTAACTTGTCGGCCTCCCCTAATGTTGCGCAAGCCCCTCGACCTGTAGACAAAGGTCCCTCATGCAAAGTCGGGCGAGTGCGGGCTCGAGCATCCTCCAAGACATTGGCTTGTAGGATGGAGGTAGCAAAGTAGGTGTTGCGAGCACCTCAAAGTCGCCATGTTCCCGACGACGATGATGGTACGCCAGTGCAGGGATTGAAGAAGAACCGCCCTTGGAGGATTATGGTCTCTAGTGCTATCAACTTTGCCCAAGTAACTATGTTCAGTTTTCGTATGTCATTTTTGTTGTTTCTCGGTTTGTAACAAGTTTTGGTATGGCATAAAGCTGGTTTCCTCCGTAGAGGCGACTTAAAAAACGTTGCTCGAGTCTGGTTTCCCCTTGTGGGCAGCTCAATTTTTGCTATCTTGTTGAATGTATGTCGCCTATGTAGGCCATGAACTCGTTGTAATATATGTTTCATTAATAGATTTAAACTTACTTAGAAAAAAAAAGTGTTTGAAGCATATTTCAGCAAGCATTCAAGTATTGTCATTTCCTCATCTTCAAAATTGTAGTGAAAAAACGTCTAAAATTTCTACCATAGCTACCTATAAATATCCTCTTTATATTCTCTATATTTAACACTCGAAACATGAAAAAAAATAATGTTATATAAAAAAAATCCTAGGCTAACCCTATATGAAGCATTTTTTCAAGAACATTCGGGAACCCTAAGTTCCTCAAAGAATATCTATGCAATTATATTAAATTGGTATCTAAAATTTGTACTATAGACACATGAAGGTCTCATCTCCATCTCTTCCATGTTTCATCATATGAAACATCCCAAAAGAAAATTTATAGAGAAAATTGTTTGAGATTGAAAAAGTAAAGTAGAGGGATGATACAATTATGATATTTTTTTTAGAACCATTATACTTTATTTTTTACATTTACTATTATAAATATATTTTAATTTCAACTAAATGCCCGAGACTAAACAAGATGCATGAGATTGTAACTTACATTTATTCCATTAAAGGAGAAAATATTACATGGAAAATGGTTAAAACATAAATTAATGAGATGATATAACTTCCATCGATGTTTTTTTATTTATGTATATGCCACTTATGTTTTTTATATGATTTACAAGAAGAATTCAAATATTTCTTGTTTTGTTATATATATATATATATATATATATATATATATATAGGGTGTGGATTTGAACTCGTGACATTTTAGCAAGGAGTAACTTAACAAGACACCTATTCACCATCAATTCAAAGCCCAACAAATATATTTATTATAATTTATATGATTCACAAGAACAATTCAATTTTTTTTTACATATTCCTATAAAAGTAATGTGACATAATTTCATGATGCTAACATGGTCTAGCGATGTAATAAACCAACGTAAAGGGAGCATATATTTTTTCAAGATTTTTCCATGATCGTCAATGTAATATTCTACTCAACAAAATGCAAAGTTATGGAATCTCATAAGCCATTATATCTTTTTCATTTCCATTCACTAAAAACTAATGAAATCCCTAACTCATTGAGTTTCCCAACCTCCATATTGTCGCTCGCATTTGGTTGTGATTTCCTACCTTTAGTGACTACTATAATAAACTCTATACTCCAATAAACTCCCACTATATATACTTAGCTTGTAGATGGTGAGTTTGCTTTCCACCCCTACCTTCACCGAGTATGTTTGTTGCTTTTTCCTTCACTAGGCATTTTTTTTGCTTCTACCTTCACCAACTTTTTTTATCTACTTCTTCCTTCACAAAGTTTGCTCGTAACAACCCTCGTTAAAAAATCCATGTAAAAATATATAAGACCAAGGTCATGGGACATGTATTCCAATATGAATGGCGGGCCAAACATCTTGACGGGTGTTCATTTCAGTTTATTATGGTTAAAGGAAATTGGCAAAGTCAATGGCAAAGGCTTTGGAAAGGCATGAGACATTAATTGACATTTTATTTATGAAAATAATATAAAATAGGAGAAAAAGGAGGTGAAAGGTCACAAAGTTGCATGTGAGGAGGAAAGTGAAGGAAAATAATGAAAAATGAAGAAAATAGAGGACTCATTTATAAAAAATTCTTCTAAGGATCAGTTGGATTTTTTTTTCCCAGCTAAGTCTCTCATTTAATTCTCTCTCTCTCTCTCTCTCTCTCTCTCTCTCATCACACACACAATTTTGGATACTTAGAGTTTTCTTCGAGCACTCTTAGAGGAATGTGGCATACTTTTGATTTGAAGTAAGAAGGCGAAGGAAAGACGGGAAAGCACAACAGACATCGGGATCACTGTCTACAATTGGATTTCTTTGCAGGGTATCGAGTTGCATGTATGGATTCCTTGTTATTTTTTGGCATGCATGGTGTATTCATGTGGTTTATTGGGCATGATATGTCATTGGCATGGAGGATTTCCTAGATTGACGGTGGATTTTCCTAGCCTTTCCATTTCTTAGATAGAAATGGTGTTGTGGGTTCAATTTCATTATTTGTTTCATGGTTGGTTCTCATGTTCCTTTAGTTGTGGTTTGAGTTACTAGTTCTTGGAGCCTTGGTTGGAAAAACACTTTTGAGCCCGACGGAAAACTTTTAGGTTGAGTTACTATTCTTGGAGCCTTGGTTGGACAAATTCTATAGAGCCCTAGGTGGGTTGAGTTACTAGTCCCGAGCCTTGGTTGAAACAAAGACTTTGGAGCCCCTGGACAACTTGGATAGAGTCCAATCTAGTGATGGTTGTGATGTCCGACCGTGAGGTGGAATCACTTTTTGAGGGTTGAGGTGGTTTGGCCTCTCAAAGCCCCGGTTTGGTTTTGATGGGTTTGGTTTAGAAGATCCCACATTCACGCTTGGAATATGGCACGAGGGTGATTGGGCTGAAGAGAGATTTGGCTCAGCCATGTCTATGGTCGGGTGGAACATGGAAGTCCCATACTTGGTTGCATTTTTCTTATGGAAATAAGAGCTATTTTCCCCTTATATTGATGTGTAAATATGCTTTTTATTATGGATTATGTGGTTGTTATGTGTTTTTCATTTCTATTTCTTATATGCTAGTTAAGATTGAGTTTTATGATGGTGATGAAGTATGGATCTCATCATGTTTTGATTCATAATTGAATGGAAAATGTATCTATGCCTAAATAGACTATAATGCGCTTAATGTGATGTAACAATAATGCTTCTTAACGATCCTCGGATAAGTATGAGACACATATGCTCAGTATCCGTTATTTACACCTATAGATTACATCCTTGTGACATGATTGACGAAATGTATGTCATGGCTAGTCGGGGTCCGATACAAGTCTTTATTTGAATGTTTTCTTGTGCACCATTTTTTTCACCGATATATTTCACTTCTAAACGTGTCATTGAGTTTTGGGAAATGACCTCGAGATATGGGCCTAAAAAAGTGGCTCAAATCTTGGGGATGCTTGCATAGGTCTGTGGGAAAAAGTCCCCGGACGCATGCATGCATATGTTGTGGGAGCGTCCGGGGATTTGAAGGCCTAAAGCCTCGGTGGGACCCATGGGTTGGATGCCTAAGTGGTTGGGATGGCTCCTAGGAGTTCTGTTGTTGATGTGGAAAGTATGTTTGGTATGTTTTTGTTGGTTCCACTTCCTTAAGGTCAACTAGGAGGTTGAATCATATCATAGTAATGTGATCTTCATCCCATGTTTACCCCTCGGGCTTGGTCGATTACTTGGATAGATATGGGAGGAGGGTGCTGCGTAGTGGTATCGGAGCATGGTTCACCCCTTGACTGGATGGGCGATGTGTGTTGGTCATGAATTCATGTCAATTGGACGTGTGTTAATCATCCTTTTGGTCTATATTCTTGTTGCACATGCATGGTGTCGGTCATGGTTGTAGTGATGTCACCATTTGAAAGAGGATGTTGTTGTTGTGAAGTGTGTTGTCATGAGTGTATGATTGGTTATGCATTATGATGTGTCTATCGTGCATACATTTCAGTTGGATATGTGTTATGTATGTTGGTGGACTATGTGCTTGTTGTGTATGCATGGTGGTGGTTATTGTTGCAATTGTGTCACCATGTGGAAGTTGATGGTGTTTTTTTGTTGGATGTTATCGCCATGAGTGCATGTCGATTATGCAATTTTTTTATGCATGGCAGTTGTCTATATGTTTTTATGCATGCATTGTCATGGTTATGATCATTTACTATGAGTTCATTATAGGAAAATAGGTCATCATGATGTTTGGTATGCTATAGTGCTAATGTGTTGGTTGAGATAGAGCAGGGAGATGCAGATCATCAAAGTGAAGTTGTGGCATTGGACTTTGGAGTAAGAGCAAATCATCATGTAGGTATTGTATGTTTGGCATGCAAGTATGTTGGTTAATGGTTGTTATAATAATTAGGGTTATATACATGTTTGACACATTATTGTTGTTGCGATTACATGTATGAAAAATGCTAGCCGATTAGTTTAGGTATATGCATTATGGTTATGTGTATGTCTTCCATTCTATTGATGTTATGGTCAAATACATGATAGATGTTAGTCAAATAATGTGATCATATGTACATGGGTTGGTTAGTCATGCATGATATTAACTCTATCACTATGTTATATGTTGTTGATGATTATGTTATATGATTAACTTGTTGTCGTTATATGTTAGTTAAATTGATGGTTAGTGTTATTGCCTTTAAGATATTGATGTTATATGTATCATGCTAACTCTGGATTGATCTATGCGTATGGTTATGGTTGTGGCATTTAGGCATGATTTGATATGCTTGTGATATTATGTCATACTAATATAGACCGATTGTGCATATGTGATTGTTATGCATGAATGACAACTATTTATGAACTTATGAGGTGAACATGTTAGTTAATTATCATTATGTATATCATGACCTTATTTATGTTTTAGTTGATGTGTTGTGAAGTTATATCATGCTAATCTAGATTGATTGTGCGGACAATATAGCCTCCCCCTGAGATACATTAAGGTATGAGGTTGCTTATGTCAACTACTTTATGATTAATTGCTTGATTATGTCATCTATATGGTGTTTAGTGTTTAGTGCCTATTATGTTGTCTAGTTTATTTATCTAACTCGTTGAAGATTGCAACATGAAACAGTTGAAGTTGGAATCCATAAACAACATCCTTGATCCTAGTGAAAAATAAGCACCTACACTAGGTGGGGCCCACACAAGCTATTTTTCGGTGATATGTCTATTTTTAGAATTTGGATCAAAGTCTATTTTTAGCAGTAATCTATTTATAGATGGTTGAGCAAATTATATGGATGGATGGGCGTCTAAGTTTGGAATGCATGTGCTAAATTGTTTCATGGAATGCATGTCTAAATTAGAATGCATGTCGATTTTTGTTAAGCCCTTAACAAAAATTAGACAATAAATAATTATTTGTTTTCAATGAGCACTTGGAATTAGTTAACTCAAGTGGCAAATCAATTAGCTAAGTGGATTTCGAGTTGAAGTGGTTGGTTGGTGGACCATGCAAAGTGGGACTTCGTTAGTAACCGAGTGATACAAATTTGTAACGGTGTTGGATTTGTAGTTATGTGAGTTGTTATTTAGTTTAACTCGGTTAAGTGAGTTAAACTCATTTGTGTTAGTTGTAACTAGTTGTAACTAAAGATACACTAGTGAGAGATCAGTGAATCAAATATTAAATTAATTCACAAGCAAAGTGGTCTCACTTGCAATTGAAGAAATACTATCGTTAACTACATGCATGTCCTATCCAAATGGAGACTCTGGTTGAGAGATAGGTGAAAGGGTCTCGGGTTGACTATCGACTGTGACTATAGTGGTGCATTCAATGCATCCACACACACATTAGAGATGCTTATGAGGATTGCGCAATCAAGGATGGCCATATCGAAATCGTTCGCAGGTTCTTGACCATCGTGGGATTGCGCAAATGGAGGCAAGTCGTCAGAGGGCAGAAAATTGGTGCATGAATATGCCAATTTTTGTATGACAAAGTGTGAGACGATTGTATATTGTACTCGATAGCTCTTGGATTGGAGTTTTGTATGAGATTGTTTCATGATCCATGATATACATAATATATGACAGATTTGGGGTTTTTAGCTTTATGCTTTCCCAAGAAAAAACTTATGTGTTATGTGTAATTAATTTTTCTTCATGTGTTTACAATTGGCGATTTAATTTCCGCAAAAGAATTAGGTAGAAGGTTTCTTTATTTAACAAAGGATATAATTGTGAGATCGTGAGAGTCCCGTAATACATCACAATATTAATAAAATTTCTACACTAACATGGTACATGGGTTTTAACTGAGTATGTTTGAATGTTTGATTAATCGCATGATACGAGTTTGTGTTTATAAGATTGCATGAAGAAATGATCTTGTTTTAAGATGGTTGTACTAACACATATGTGTTGGAGAGATGACATATACTTGAGTGTAAGTAGGTGATAGTTGTAGCATTATGTATTATGACTGATGAATGTGAGTTGATTGTGGATTATGACATGGTTTTTTAGTCTTGGTAAAATTTGATTTCGAATTGATAGATATGTTGTCTTGATCTTTAATACATACGACCGACATGCGTCTTCGGTTATAGGTCGTGTGTGCTTGACACAACAAGGTAAGATAAACCTGGTATATTTTTTATATTTATATGCGTTGACAAGTTGTGTGGTTATGGCAGTATGATCCATGGATTGCATGGCAAAAGAGACCGCCATGAAATCTTGGAGAAGGATTAGGTTGAGTTTTCGTTCGGAAGCACTAGGGACCAATGAGGGATTGAGCCATGGTGTATTTTGCTAGTCTTGTGATTTCGGTCTCTTGTGGTTTGTTGCCCTTGATTTGCGGCTTTGTTTATGTCTAGTGTACTATGGCCATACCACCTTGTTGGGGTGTATTATTGTTATTGATTCTCATGGTTTTCTTCTTGTTTCTGTTGTTTCCTTTTTGTTTGAGAGTCTTCGGAATTGGTTGGGGAAAGAGGAAAATAATGGAGCCCTGGGGAGAGTTGTTTCCTACCCAACAGGGTAATGAAAGACACGAATGAAGCTCGATGCATGAGTAAGTGCAATGAAAGGTAATAATATGACATTCGGTTGGATCAGTTGGGTCCATTGTGGTAAATGGACGGTGGCAATAGAAACATGAGAAATGCAACATAAAAGGTAAAGAAAGTGGATCCGAAGTGTTAGATGCCTTGACTATTTTTGGAGTTGTTGTTCTCAACATTGTGCATGATGTGCATGAATAAATGAAGTTATCTTAACCTAAACCTTATGATATCTAGCAAATTGTGGTGTGATCATGATTATGTTGATATTTATATATGTATACATGTATGTATGTCATGTCTAACATGGTCGTCATGGATTATGATTGTTTAATGTTAATTTTTACATGTATATATGTATGTATGTGTGTCATTGTATGACAAGGTCATCGAGAATCATTATCATGCAAGAATGATTGATTATGTAGGTGAATAGCATGAAGAGTTTATTGGTATTATGAGGAATCAAGTGGGAAGAGTAACCCCTGGTAGATCTATGAGGTCAGTATCATGTGGACATGAATTGATATTATATGCTTGTACTATGCCTATGTTTATGTTCTGGACATGTAATGCCGAGGGGTACATCAATGAAGTGAAAGTAGCGTGATATGAAGAATGCTAAGATAAACATGGATAGTGGAAAGACACTAGAAGCAAGGTTGCTTGTGGGGTCAGTAGTATGGTCTATGGATGTGCAATGTTATTGTTGTGTATATGTCACACATGTTGTATATTCAATGATTTGTACCCTGTGGTGATGAGTACATGTAACATATGTAGCATTGTGTACATATGATGTTGTATGCATGTTGTATATATGTTGTTGTTTGTATATTGCATATGGAATGCTATGTATATATGGTGATATGTGAATGTTGGATATGCAAGTCTTTGAGTACATACCGCACTCGTGCGCATGTTGGATATGTGGTGTTGTGTGCATATGGTGTTGTGCACATGTTGGATATGCGGTGTTGTATACATATGGTGTTATGTACATGTTGTAAATGCAGTTTGAATGTACATATCGTATTGTGTGTGTGTTGTACATATGGTGTTGTGTGCATGATTGTACATGTGGTACTATGTGCGGGTAGTGTTGTGTACATGTCGTGCATGTGGCATTGTGTACATGTGGTGTCGAGTACATTTTGTCCATGTGATGTTGTGTACATGTGGTATTATGTACACATTGTACGTGTGGTGCAGGTGTACATTTGGCATTGTGTACACGTTCGTGTAGGTGGCGTCGTGTACATGTGATGTTGCACACGCGTTGTGTAGGTAATGTTGTGTACAGTGTGGTACGTGTACATGTTATGCATATGGTACTGGTATACATGTGGTATTGTGTGCATGTCGTATGTGTTGTGTTGTGGACATGCGGTACTATGTATGTGCATGGTGTAGTCGTGGTATCATGAAATGTGTATTCGTTGTGTTTTAATCTGTATGTGCATATGTATTGTGTTGTGTTGTACACCGGATGTAGGTGTATGTGTTGAGTTGTAATGTACATCGGGTGTAGGTGTATGTGTGTTGGCCCTCAATTTTGGTCATTTTTTCCTATCCTAAATCCATTTATTTACCACCATATTCCATCCTATTTCACCTATATATGCCTCATTTGAGTCCTTTTTTTCATGTTCGGGTAAATAAATTAAGTTTTTCAATTTTTAGAAATTTTTGTAAAAATTGGGTTTTAAGAGTAATTTTGGATTGCATTAAAATTTCCATAATAGCTCCATTAAAGTCATATGTGCAAGACACTCGGGTGAGATTTGAGCACATATTTGGAAATATTGGGAACCATGGATAGATAAGTACCTATTGGTTCAATCAAACTAAGCAAAAACATGCCCGTCAATGCCGGTCAAATTTGACCTCGTCATTCATGAATCCCAAGTAAAAAGGGGTAGATCTATTATTTTGTGAGGTTTTTTCCCTGATTTTGTGAACCAAACTTGATGAGTTCGGCATGTAAGGATGGATGTTATGAAACCAACTCCAAAAAATAGAAGAAAAGAGAGATCAACGCCTTAGAAATCAGCCACTTCGAGGGGGGCAACCTCCAATACGTTACATAAATGAACAATTCTTGGATTATGAAAATCGCAAAACTTCCTTCTATATATAGGAGTCCATGGGGTCACAATATAATCCTAGCTGACCTAACAATAATAATGTAAGGGCACGATAATAACAATATTAGGGTTACAAGGGCACACCAATAACAATAAGGGGGGTTACACTAACAACAATAAGGGACTATACTAGTAATATAGGGACCTAACATGCCCCTCTCCTTCAAAAAAGTGTTGTCCTCAATGCTTGAGTAGCTCTGGGATGCTTCGTATAAAATTCTCATTCTCCCATGTAGAATCTTCTGGTGAGTAAGTTCTTCCATTTGATGAGATACTCTAAAATTGATCGATTTTGTAGTTGTCGAGTTCTTGTTTCGTGATTGCTTCAAGTTCCAATATGATTTTTTCCTTCCTCATCAAGATCTAGAAATATTGTTTGAACTGGAATTTTGTCCCCTATAAACTTGTTTAAGCATGAAACATCGAAAATTGGATGCACTAGAGAAGAAGCAGGAAGCTCCAATTTGTATGCCATAGTACTAATATTTTGCAACACCTTGTAAGGACCATAGTACTTTGACGATAATTGAGTATCCTTATTAGATTGCTTGAGGGACACTTGTTTGTATGGGTGTAGTCATAAAAAATACCCAGCCTCCTACATCAAAACTTCTCTCGCTGCAATGTTGATCTACCCGTTGTTTCATTCGATTTTGTGCCAAATTTAGGTTATCCTCTAAGAGTTGGAGAACTTCTTGTTGATGCTCGATGTGATCTTCCACCGCTTGAACCTTAGTATTTTCTCTTAAAGTAGATGTGATGGATAGTGGATGATATCCATAAAGTTCCATAAATGGGGTCATTTTTTGCTACAAGTATGGAAGTAAGTGTTATACCACCATTCAGCGAGAGGTAACCACTTGAACCATTGTGTTTTCTTATCAAATACAAAACAACGAAGATATCCTTCTAAACATTTATTCACTATCTCAGCCTTGACTATCGGATTGAGGATGATAAGATGAGCTATGAGCTAGTTGAGTACCCAAACAAGAAAATAATTCCGTCAAAAAAATTTCTTGTAAAAATGGGATCTCTCGTCACTTAGAATAATATTTGGGTTTCCATGTAGCTTTTGAATTGTTTCCATAAATGCAAAGAGTAAACTCGTACTTGCTTTAAATGGATGAGATAATGCAAAAAAAGTGTGCATACTTGGTAATTCTATCAACTACCACCATGATGACACTCTTTCCTTCGAACTTAGGTAAACCTCGTGATAAAATACATTGAAATCTCCTCCCAACATTGATTTGGAATGGATAAAGGTTGTAGAAGACCTAGGGGTCTTAATTGTCTCAACTTTATTTTGTCTGGCAAACCAAACATTCCACCACAAACTTTTGAATATCAAATTTAAGACCATCCCAAAAAAAATTATTTCTTCACCCCCGTGGTAAGTTTTCAAAAATCTTGAGTGTCCTCCTAAAGGAGAAGTGTGCAATTCCAAAAGAATATTTTGTTTTAGTTGGGAATTATTGCAAATAAATAAGTGATATTTGTACCATAAGGAATCATTTTTTCCAACTAAATGTATCGTATGTACTAGTATCTTGCTCGCAACTTTTGAATGAGTGTCCAATCTGCGTTGGATAATAGAAATGGCACAAAGCAATGCTTCCACCACTTCATCATTTCTTGAGAGTGCATCCGCAACAATATTTAGCTTCCCTTTTTTTGTAGATGATTTCAAAGTCATAACCCAACATATTTGTGACCCATTTTTGTTGTTCTTCTCGAAGATAGTCTTTGTTCCAAAAAGTGTTTATGACTATCATGATCAATTTTTACCTTGAAGTGTCTTCCCACTAAGTAAGGTCGTTGTTAGCGCTAAAAATGTTAATGGTGTAATCACCATTATGTCACTGTTCTAAAAATTTTTATTGTGTCTTAGTCCATGTCCAAAGTTTCAGTAATTTCCAATAAAAGTTAAAGGATTCCCAACATCAAGGTATTTTTAAGTGAATAGGTGTCATAGTGTTTTAGAGTCCTAAAATAAATTAAAATCTCTCGTTTTGGCTTATTTTAGTGTTGAAAGTTAGTCAATGTTTGGGTAATAAAATTGCAGTATTCTAGTATGGAATAATAGCTACTTTTGTTGCAAATTTATTGTCAAAAAAGTAAAGGTCAGCCTATTTCTCATAAATGGAAGTCATATATTCCACACAATGAAAAGCGCAACTATTTCACCGAGACTTTGGTTCTCTTAGAAAAGAGGCTATGGGTAAATAGTAATCGCTTTCGAAGCAAGCAAAATTAAGGCTTCGTGGCAACCCGAGTTATTTAAAGTCAAAGCACAGCACGTAAAAGAAAACAACTTAACCAACAAAGTGGGAGATCCAGAGAAGAGTAGCGGATAATATTTAAAGGAAGTCGGGCCGGGAAATAGACTAGGGAATGAAGCAATGGGGATGAACCGCATGCAAAAAGAATGGACGACCATGATCTAATCGCAGATCCAAAGGGGAGCAAACCGATGGCTGAGATTAAATCACACATGGGGCAACTTCGCAAATCGCAGTTTTTAAGTTTTATCATTAAGTCAAAATTGCATGGTATGTTAAGTGATTTGTGATGGGATGAGGCTAAGGGGAAAGCAAGGAAGACCACTCGTATCCGGGCGCGCATCAATGGTGGAGATTAAAGCACGTATGGATCGATTTCGCAAATTGCGCTTTTTAAATTTTATCGTTAAGGCTTCACATGGTATGTTAAGCGATTTGCGATGTGATGAGGCAAGGGACACATGTCGAGCATAGCGCACTAGTGTGATTTCGCAAATCACGTAGTTTATGGTTTAGTCAGTATCGTGTAAAGTTAAATTTTTTGGGCGTACGATTTGCGATTGCTTCCTATTGGTCAACCGGTTGTGGGGCCCAAGAACCACAATTCCGCATGAATGCATATTTTTTGGGAGCAATTACGGTTTTGTTTAAAGTTCGATAAATGTTGTTGATTGCACGACTATGTATGTTTATAAAAACTTTCGATGCAGATCTGCGACCAATCCCATTTCTCCGCCATGTCACCTCCACCCTCATCGCACATCGCACTTCGCCATGTTCAACATGTAACTCCCGCATTTCACAATAAATCTTCCAATGCGTGATCTCGCGATCGATCCCACTTCTTCACCACGTCACCACCCCTCCTCGCTTATCATTTATTCCACTCCATGTCTCCTCTATCAATTAAGCCTCGTTTCAAAGCATTTTCTTTGTAATTTCTCATAAAATGAACCTTCGTCATTCTATCCAAAAGTTTCGAGTTTTTTCCGCCATTACAAAAGGTTTTAAACCAAAAAAAGGGAAAGGAACAAATGAACAACGGCAAAGTTTCTCTCAAACAGTTTTCTACCACTACTCTCGATACTCAACGACGTTTTTACCAAACACCGAGAACATTCAAGGAATAGCCACACACCATTTTTTTCTCGCTATTTGCACTTTTTTATGGTGTTGGTTGCACCAAAACGTAAGAGGAGTCTCTCCCATAAAATTGCCACATCATACAAACCACTTCAAATTGTCGACTTTAATGTTGTTATTTTTTTTTAATGTAGCACTTTGTAACTAAGATTAAGGGATAAGCCTCACCTCTTGCACGAGCTTGTAATGACTTTTGAAATATATTTACCTTTTTATGTGGAAGATGACAATATCATATTTTGTATATATATGCCAAATTGATATGAAGTCGTGTTGGTTGGTGGTGATTGAATTTTGACTTATATGAACTATAATCTTTTTGTCAATGAAATGGAATGATACTACCGAGGACTTATTACCAATTTGTTGTGTGTATTGTCTACTTTATTTGTGTTTCCATATCTCTTTTCTTCCAGACTTCCCGTTTGCAAATCATCATACCGTTATGTGTTTCTATTAGTCTCTTAAGCATGTTATGTGTTTTATCGCTTTGCGTAGTCTCACACAAGTGAACATTCCCGATAAAATATACATTATAACAATGGAAAAGCATCACTCATGATAGTTATTCTTCATGATTTTTTCAAAGGAGAATCTTGTCGAAACTAGAAATAGATTTCTCTCAATGGAATATTGTCAAACCGATACTTTTGTCAATTTCTACTAAATCAGTAGATTTATGTTTTACAGACTCTATTGATTTTCCTCTCATCATAGACTACAAACTTACACCTTGCTACCACATCAAGTTATAATACCCTCTTTAGTACAACTATGGATTTGACCGAAATCTCTTTGGAGTGAATCAAAGTTTGTACCACCTACAAATATCACAAAACAAATCATTAAATTGCTTTATAGTTTAAGATGTGTCTGGTCGTGTTCTTGTTGTAGTCCAAGTGCTGATTCCGCGCCAACATCTTTGGTGCATCTCGCCGGGAGACGAAGGCCTTGTAACGAAGTATTCTCCCGAGTCTATTGTTATGAATTGCCGATAATCGCTCTTGATGGTGAACAATAACCGGTGACCCGAAGAAGACTGTAAATTTGTTCACCCGGTGACTCCACAAAGAGGAAGAGGGGGTTTTCAAGACCTCCTTCTACAAGGAGGAATCAAATATCTCCAAATCGTTACTCCAAGCTTGCTAACCCTGTACAAAATCATCAAAGATGCTAAAGAAAAACAAAGATCAATTGAAGCCACATCTCAGCAAGTGAAGAAGGTACACAAAAATTACATTTCAAAGAAAAAGGTACCTCTATCTACTTTATAATCTAAAGAGGTTTTAGTTTCAAAAGATTTTGTTGAAAAATCTCAAGTTGAAGCTACTCCTCTAGAAAATAAAGTGGGATGTTGTTAACCTAGGCTCAATCAAGATTTTTCTTACTCATCACCTAGTAAATCTGAAATAAGTACTATTCTAGTTAAATAAGGAGAAACTCGAATTTCTAAGTGTTGAAAAGAAGTTAGAAGAGTTTCTCGCTAACCGAAGGGGGAATTAGAACAAGTATTGGCTATCTGCACCCTTTCTTGATAGGGATATTTTGACTCAAGGAGATTTCAAGACTATTTTAAATTTCCTTTAGACTCATCCCCGAATACTCGCCTCTTGTCACCCCTCAGCAAGAATATTTTCATTTCTCTCCAAATCCAGCTATTGGGTCATCTTCCTCTCGTCCACTTGAAAAGACAAGCACCCAAAGGTATTACCTTTAACTTATCTAATTTCCTTTGCTCAAAGCAAAATAAAGCCGAATTAACTCCATCCCCTCAAGAGACAACTCTAGATTTTGATTCTTCTAATGAAGGTCAAGACATCCTCTGCTCATATTTTTGAAAATCCACTCTTCTCGGCTCCAAAGCCCCGAAAAATCAGCTCAAGGCCCCCCAATTTCTCCCGTCCAAAATCAGAATCGAATTCACCAATTGTAATTCCTATTTCCCAAACGGCTACATCAATTGTACATCAACGAAAAATATGGCTCAACCTCGCCTTACAAGGATGCAAAAAATAGTGGTTGTGAGATATGACGCCACTTGTTCTCCCTCAACACATGCATGCACATTCCCAAGGATATTACTTGAAATATCTTCCAAAATACACTCGGGGAGGGAGAAGGAGTTTCGCCCAAGAACATTTAGTGGCTTTCTATAGTTATGCCGACAATCATAATATTGAACATGAAGTTGTCCGGTCAAGGCTCTTTGTTCGCGAGCTTGGATGGTGAAGCTCGAAAATGGTTTAGAATTTTGGCTCCAAATTCAATTACAGGAATCGATGAATTAGAAGAGATATTTGTGAAGCATTGAGGGTGATAGGAAATATTATGTTTATTATCTTACGTAATTTGGAACACTAAAGAAGAAGGCAGATGAGCCATTAGTTGATTTTACTAAGAGGTTTAATAAGATTTATCGAAAAATTCCCGAAGAGATTAAACCCACCGAAACCACAATTATGATAAATTTTGAAAATGCTTTAGATTCCGAGTTTGCCTTATGGTTGAGGGCCGAAAAAGCACGCACACCGACAACTATGCAAGAGGTTTCAATTGGAGTGTAGTCTAATCTCATGGCTTCTAATAAATTAAAATTGGAGGAATAAAAGGCAGCAAAAGACAAAAAAGAAGATGAAAGAAGAAAAGCCTTCTTCTTCTAGATCTCTTTCACAGAAGAAAAGATCAATCAAATGTCCAATTTGATCAAGGAAATTGCCTCTAAGATGTCAAAATTAGAGGTAGAAAATAAACCACTCGCTAGAGCCAATCAAAAACAAAGCTAATAAAAAATCAGCTCCCTTCAAGAGGCCTTTTTAGCCTCAACAAATCTTACAATGCCCAAGGAGGAATACCGATGATCAAAATATTCAACTCTCCTTTGAATAATTTTGTTGAAGAAGAAGAACAAGGAAATGAGGAAGACAATGAAGAAATAAACCATGTGGGAGAAACTTCACATTCAACATGTTTGACATTGCAGGAATATGAAGATAGATCAAGAATTTGTTTGTTTTCCGATGATATGAATGCTCAAATTTATGCACGTAATGATAAAAAAGAAGAAGAAGTTCAAAATATAAATTACCCTTTGAGGTCAAAAGGTCCCGTTCAACATATCCCTCAACAAAAAATCAGATTCAAATAAATAAGCTACTAAACAAAAGGCCACGGTAAGTGAGGTTCCTCCACCTCAAAATTCTCGCCCCAATTGTTAAAATTACAAATGGAAAAATAAGGAATTACTTCCAATTTATTTTAGTTTCAAATCTCGAATTGAATAAAATCAAAATTCCAATTCCACCCTCGGGAATTATTGAAAAATCCAAAGCATATAAAGAGTCTTTTAAGAGTCTCATCGCAAAGTCCTCCTCTCACCCCCCGATTCAGCTTAACCTTGAAGGTGAGCATCCCACCATTTATCTAGGTCATGCATGTCCAAGACCAAAATTATGATAACTCACCTCCTTTCTACTCGTCACTCAATATACATGAAAAATTTCGCATAATTTCCTATTAGATTCTCGGGAGCTTCCCTACAAACACATGCCAAAGAAAGTGATGGATGAATTGGGATTAGAGATCACCAAGCAATACCATTACCTTTACACCTTTGACTCCAAAAAATTCAAGTGTCTAGGAGTGATTAAGGATTTGGTTGTTTCCCTTACCCACCGCTTATGAAAAGCTTAATGATGGACATTGTGGTTGTCGACATTCCTTCTAGATTTGGGATGATACATTCCAGCATCTTGGTTTAAGAAATTGGGAGGTACCCTTCAGATGGACATGTCATATGCTACCATCCCAAAGATTCGCAGGGAATTCGAAGGCTATATAGGGAAACTCAAATGGCCTACATCATTAGTGATCGTGACAATCCATCAAACCATCCCATATATGTCGAAGAAAAGGAATTGGGGTCATCAATTCGCACCTTGTCGATGATGAAAATGATTTCCAATCCGAATCAAGTGAAAAATAACACTTTCAAAGTGCAAACTGAACAAGATATTCGAAGGAAGACATATATGGAAATTGTACTTTGATGGAGCCTCATCAAGAGAGGGATCGAGAGCCGCAGTAGTCCTCATTTCTCCTACTCAAAGATAAGGTAACCATATCATACAAAATTCAATTTGCTACCACTAACAACACTGTCGAGTATGAAGCACTTGTGCTGGGTATGAAGGAAGCGAAAGACTTGGGAGTAGAACAACTAATTGCCTTTGGTGATTCAGATTTGGTGATTAAAGCAGGGGAGAAATAATTACCAAGTGAAAAATTCCAAAATTGAAGAATTATAGGAATTAAGTCTCGGGATTTGATTGAACATTACTTTTCAAGCATTTAGTATAAATTTTTTTCACTAGAGAAGAAAATCAAATTGTTGATTCACTATTTATTGTTGCTAGTAATTTCAAAGTTCCTCCGTATGTCAAGGCAAGCCTATGATGTTCAAATAAAAAGCAGTACCTTCAATTCCCTCGATAACATCAAGCACCGACAAGTATTTGAGGATGACATGGAGATTCATAAATTTTTGGAGTCCGTAGAAGAGTTTCCCAGACATACAAATTGATGATGAGCAAGAAATTGTTGAAAACCAAAATAGCAAAGCTTTAAGAAAACTATGGCCGGGAAAAACATTATAGATCTCAAAACTAATTTTATTCCTAAGGGTTTAGTTCCTTTAGAAATACTCGTTTGATAATAATGATGTTTTTCTCAATCCCCGAAAGAAAGGTCGATGGAGAGAGTAAAATAGAATGTAATATTGGTACATAATATCAGCCCAAGATTGGTCAAAGTGTCCAAATTCCTTCCTCTCCGGAAACTAGAACAAGATATATCAAACTACCGAAGAAATTTGTTGATATTTTTGCATGGTCTTATAGTGAGTTGAAAACTTATGATAAGAGCATAATGGAGCACAAGATCCCTTTGAAAATAGACATGCAAAGCCCGTAGCAAAAACAATCGTACATATCAATCCCATGCTTCTCCCAATCATTGAGAAAGAAATCAAAAAATTATGGGAAGAAAATATAATTCTCGCCTTTGATATTTTCTAACCGGGTAGCTAATATAGTCCCAACATAGAAAAAGAATGGAGAGATAAGGAATTGTGTCGATTTTCACAACCTCGAACCGTTGTTCATTGAAAGATAACAATCCACCGTCCAAGATGGATTATATATTGCGTAAGGTTGGTAGGATCCAAAAAACTATCAATGATTGAAGGCTTTTCAAGCTATAATAAGATTTCAAACTATGATAGAAAGACAAGATAAAAGACAACATTTACCACACCCCCGGGTCACATTCATGTACAACAAAAATGCCATTTGGTTTGATGAACGCATGTGTAACCTTTCAAAGGGCAATGGATATTGCCTTTGCAGAGAAAAGGATGCATTTGTGGTCATCTATTTGGATGACATCATAATATATTCAAAATCTAATGAAGACCACTTGAAACATCTCAAGCAAGTTTTTGACAAATGCAGTAAAAGTTTGGTTTGTCCTTAAACCCCAAAAAATTCATCTTTTGCTATCCAAGAAGGTAAGTTATTGGGACATATTGTAATAGAAAGTGGCATCTTTATTGATCCGGGGAAGAGTATAATCTATTCAGAGGATTGGTTTGCCAAGAACAAGAAGGAATTCGAGCTCATTTTTAGGGAAAATCAATTTTCCGAGGCATTTTGTTCCTAACTTTGTAGAGCCGATCAAACATATAAATGTTTTGCCGAAAAAGATGTAGAATTTAAGTGGCGAGATGAAGAAAAGAACTATTTTTTCAGCAATTAAGTCCGCCTTGGACCGAAGCACCCGCTTTGATTAGTCCCTGATTTTGAAAAGGATTTTCTCGATTTTTTTTCATATGCTTCGAAGAAACAATTGCAGCTTGTCTTACTGACGAAGAACAATGAGGGTTTGGAGCAACCCAATTTCATTTTTTCAAGCATCGCTTTAAGGGATGTTGAATTAAAGTACAACTTGACTGAAAAACAAGCATATGCACTAGTTAAGGCTTTGAATACTTTTCGAGTTTATGTGCCGCATTCAAAAAATAATTTCTTTTGTGCCTCGATATCACCGTTAAAGATGTCTCGTCGCTAGCCTAGATACAGATGGAAGGAGAGGAAAAATGTCTCGACCAAGATTCTCGGGAATTTTATGTTGAAATCAAACCAACTAAATTGATAAAGGGTCGGGGCTTGGCTCGCTTTGATGGCTAAATCTAATTGCAAAGCTTTAAATCTGAATGTAGAGGCAAACTCGAAGGAGAAGATGGAGAAGGTATTGCTAATTATCGTGAAATATTCAATTCAAATTGGTACAAGGATATAGTTTACTTCTTGTTAAATTTCAACTCGTCCACCTAAAATGGAGAAATCTAAAAGAAGATTTTTTATATTGAGAGCCGTGAAGTATTGCATTATGGAAGACCATCTTTACTAGAAAGATCCCGTTGGAGTCTTGTGAATATGTGTAGATGAAAAATAATCCTAGGAGATTATGACAGAGATACATGCAGGAGTGTGTGGAGGGAATTTGTATTGGAGAGCATCTCGCAAACAAAACCTTAAGAGCTAGCTATTATTGGTCAACTATTTTCTTAGATGTCTTTGCCAAAGTTAGAGTCGTGTCGACCGTCGTAAATTTGCCGGTAAAAATAAATTGCTACCATTACCTCTCATTCCTATTTCAAAGCAGATGTTCCTTTCTAGCAATGGGGGCTAGATTTCATCGGTGAAATTCATCCACCTTCATCAAGGCAAGATAAATGGATTCTCACAACTACAAAATATTTAACTAAATGGATTAAAGTTGTACCAACAAGAAATGCTACTAATACGCTAGTTATTAAATTTCTCGTTGCAAAATATTATGTCAAGATTTGGTTGTCCACATAAATTAGTAATTGATAATGTAATGACCTTTAAGTCCGCTAAGATGTACAACTTTTTGTCAAGAATATGACTGAATTGACTCATTCCACGCCTTATTACCTTCAAGGTAATGGATTGGCCGTAGTCATGCAATAAAAAGTTTTGGTAAGGATTATTAAGAAAATGTTGCCTCGGAAAATAAGAGGAATTGGGACACTCACCGATACACATGCTCTCGTGGGTAGTTAGAGTAAATGGTAAAAAATAAATTGGAATGTCTCCATTTTAGCTTGTATATGGTACGTATGCCGTAATGTCTTTACAATTAGCTCTTCCCGTGATGAAGTTCCTACAAGATTAAGTTGATCATGAAAACCCACATCCAAAGGAGAATGCTACAACTTGATAGAGGCACACACAAATCGCAGAACTATTATTAGAAAAGGTTTAGAAGTATCAGCTAAAGTCAAATATGCTTTTGATGAAAGAGAAAAATCACTCGCTTGTTTCGTGAGAATGATTTGGTGTCGCGTTGGGACGCTAGGAGAGAAGACCATGGAAAGCATGGTAAGTTTGACATCTGTGGTTTGGGCCATTTAAAATTGCCGAAGATTTGGAGAATAATATTTTTCTCGCTCAAACATCTCTATGATGATCAGTCGTCCGGAGGCCCATTCAATGGCCATTTTCTTGAAAGGTTCTTTATTTAGTAAGATAGTTGAGTCACGCCATTGTAAATATCCTGTGATGTGTCAATAAAATCCATGCCCAATGGTACTTATGTCTATATATATATGGTTAGTCTTGAGTCTAGTATGTCAATGGTCAATCCTAGTCTCTATTTTTAAGATGTCTTCTAAGTTTCAAGAGTTTTTGAGGCACCGAGTCTCACCGTCCTTGAAGCCTCATAGGAGTGAATCATCTCCAATAGGAGCCACCGTTAGCACTAAAAATGTTAATGGTGTAATCGTCATTTTGTCACTATCTAAATTTTTTATTGTCTTAGTCAATTACCAAAGTTTTAGTCATTTCCAATAAAATTTAAAGGAGTCCCAACATCAAGGTATTTTTAAGTGAATAGGTGTCATAGTTTTTTAGAGTCATAAAATAAATTAAAATCTTTGTTTTGGCTTATTTTAGCATTGAAAGTTAGTCAATGTTTGGGTAATAAAATTATGTCATCTAGTCCGGAATAATAGCTACTTTTGTTGCAAATTTATTGTAAAAAAAGTAAAGGGCAGTTTGTTTTCTGTAAATGGAAGTCATATATTCCACATAGGAAAAGCACAACTATTTCACTAAGATTTTGGTTAGCTCATAAAAGAGGCTACGGTAAATAGGTAACCGTCAAGCAGAAAATTAAGGCTTTGTGACAACCAGCAGTTCTTTAAAATCAAAGCACAGTGAAAAAGAAAAACAACTTAACCAACAAAGTGGGAGATCCAGAGAAGAGCAAAGCAGACAATATTTAAAGGAAGTTGGCTGAGAAATAGACTAAGGAATGGAGCAACAGAAAGAACCACGTGCAAAAAATAATGGATGGCCATGATCCAATCGCATCCAAAGGGGAGAAAACCAACTACCGAGATTTAAGCACACACGGGGAAACTTTTGCAAAGCGCAGCTTTTTAAGTTCTATCATTAAGTCAAATCGCATGGTATGTTAAGTGATTTGTGATGCGATGAGGCTAAGGGGAAAGCAAGGAAGACCGTTGCACTCTAGCGCAGATCAATCGCGGAGATTAAAGCTACGATGGAGTATTTCTGCAAATCGTAGTTTTTAAAGTTTATTGTTAAGGCTTCACATGGTATGTTAAGCGATTTGAGATGCGATGAGGCGAGGGACATGTGCTTGTAGCACACTGTATGCGTATTTTGCAAATCACGGAGTTTATGATTTAGTCGTTATCAATGTAAACTTAAATCTGCGGGCAATCGATTTGCGATTGCTTCCTATTGGTCAACCGATTGTAAGGCCCAAGAACCACAATTCCGCGTGAAATGCATATTGTTTGGGAGAAATTGCGGTTTTGTTGAAAGTTCTAATAAACATTGTTGATTGTACAAGCATGTATGTTATAAAACTTCCGATGTAGGATCCGTGATTGATCCCATTTCTCTCGCCACGTCACCTCCACCCTCATCACACATCGCACTTCTCACATGTTCAAAATTTTACTCCCGCATTTCAAAATAAAACTTTCGATGCGCGATCTACGATCACTCCCACTTCTTCACCACATCATGGCCACCCCCTCGCTTATCATTTATTCCGCTCCATGTCTCCTCTATCAATTAAACCTCCGTTTCAAAGGATTTACTTTGTAATTTCTCATAAAATGAACCTTCGCTCATTCTATCCAAAAGTTTCGAGTTTTTTTTCCGCTCATTACAAAGGGATTTCAACCAAAAAAGGGAAGGAACAAATGAACAATGACATAATTTCTCTCAAACAATTTTCCACCACTACTCATCGACACGTCACTCGCTTTTACTGTACACCGAGCAATATTCAAGGAATAGCCACACACCATTTTTTTCCTGTTGTTTGCACTTTTATGGATTTGGTTGCACCTTGTAACTTTAAGAGGAGTATTCCCATAAACCGCCACATCATACAAACCACTTCAAATTGTCACCTTTAATGTTGTTATTGTTTTTAATGTAGCACTTTGTAATTAAGATTAAGTGATAAGCCTCACCTCTTGAACGAGGTTTTAATGACTTTTGAAATAGATTTACCTTTTTCCGTGGAAGATGACAATATCATATTTTGTATATATATGACAAACCGATATGAAGTCGTGGTTGGTTGGTGGTTATTGATTTTGACTTATATGAACTATAATCTTTTTTGTCAATGAAATGGAATGATACTACCGAGGAATTATTACAATTTACTGTGTGTATTGTCTACTTTATTTGTGTTTCCATATATATTTTTCTTCCAAGCCCAGCTTTGTAAATCATCATAATTTTATGTGTTTCTATTAGTCTCTGTAAGCATGTTATGTGTTTTATCTAGTCTCACACGTTGAGCATTCCTAATAAAATATATGTTATAACAATGGAAGAGCATCACTCATGATAGTTATTCTTCATGATATTTTAGTGATAATCTTGTGCTGTATGAGAAATAACTTTCTCTCAATGGAATATTGTCAAACTCATACTTTTTGTCAATTTCAACTAAATCGTAGATATTTGTTTTACGTACTTATTGATTTTCCTCTCATCTTTCAATTTCCTCTCATTATAGACTACAAACTTGCACCTTGATACCACATCAAGTTACAATACCTTCTTTAGTACAACTATGGATTTGACTCGAAATCTCTTTTCACCGAATCAAAGTTTGTACCACCTACCAATCTCACAAAACAAATCATTAAATTGTTTTATAGTTTAAGATGTGTTTGGCTCTGGGCGCTTGTCAGCAATCCAAGCGTTGATTCGCAGCACTCAACAAATCACCATTTCTTTAGTGCATGTCATTAGGGGAATTTTGAGGTCTAAAATGGGCCTCCTAAGGAAATAATAAAATAATAGCTAAGCCAATAAAATAATTTTTATGAATTTTCAATTCACTTTTTGCACCACAATCAATGTAACTATAGTTAAATTCAATTCAAAAGTTGTACCAAAATAAAAATTAATAAAAAAAATTGTATTGATGTGACTATAAATAAGAATGAGTTTTTCAAGAAAGTTATTGAACAACTAATGCATTTTCCCTTTGTACTTAAATAACTTAAAATAAAATATAAATATAAATTTATAAATTCTTAATTATATTATATGCTATTAATTAAAATTTATATGATTTAAATTGTATAATAACATGTAATTAATATACTATATAAAAATAATATAATATAATATATTATAATAAATGTATAGGGATATGTATTGTTTCATTCAAGAAATATGAAATGACAATAATATATTTTTATTCAAAAAGTGTGAAATGACATTTATTATGAGTACTTTACTTTGAATTTAAAAGTACTTAGAGATCTACCATGGTTAACCATGAGTTTTTATCCACCATTGAGAATGTGACAAATAAGTACCCTTAACTCAAGCAATGCCACCTCAACCATTAGGGATGATGTTATCCCTCTAAAATGTTATTGGTTCTCATAATGTAAATTTTGATTGTACATTTTCCTTAGGAGGCCCAATTTAGACCTCAAAATTTCCCTAATGAATATTGCCAACATTTTCCTTGTCATAAATAACTTTCGTCAGAATAATTTCTTTGGTTGGACGACTTTCAAAAGCTATGGGTCTTCCTTCTTGCATTAAAACATCACCCGTTTCCATTTCCTAAGGCATCAAATTCCACAATAGAGGTTTTTGTGAACTCGACGTAGCTAAGACTCGATGCTAGGCACATTGCCTCTTTAAGATGTTCAAAGGCTTTATTTGCTTCATTAGTCCATGAAAATGCATCTTTCTTCGATAATGTTGTTAGAGGTGCTCGCTATTCTCCCATAATTCTTAACAAACTTGCGATAATACCCCGTTAACTCCGAGAAATCCTCGCAATTGCTTTATGGTTGTGGGGACTTTCCATTCCTCAATGGCTTTAATTTTGTTAGGGTCTACCTTAACACCCTCATGAGATACAATATGACTCGTATATTCCACCTCTTGTACTCCAAAGAAACATCTCGGATGTCTTTTTCATATAATTGTTTCTCTTCCAATAGTTTGAGCACCCCGTCAACATCGCTGAACATGATCCTTCTAAGACCCTACCGTAGATTAGTATGTCATCAAAAAAATAATAGCACAAATTTTTTCAAGGGTTTGAAAATGGAATTCATCAACCCTTGAAATGTAGAAGGCGCAATGGTAAGGCCAAAAGGCATGACCAAAAATTCATAATGACCCTCATGAGTTCGAAATACCTGTTTCTGAATATCTTCAGCCTTTCATTCTAATTTGATGATATCCTAAATGAAGATCCAACTTGGTAAAATAAATTGCTCCATGTAATTCATCCCAATAATTCACCAATCACAGGAATGGGAAATTTATCTTTAATAGTGAGCTTATTGAGCTCCCTATAATCCGACACATGCACCATGATCCATCCTTCTGTGCACCAATACTACCGGAGCAAAGAAAAAACTTTGACTAGGTTGAATTATACCATCCTCGAACATTTCGCAATCATATGTTCAATTTCGCTCTTTTAGGACATAAGGATATTTGTAAGGCCTGATGTTTGGAGGAACATTTCCGGAATCAAATGAATAGCACGATCATGATCACAAATAGGTGGGAGTCCTTTGGGAGTTTCAAACACCTTGGAATGATTGTCCAAGACTTTTTGGAGATTTGGAGAAATAAATGATTTTGATGTTGGAACTTCTAGTGAGCATCAATTGTGCAATTATCCCTCATTGTTCTTTATTCAGTAAGCTTTGTCAAGACATTAGAGCTTATTATCTTTCCTAGCTTCCTTTGCGATACTCCCGTAATTCAATTTCCTTCCCTTTTCGAAAAAAAATTCAAGAAAAGTTCTTGAAAATTAAAAGCTACCATCCCTAAAGATTGTAACCATTGTACTCCTATTACAACATCGGCACCTCCCATTGGAATGGAAAGCATTGGACTATTCAATACATATTCCCCCATGGTTAGCTTGATATTATGGCATTTTCCAGAGAAATTTATAGTTCTTCCATTTGCAACCATCACTTGACATTGTGGTGTTGGGTATAGGAAATAATTCAATTCCTTTGGCTACCTTACAATGAATAAAATTATGGGTACTACCCAAATAAATCAACACTATAAACTTTTTTCTTCTTGATATGTCCTTACATCTTGAGAGTTTGAGTAGTGGTAATTCCCGCCAATGCATTACATGATATGGTCGTACTCATTTCTTCTTCTTCTAGGGTTGGTTCCTAGTGTATATCCTCTTCTTTTGAAGTTTCTTGTTCAATTTCTTCCTCCTCTTCATAATCTATTTAAAATAATTTATTCTCAAGCACACTTATGACCTTTAGTGTATTTTCTATCAAAACTCGTAGCAAATCCCTTTTGCTCTCTTTTCTTCCAATCGTTGTGGTGTCAACCTTGTAGGTTGTGGAAGTCTAGGAGTAGCAACACTTCCATATTTATTGATGTGAGTGGTAGGCTTCCTTGTCGCCATAATTTTAGATTCAAATTTTCTTTCCAACTCCGAATGCTTTCTCCAATGAATTAGGTTCCCAAACCCAAAATTCATGTTGGATGTTATCCTTTAAAGTCCCTATGAAGACATCAATCTTATGTTCCTTTCCGGAATATCAATTACCCTTATATTCAATTTTTTGGAAATCCTCAATGTGCTCCACCACCGAACCCTTTTGTTTGAGATTTATCAATTAGCTATAGAAGGTGTTGTTCTTTGTATCCTCATAATGTGCTATCATTTCCTCCGTAAAAATTGACCAAGTGACAATATTTTTATGGGAGAAAAGCCATTGATACCATACAAATGCATTTTGTTCTAAATGTAAAGTTGCAATGCTGTACCTTTTGTGTGTTTTGCACATTATTGAGATCAAAATATTGCTCCATCTGTAGTATCCATGTTACTGGATCCTTGCCATCAAACTTCCTCATATCCATCTTTCGAATATGGTGGTTCTTCAATCCAACATTAGAGTTTATGAAATGGTGATTAGCATTTATTTTGTTCTCATCATGAGTTTCCTCTACTATATTTCCGCCATTACGAATAATTTATTGTGTTAACCTTGCCATCAAAGTTTCCATGTATGCTTTTAGATCATTCTTCATGTCTTCAATGTTGTCTTTCAATTTTTCATCGATCTTAGCTTCCATGCCATCCATCTTAGCTTCCACACCATTCTTCAAACCATCCATCTTAGCTTCCACGCCTTTCTTCAAAAACTTCCATTTCATTTTTTGTTTCTCTTTGTGAGAGCGAAATTTTGGTGCACTTGCTCTTATAATTTTGATATGTCATGTTGCAATTCTTCCTCTTCATGAGTCATAGTAGAGCCTTTTTGAAGGATTAATGGGTGCTGAATTCTTTATAGGTGGCAAATTTTGAACCCAATACCGATATCTATGCTTCAATATTCCCTTAGAATCACTTTAAATTGATTTTTCACACAAGACTTATGCAATCCGAAGAAAAAAAAACACACTTTTTTTTCTTGCTTTTGAGGAGCTCAATATTGAAACTTAATTATCTCTCGTGATTTTAGATCTTCAATATCTAAAATTAGGCCCCGTAGTAGCCCCTCGAATATTATTTCGAATGCCACAGTCCGACCCGATTTGGATTCTTCAAGTCAAAGTTATTCCCAATCTCCCACAATGACCTAATTATGGACTAGTTCGCGAGATCAAACTTGTATGACATGCCACGTGTCACTCGTTTCCTCCTTCGGCTCTGAAATTGATATAGAGGAAACTAAAGTCCGTGTACTTGCGACCACATTTTACATAATTTCTAATCCGATGCTTAGAGTGAGAGTTATGACGAGTTTTCTCATAGTCACCTCTTTTATATGAAATTTGGGAGCTTGAAAAAAACCCCTAACTTCCATCGATCATATCTCCCGAAAAATATTGCGAACCAAGATTTGAAATTTTTTACACGAAGTGCTTAAGGATTTTGGCTTCGCTTTGTATAAATTTCAGCTTTTGGAACCCTTCGTAGAAAAAAAAGTTATAGCGAAAAATTCCACGATGAACTGTTTAGGTGAAATTCAGGAGCCTAAAAAAACCCTAACTTCTATTGATCATATCTTTGAAAATATTGCGAACCAAGATCTGAATTTTTTTAGACGACGTTCCTCAGATTGTGGCTTTGCTCTATAAAATATTTCAGCTTTTCGAAACTTCATAGAAAAAATCGTTATAATGAAAAATTCCACGATGACCCGTTTGGAGTAGCGAAAACCCTAGAATCCAAATCTTTAATACCAAATGTTATGAAACCAACTCCAAAAAATAGAAGAAAAGAGAGATAAATGCCTTAGAAATTAGCCACTTCGAGGGGGAAACCTCCAATACATTACATTAAAGAAAAAATTCTTGGATTATGCAAATCACAAAAACCTCCTTCTATATATAGGAGTCCATGGGGTCACAATATAATCCTAGCCGACCTAACAATAATAATATAAGGGCACATTAATAACAATATTGGGAGGTTACAGGGGTACAACAATAACAATAAGGGGGTTACACTAACAACAATAAGGGACTATAATAGTAATATAGGGACCTAACAATGCGTTAGGATTGATAAGGTTGTTAGAGCCATTATAGAAAAGTTTGTTTATGATTTGCCTATTTAAACAAAGATAATATGTGTAATTTGGTATTAAGACTATTGGAGACTTTGGAGATAATTTGAAGAATAATTTCTACTGTTCTATTTGTTGTTCATGTTGTGGATGATTTATTAAGTTAGCTATAGCTGAAGAATTCTTCGAGTGTACAAGGCAAGGTTGGAGGGCCCCCATACCAAGCTAAGTACACTTTGGTTAAATTTTGTATAAATTAGCATAGTTTTGATTCACTATTTCTTGTTTCAGCTTTTATGATTCACTTACTTAGATGTTTTTCAATTTTTTGTATGCTTTTGGTTTAAAATATAATTTGTGTATGAAAGTACAATCAAGGATTTAAGTTAAATTATTTTTCTATCAAGTTATGAATAATGTTTCTTGCATTTCATCATCCTAAAAATCATCCTTTTGCATTTCTTGAATTGTTTCTTGAATTCCAATTTATAATTTGATGCAATGGTAATGTTTTTGGAGTAGAACTCATGAAGAAGGATAACCAGGACCTCCTAATTTAGTAGCCTCTTCTCTTGCTTTCTACACATCACAAACTCGCTCTTTATTTTCTCTTCTTGAGGATAGGACTATGGGGAAGGACAACCATGACCTCCTAAGTTAGGAGCCTCTTCCTTCGTTCACCGCATCTTGAATCGTAGACTTTTTAGTTAGAACTTATATTTGCAATATGCATTTCCATTAAACTTTAGACTTAGAAGATATTTTTAATATGAATTCCCATTAACCTTTAAACTTAGAACATATTTGTAATATGCATTTCCTTCAACCTTTGAGCCTTTCCTTCCGAATTTGACTTTACCTCGAAATCCATATACTTTGGACATGCTTCCAAGTCTACAAACCCGGATTGACAAGTAAAACACTTGTGTTAGTTTACTTAGTAAATTGACCCGACAATGTGTTGTATGACAAGTGCATTGTTTTGTATTGTACACTGGGTGTAGGTTTATGTATCGTATGTCGGTGTGGGTGTATGTATTGTATGGTGTTGTATTCCTTATATGGATGTATGTGTTGTACACTATGTGTATGTGTACGTAGTTGAAGAGAAGGCATTGGTGTTTGTTGGATGTGGCAAATGATCTCGTGTGTGTACAAAAGAACAAAGGAAAAAGTAAGGATCGATGAAGGATAAGTATCGATATTTGATTTCAGTTCTATTATGCATGTGATCTACGATTCTAACTTATGATGGTCACATGTGATTTAGGATTATGGTTTATGATGATTGCATGTGATTCATCATTTTGATCTATGATGGTTTTGTTTTGAGGTAACCAGCATGTGATATGTTTATACATGATGATTGATAAAACAACTAGTTTGACTTGTGGTGACAGAAGTGAACATGATTGCAAGTGTACCTTATTGAAGAGATACCAATGAGGTATGATTTGAAGTTATTTCAATTTATTTTTGAATATAATGGAAATTATGTGCTTGGTATAGGAAATCATGTAATTCCTAGTTTGATATGGTTGAAAATGTTTGCAAGAACTAGCAACATCATAGAAAGGTATTGGAATATGCAATAGTTTCTCGTAAAGTACTTCAGACTGATCGGCCATTGTTTGAAAATGGTACCCAATAGTGTCCAATGATTTCCATGAGCATGCTATGACCGGGTATGATGGTTTTTAAGAAGGGATATGACTTGGTTTTTATATCTTCCGCCGTGAGGAAGCCTTGCAAAGGGACAAAATTGCCCAAGATGGGGATGCCAACGGAAACTTGGAAGGTGTGTGAATGCACGAAAGGGGGTGAATGGATTTACCGAGGGACCGTAGAGCACAGAAGGGAAGTCTGGGGATGGACTTATTTTTAGTCATTAGAATTTCTAGATGGAATCAGTATGCACATTGGAAATGTGCCCCAGAACAATGAGTTGGTAAATTTTCATTGAGAGTAAAAGTGGTGCATGATTGTAGTGTTAGACGTTGGATGCAGCATTTTATCTAAAGAAAGGGATTCTAGACTTCCTAAAAAGGATGTGAATCCTAGTATTACTTTGAGGGTGGAGGTGTTAGCCTTTTGAACTCCCTTTGTTGTGGGTGCAAACATCGTATCCTTTTAGTTTTTTGGTTGAGAAAAAGGTGCATATATGTATATGTGTATATCATTGTAAATAATGTATAGAGTTGGATTTATAAAGCTCCATAGATAGTATGGTTTTTATCATAAATAACGTAATGAGCTATGTAATAAAGCTCTAGTAAATGGTATGTTTGTCATGTTTAAGTCGTGGTCATTGTAAATACTACAATGAGTTGTGTTATAAAGCTCCATAGGAAGTATGTTTTATTTTTCTCGGTTGTATGTGTCATTGAACACCGAGGACGATCTTCCCCAATGGGGAGGGTTTTGTAGCAACCCTAGTTAAAAGTCCATGTAAAAATATATAAGACCAAGGTCAAGGGACACATATTCCAAGTTGAATGGTGGGCCAAAATCTCAGCAGATGTCCATTTCAAACTTTATTATATCTAAAGGAAATTGACAAAAGCAATGGAAAAGGATTTGGAAAGGCATGCAAAATTAATTGAAATTTTATCTATCAAAAGAATGGAAAAAATAGGAGAAAAGGGAGGTGAGATGTCACGGGTTGCATGTGAGGAGAAAAATGAAGGAAAATAATGGAAAATGAAGAAAATGGAGGCCTCACCGAGAAAAAAGGCTTTTGAGGACTCGCTTGGAAATATTTTTTTTCACACTTATGACTCTCATTCTATTCTCTCTCTCTCTCTCTCTCTCACATACTTAGAGTTTTCTTGGATCACTCTTGGAGGAGTGTGGCATACTTTTTGAATTTGGACCAAGAATGCAAAGGAAATCCAGGAAAGTGCGAGAGGACATCGAGATCAATAGCTACAACTAGATTGCTTTGTAGGTATCGAGTTGCATGTATGGATTCCTTGCTAGTTTTGGCATGCATGGTCTATGCTCTGTGGTTTCTCGCATGATTTTTCATTGGCATGGAGGATTTACTAAATGACAAAGGATTTGTATAGCCTTTCCATTTCCTAGATAGCCATTTTGTTGTGGGTTCAATTTCGTTGTTTGTTTTCTCGGTTGGTTCTCATGTTCCTTTAGTTGTAGGCTGAGTTACTAGTTCCCGGAGCCTTGGTTGGGAAAACACTCTAGAGCTTAGTGGCCAATTTTTTGGATTGAGTTACTAGTCATGGAGCCTTGGTTGGACAAATTCTATAGAACCCTAGGTGGCTTGAGTTACTAGTCCCGCAGCCTTGGTTCGACAAATGCTCCGGAGCCTAGAAATAGTTGGTGTTGAGTTACTCGTCCCGTAGCCTTGGTTGGAACAAACACTTTAGAGCCCCGGAAAGCTTAGGTAGATACCAATCTCGTGATCGGTTGTGATGTTCGATTGTGAGGTGGAATCATTGGTCGAGGGTTGAGGTGGTTTTTCCTTTGAAGACCCCTGATTGGTTTTTCGATGGATTTGGTTAATGAGGTTCCACATTCATGCTTGGAATAATTTCACTGCGGATGACCGGGCCGAAGAGAGATTTGGCTCACCCATGTCTATGGTCGAGTGGAATGTGGAAGTCCCGAAACTTGGTTTGCATTTTTTATTATGGAAATAAGAGCTCTTTTCCCCTTGTATTAATGGGTAGATATTTTTTTTATTCTATGGCTTATTTGGTTGTTATGTGCTTGTAATTTTTGTTACTTATATGCTAGTTACAAACTCGAGTTTTATGAAGGTGATGAAGCATGGACCTCATCATGTTTTGATTCGTAATTGAATGAATAATGTATCTATGCCTAAATAGATTATAATGCAGCTTAATGTGATGTAGCAATAATTCTCATATAAGTATGATACCCCTATGCTCGATATTTTATTTAAACCCGTAGATTACATCCTTGTGACATGTTTGATGAAAATATTTTCATGGCTAGTAGGGAGTTCATTCAAGTCGTTGTTAGAATGTTTTCTTGTGCACCATTGTTTCGATCGTTATATTTCACCTATGAACTTGTCATTGAGTTTTGGCCGTTGACCCCGAGCTCTAGGCCCTGAAAAAGGTGGCTCAAATCTCAGGGACACCGGCACAAGTTTGTGGGAAAATCCCCGGATGCATGCATGCATATGTTGTGGGAGCGTCTGGGGTTTGCATGCTTAAAACATCATGGGACCTAGGGGTTGGATGCCCTAAGTGGTTGGGATGGCTCCCCGGGAATTTTTGTTGCTCATGTGGAAGGTTTGTTTGGTATTTTTTTCGTTGGTTCCACTTCCTTAAGGTCACCTAGAAGGTTGAATAAGATCATAGTAACTCTTCGTGACATGTTTACCTCCCGGGTTGGTCGGTTACTTGGCTAGATATGGGAGGAGGGTGTTACATCGCTTCTCCCAAAAACTTGTCGTTTTTGGGCCTTTTCGTCAACAAGATGAACTTGTACAACATGCCACATATCTAATTTTACAACTATGAATCTAAATTTTTTTTATTTGAGGCACCTTTTGCATGTCTCCTCAAACCTATAAAATTTTCAAATTATGAATATTCTCATAAAATAAGTTATAGCAAAAAAATCCAAACTAAATTGTTTGAAGTTGGTTTCAGGACTATTTAGTAACCTTAAATTCCACAGTGCACATCTCCAAAATTATAGTGAACCAAATTCCCAAATTTTTTACCATAGATGCATGGATATTTCTTCTTTTGTCTCCTCCAAATTTCATAGTCTCAATCAATATAATAAAAATATTATAGCAAAAATTCCAAGATATCATGTTTGAAGCATACATATTGAGCATTAAAAGAAACCCTAACTTCCTTAGAGATTATCTCCGAAATTATAGTGAACAAATATGTGCAATTTTTTAACATAGGGAGCTAGAGATATCTTCTCTACCTCCTTTAGATTTCACCCTATGAAACATTCCAAAAGAGCGTTAGAAAAAAAACTCCAAGCTAACCTTTTTTTAAGCTTATTTTAGTAGCATTCATGAACTCTAACTTACTTGAAGCATATCTCTGAAAATTATAGTGAAGAAAAAAATTTAAAGTTCCTCCCACAATACCTAGAAACACTTTCTTCATCTCCTCTACATTTCAAAGTTTGAAACATCTCAAACTAATGTCGTAGCGTAAAAATTCTAGGCTAACCTATTTGAAGCATACTTTAGGAGAATTCAAGAACCAAAATTTCATCAAAGCATGTCCCCTGAATTAATATTGTATAGAGACTAATATTTCTAACATAGTGTGCATGAATAGTTCATCTCCACCTACTATACATTTCATTATCCTAAATATCTTAAAAGAAAAGTTATAGTGAAAATTTCAAGCTTTACATGTTATCTCGACAAATCACATTTTTGCTCCACCTTTATGACCTAAAGAGAATTTCCAAGTTTCTATTGTGCACCTTATATCTCTTTTCCTTCTTTGGTCTTAAAATTCACTCATTTATCCTTTATTTACATTGCTTCTATGTTAACTTATGGGGCTTACTTCAAAAAATGGTGTCCGTCTTGATAAAATATTTGATATCTCTTGAGTTCTATGGAGTGATCGAGAGTTCCATATGTCACCGAAAGGTATCGAAATAAGGTTTTTCAACCATATATACTATGATCCCATTTTATCTATGTATTTAGAGTAAAAATTTCTTTAGTGATAGGGTATTCAAACTAGGCATCAAGAAAAAACTGGGTATCGAAACAATATTTCCAATAATCTTCATCTTTCAATATTTATCTTGGAAACCTATAGTCTCCCCTTATTTTTTACGATGATAATGAAAACAATATTTCAAACAACTTACCCCTTTGTCATTGATGGCAACCCTTAGTCAATTTTTCAACAATATTATAGCTCTCCCTAAAGTTTAGATGGGAATCCCTCTTGGTCTCCCCTTGACTTTGACATTCTTGGTTCCCCCTATCTTTGAAATCAATGACAAAAAAAGATTAATAACTATCCACCGTTGTCATTGATGGAAACTCTAGAAATTTGGAATTGGTACTAAAGAACTACTCCCGCTTGAAATCCCCCCCTTCCCCTTTTGACATAAATGGAAAAGGGCTACTTCACTTGTCTACAAGTTCTCCCTTTACCATAAGCTTCTCCCCACTTTGACATTAATGGAAAAACATGACACTCTTGTTTTTGTTACTCTTTTCCTTTGTCAGGCAATTTGAGAGGGATATCACAACAATTTTATGCTTTATCTTCACCGAGGACATACACATTACTTAAGTTACTTTCTTTATTTTTCTACCAATCTTCCTCGTACTTGTTTTCCTTATTTCACATTATTTAGAATGAAATATGAGATCATATCCTTGATCAAAAATTTGAATTATACTTATAATATTGTGTTTTATACCTTTAACCTACAAGACATTATGGGGTTTAGTCTTTTCCATGATCAAGGTTGACTCGTGCCCTTTCCAACTATCCTCGACGATGCATTTTCTCCAAAGGTAACATTGCCTCTTTTTTCCTTCTTTTAGAGTAAGAAATTTACTATCATCCCTTGTCATGTGTTTTTAATATACATTATCAATAAACCATTTTCTTGCTTTGCGTTGAGAATATATATCAAGTCCACTCTCCTTTTTTTTTGCAATCATTTCCATACCTTTACACATTTTTTCTTTATGTTTGGTAGCATCTTCTTTCTTTCTTTTCTTAGGAAACCTTATTAGTGCTACTTGTACAATCACGTGCTTTGTGATTATAGTTATTACATGTGAAATTCAATATGATGCAATAGGTGAGTAAATAATTTGTATCATCTAACACTACCTTAATTAAGACTTCTATGAAAAACCAAGGGAGAAAACCATAGATGTTGAAAGTTATCCTATAGGGTTTGACAAATGTTGTTTAAACATTGGCAACTGCTGCACATGTGGATTGCACACTAACAATTTGGGTTGCGAATTCTAGATGCACGTCTTTAATCTACGTCCATTCCTAAGTCTCATAGAACTTCAAAACCTCTACATTCTCCTTCATGTCCGGTCATATTTTGTCATTACTTCATGATTGATTAGAGACCTCACATAGCCATCAAATTCCGTCATCATCAATTGTCCGAGACCCACCAAATTGACATCAATGACAACGTGCCAACAATGCCCAACATCCCCGGACATTAGCATACCATATCTTTTGATCCAAGACCCCATTTTGGAACTTTCGCATATCGTTGGAAAGCTCTTCCAGAACACTTTCCACTCGGATAGAGTCCGATGTAGGCTTTGAGCATATTTGTCTGCCTTTGAGGTGACTTCAAACTTTCCGCCACACTTTTCTTCCCTGACTCTTCTTCTTGTGCTTGGAATACTAAGTGCCTAACCACCATAGTCATCATTTTATGGCTTCTCAATAAGCCTTCTACTATGATGATTCTCTACCAAAAGGCCGCAAATATCAATGGATCACCCCCGGACACTTAGAGACCTTTTTTTATGGCTTTCCAAAGTAAGCCTTCTACTATGGTGATTCTCTACCGTAAACTTGCAGCTATCAATGGATCATCATTGTCCTCCGGGTGGCATCAAATGCTAGTATATGTTGCAACAAGCATTCATGCTAGTCCCGGTTGACATCAATGCCAACACTCCCTACCAATACTTAGTCAATGCCATTTTTCCAACAACATGTACCTATTATTCTTGAAGGCCAAATGGAAGGCAATCAATGGAGGGTTTCATAGATCGGCTAAAGTAACCAAGGAGGGAGATGTAAAACCTTTTAATGGAAGGCAAAAGGTGAGCCACTTCTCTTCCAATCAATAGAAGTATATATCTTACTTGCACATTAAGTCTAAAGTTATTCATTTTATGAGTTCCCATGAATTCTACCACCTCTTTTTTCTCATTATTGAATTTCTATAATGTGCTTTGATGTGTCAACCACACAACTGTACATCTTTTCCTTTTATTTTTTTTCTCTCGTTTTCTCTTTGTTTTTCAGAATGTTCCTTTCAAACTAATTTTTCCACTAATTCTTGCATTGTTCCTATGTTGTTTCATTTTCATAATGTTTCAAATCTCACTTCACTTCATTGGGTCCACAAAGTACACATTAATTACTCCTACAACGATAGTTTTTCCATTAAAGAAACATTATTTATCCATTTCTTGAAAGATATATCAACCCACAAATTATCCAACATTATTCTTGGTAGCAATAGATGTTGTGGCATGCAACATCAAGCCTCAAACACTAAGTACACCCACCACCGACACCTAAAGAAACAACAATGTGAAGCGATGGCAAGAGACTTTCATTAGAGGAATTTTGAGGTCTAGAATGGGCCTAAAAAAAATATGTACTATAAAAATAAAGTTTACAAGAACCAATCACATTTTGCAAGACGACATCATCCCTTGGGGATGAGTTGGCATTGGTTGAGTTAAAAAATGCTTATTTGTCAAATTATAATTAGTAAATGAAAAACCGTAGTTAACTATGATAGTACTTTAAAAAAAAATATTCACGATGAAAAATACTCATAAACTAATTTTAAAGATGTAATAAAAGAAACACATAAAATAAAAGTATTTTAATATTAAATATATACAATAAAGTAACACTAATCATTAGTCAATTGAATTCATGTTTATTGTGTGGAGATGTGTTCTCCAATTTAGTATGGAAGAGATGTTGTGAAGTCCTTGTCATGTTATGCAAACATTTTGACTTTGTCAAATTGTATAAAAATAAAAATAAAAATAGAAAAGAATAAAATAAATTATTAATTAAAATATTTTGACGCGCACAAATTACATAAGAATAATAATAATAATAATAAAAAACATTATAAAATATAGTTAGTTATAATTAATAATTAAACTAAATGATACATCCACCTTAACTTTGGATCTACCAAGTGCTAAGGTGGATAAAATTTCTTCAAGTGCAAACTCGTTTTTAGAGTGGAAATAAATTTGATCAACTTAAAATGAATCTAGATTGATTTATGAAAAAAGTGAATGAATGTGATTAATATAATCTCTTGAGGTGCGAACCTATTTTTAGAATGAAAATAAATTTGATCAACTTAAAATGAATCTACATTGATTTATGAAAAAATGTATAAATGTGATTAATATCGGTTCACATAAAACAATTCGGGGTTTAATTTTTTATTTTATGTTTATATTGTTTTTTGAATATATAAAAAATATACTTTAGTCTTATTCAAATATTATATAATATATATCATATTATATATTTTTTTTATGTTTTGAAATATGTATTAGGTTTAATATGAAATTACTATTATCACTTATTATTATATTGAAGTATATTTTGTATAATAATTTTAAATAATATTTATATACATTATTTCATCACATAAATAAGAAGTTATAAATTTATATTTTATTTTAAGTTTTTAATGATTAGAAGTAAGTGACAAATGCAATAATTGTTTAAGAATGAATAGTCGTATCATTTTCTTTTAGTAAGATCAATAATAATATTTTATTAGATTTCTTACAATATCACTTATAGGAATCAAATCTAGATATTGAGGAATGATAATAGTTCTATCCAATTATACAGAAATTAACGATAAACAAATCATATTTAATTGATAATATAATAAAAATTTATTTTATATTTAAACCAAATAATATATATATATATATATATATATATATATATATATATATATATATATATATATATATAACTTTTTATTTTATATTTTATGTTATGCATTTGCTAGAAAAGAAAAAGACATCATTTTCATCTAGGATTCCCAAACATATAAACTAAGCTTTAACACTCGTGTAATAAAATTAAAGAATTTCTATTTACGAATGCAAAGAAAGAAAAAAAGAATATGCTACAATATGCATGTAAGATTTTATGCAATAATTTAATTATATATAATTATATGATTTTAATTATATAATTATTTGGTGACTTAGAATTTAATTATATAAATAAGAAGTTATAAATTTATATTTTATTCTAGGTTCTTAATTGTTAAAGGTAAGTGGCAAATGCAATAATGGTTTAAGGACAATGACTTCTTTTTATCTTTTGTTTTCTTAAGTTAATTTTCATAAAATAGTCATATATTTTCCTTATAAGTGAGATTTTCCTTTTAGTGAGATCAATAATAAGATTTTTTTAATTAATTTTACTTTAAATTAACTTTTTCAATAGTATAACTAGATGATAGTTAGTGTAAATGTGAGTTGAAAATTTACCTCCCAACAAAAAAGACTAACTCATAATATTGTATTATCTCTCTTTGGAGGCCCATTTTAAACCTCCAAAATTTGAGTAATAAAAACTAATTTTTCTTCTTATCTAATAGTGAGTGCTTCCACTTCTAGTTTCTTAGAATATATCTTGTGAAAACCAAAACTAGTCTTATTTAATAGTTAGTGTTTCCATTTCTAGTTTCTTAAAATATAACTTGTGAAAACCAAATAATGCTTGTGTTTTTTTTATTTCTTATAATATCACTTCTATGAATAAAATCTAGATACTAAGGATAATAATCATTCTATCCAATTATACAAAATAAATCTAATACCAAGTCATATTTAATATGTTATATAATAAAATTTTATTTTATATTTGATGCCATGCAGTAAAATAAATCCAATAAACAAGTCATATTTAATATACTATATAATAATATTTTATTTTATATTTTATGCCATCCATTTGCTTTTCAAGCAAAACAAATGATTTCCATCTTGAATTTCAAGAGATATAAACTAAGCTTTAAAACTTGAGTAAGAAGATTTGAGGAGAGTTTCACATACTTGGGGTTTAGGCTTAAACCAAATAGATATGGCATAAAATATTGGTACTCCATCTTGGATTCCCAGAGATATAAACTAAGCTTTAAAACTTGAGTAAGGAGATTTGAGGAGGGTTTCACATACTTGGGGTTTAGGCTTAAACCAAATAGATATGGCATAAAATACTGGTACTGGTTGCTAGAAAGATTTGAAAAGAAGTTGGTAGGTTGGACACAAAGATGGCTCACAATCAGGGGTGTTTGATCAAATTGGTTTTAGTACACATATCAGTCTACTAGATGTACATGTTTTAGCTTCCAAAGGAGAATCTACAAAATTGAGTCTTTCATGGCCAAGTACATGTGGGTCAAACACCTTCAAAAGGGAAAGATCCACTTGGTCAAGTGGAACCTGATTACGCATACAGTCACAGAGGGTGGTTGGGGCATACAGGATTTAAATAATTTTAACAGGTCCCTACTTATTAAAAATATATGGAGGGCAATGGGAGGGAACAATATTTGGGCGCAGATTATTAGAGGTAAATACATGAAGGGGGAACACTTCTCCAATTGGATGAGAACAAGAGTGAGACACCAATCGGGCTCTTCACAAATATGGAACAATATGATGAAAACATTACCTTGGTTGGTTGGTTTTCTCAAGTGGGAAGTTGGGATATGATACACACACTGAAATAGGATTAGGGACAATTAAGGGACTCAACGGAAATCACACATTATTTGTTCCTCTTCTCCAAATCTTACACGATAGAGGTATTTTCTTTATCAATCAACTTCATCATTCTCAAAATCGAGGGATTTTTTCTCAACAATGGCACAAGGCAGATGAGTTGGGTTTAACGGGGGCTGGCGATAGAATGGGAAGATTATTTGACAAAGTTGTAGGCAGCTGGAGTACATATCAGTACAAAGGGTGAGAAGATGGTATGGGACGGACACATTAAGAAGGGATAGGTTGTTTGGGATATATACAACAGGCTCCCTAGGATGGGGGTAACACATGAAAATTATAAATGGTTTCAATGAATATGGAAATGGGATGTTCCTATAAAAATAATATGCTTCAATTGCATGGTGTTGCATGATAGAATATTGTTGTGGAACAATCTGCGACGTAGGGGATTCATTGGAGTTAGCATTTTCCCAATGTGCAAACAGGGGCCCAAGGAGGTCAGTGATCTTTTTCTGAGGTGTCCATTTGCCGTGGCAGTGTGAGAGGGTGTCATGGACTCATTGAACATCATGCAGGGTGTCATGGACTCATTGAACATCATGCAGGGTGTCATGGACTCATTGAACATCATACAGGTATGGGAATCTCAATCTTGGAAAACTGTTTATTATCATGGTTTAAGACTCAAAAGGAATATAGGTCTCTTCCTTTATATATCTTATGGTCAATATGGAGTAGGAACCCTCTTGTGTTTGAGCAGAAAGAGTCTAATGTTAGAGTTGTCATTATAAAGGCGTTTGCATATTTCTCTGAAATTGGCCCAATAAAGAAGCTCAAAAAACAGAGGTAGATAGTGTACAAGGAGATATGGAAAGATCTTTTGATAGGGTTCTTCCATGGTGCATGCAAGCAAAGGAGTTGTGGATGTAGGGTCCTTGTTGTGTTAAAACCAAGCAGATATCATCCCTTTTGGTGGGAGGGAGGCAGAGCGACAAACAGCAAGGACGGAATTATAGAATTGTGGGGGATTTTTACATGCTCTAGATGGTTGGAATTGGAGACATTGCACATCTATGGAGATGCAAAAGTTATAATAGAATGGGTAAGGGGCATTCTCTATTCAATCCACCCATTCTATTAGGAATTTGGTATGCTCTTTCAGAACATTTCATTTGGGCACATTTATAGGGAGCAAAATCAGATCGCACATCTCCTTTCTTTGAAAAGGAGTGAGGAAGATATTCTTTGCTGCTTTTGTTCAGGAGTGAGGGAAGATATTCTTTGCTGCTTTTGTTCAGGACACCGTGACGAATGCTGGGAGCATTAACTACTTTGAAACTGGAAACCAATTTTTTGTTTTTTGTAGAGTTTTTGTATAGTTAAATAAATTTCACTGTCAAATAATATGTATCACAGTTAGAAACATGACAGACTATGGACAACTGAAAAATATAACCAAAAAACAGTTTGAGAAGTTCACAGGATGAAATCCTATAATAATATCTAGGATCCTACTAAAAGAACAATGAACATTAAATTGTAAAGGCATGGGGATACATATCCATGTTATATAAACCATTTTTATTTTAATAAAAAAACTGTTTTTTTATTCTGAAAAAAACTCCAGTAAGAAAATTAAATAATTATGAGTTCTGAATTTGAAACAGAAAAGACTACCTATGCATGTAAGATAATTGCCCATCAATGACGGATGGATTTTGGTGGACAGCTCCCATTTTCTGTGAAACAAGTACAAAATGAAAATGAGTTTTCGTCGTGGGCGTTGGGCGTTGTGATGCGTTCTTTCCAAATATCCAGGAGGACTGGTCATCCTCGAATTTAATGATGTCTTGTTATTTTTCTGATTCACAGGTCAGAACTTTTTGTTGGGGGTTTTGTTTTTGGGTATAACTGGTAAGTAAGCACACTCTCTTTTATTTTTTTAATACTTATAGTTTGTTATTTTTTTTATAATTCAGAAACACAGTTTGTTTCTGAAGGGTGAGATATCTGGAAAAAGGCTTCGAGTAGATGTAGATTGATTGATGATATATAGAACCACAAACAGAGAATTATGTAACTACCTCTTATTTTACACAATGAAAGATAGCTGTCTCTTTTTTCTGCTGAGAAAATGAAAGAAAAAGAATATTGAATGAATGTGGTATAGTGTTCTTAAAAAAGAATAAAGAATAAAAAATGCATATACAGGACGGGCGGCATCTACAGGCATAGTGGATGCACCGTCTTCTTCCTACGCCTAAATGAAATGTGGGCGTACCATCTTCTTCCTACGTCTAAATGTGGGCGTGGGATTTAGAATTAGAATTACAAAAATGATTGATTATACCAAAGGCTGGCAAGATTTGGTAGCCGGATCCCACATAGCCGGCAGCAGAAATGCCCGTCCATTAACTCCTTGGGCATTGTAGCTCGCCCCAGTTGTTTTATCCATGAGAAGCTCCCCAGGGAAGCTCGGGTAAGCCCCCTTTCCATATATTCCAGCGCAGGCGGAGACGGCCTCTAAAGGTGCAGCGGCATCCCCTTGGAAGTAGCCGGTGTTGAATGGATTGGTAGCTGCTCCTGCCAGAACTGTGGCCATGTTGATGATGATGCCATCGATGCCCACGTCTCCGTTTGGTGCCACCAGGGGAGGAGTCTGGGGTCCGTACATGGGCTGATGAAATGGCCACGCACACTGTCCAGGGCACTGACTCGCAGAATTCCCAACCCACGCATATGGAATTGGAATTGGCTTCCCCTGCATCATTTGGCTTCCTGCACTTGATACTACATCGAGATTGAGATTGAGATTGGCATGGAATCCGCAGGAGCTCATGCAGAAACCCTCCACGGTGACATCCTCGGAGGTGAGCACCAAGTACACAGCATTGCCATTTCCAGCTGATTTCCTGGGAGGAGGCAGAGTCCCCGACTTGACGGCAGCTTCAACCAGAGCAGCAATGTCAGTCCTCTTGAGTGACTTGCCGAGGGAATAATGTTGGTCCATCTTCTGCTTTCCAAGCATTACAACACTGTATGTGGATGCAGGGGCGGCCTTGTTAGAGTGGGTGCCCTGGTACTTGTGCGTGGTCTTCCACCAAGTGGAGGCAGAGGGCTGATTTCCCTCTGAGGTCTTTGCTTCCCCAAGAGATTGTACAAAATCTGCCACAATGGAGCGTTGAACAGGGGTGAACTGCCCATACCAAATCAAATGGACAGGGATCACCCCACTGCCAGAGAGCAGAGGACCATCATGGTAAGTCAAAACAACAGATGGCTCTTCCACTAAAGCAGCAAGTTTCCTCGACTGTCCAGCAGCAGCAGCAGATGATGCCCACAATATCGCCATACAAAACACGCCCATCAGCAGGATCACAGTCAGTCGAAGCCGCGAACCTGAAGCAGCCATTTCAATTTTGAAGGCAAGCTGACAAATATACAGAAAGAGATCCCAAGGAATCGAATCGAACAACAATCAAGAAAGAATTAAGCTACAAAAACAAACTGGTAGTGGGATAGAGCATGGAAGAAAAGATAGTTGTGAGATTGAAGAGGGATGAGGTTTAAGTAGGGGAAGTTGTGCAAGCGAGGACGCGGTTACACAGAAGGAGGTGACAGCTATGTCCAGAGGGGTGCGATGCTGGCAGGCATTACAGAAATAATTAATATTCACCGCGTAGGTGAAGTAGTTTGGAACGCTCCAAACGCCAAATCCGTTAAGAAAAAGTGATGTGGTGCGTGCAGGGGAAGGTGAAGATGAAGATGACGGTAAGTGGAACTGTGGAGATATTACTAATTTCCTACTTCCTTCCCAATTTCCTCACCTCATGGATGCGCGTGCGTCTCCACTATCCTTCAGTGGACACAACTATTCCGCCGCTAACGATGTGAACATTCATTATAATTATAATGAACGCATCTTCTTTTTCACCGGTCCTGACTCTTGAGTTCCTTACAGCTGGAGGCCTGGGGTCTAAGTTGTCATCATAATGCACGATAACTACACTAAATAAAAGATATAGCATCCTATGACTCAAAACATAAATATATTGCTATAAGCCTAGGCCGTTGACATATATTATCCATCTCATTATCTTTTATTTATAAATTTTATATCCATTGCTTCTCAATTTTTTATTTATTTTTATATCCATTGCTTCTAAATCTTCTATTTAAATGAATTTTATATGCATTGCTGCTCAATTTTTATTTATTTTTATATCCATTGCTTCCGAATCTTCTATTTAAATGATTGAAATTTGATGTTATACTTAGCGTCCAAAAAATAGATTGGCGGTATAGAAAATATGTGGTTTTTATTATTTCTACTATTAAAATCTTTTTGGAACACTCTAATCCATTTTTGTCACTCTTTTAAATAGTATGTCATATGTGCTTGAAAGACCATTGACTTGGGTGTTATCTTTCAACAATGTTCATCTTATGTGTGCTAAATCATCTTTCACACAAATCACCTTATGTGTGCAAATTTTATTGATTAGTCTCGTCCCAAAAGTCAAGAAACTTAGACCAAATTCAAAAGCAACCTAAAAGGAACATATATTCTAGCATTCTTAAAAGTCATGAATCACGTAGAAAATCTATATATTTACCATACTATGTTCATTGTTTGATCCAAATCAAGTGTTTCAAAATTTTTCCATGATTGTCAATGTAATGTTCTACTGAAAAAGTGATGTGGTGCGTGATTTCCTACCTTTAGTGACTACTATAATAAACTCTATACTCCAATAAACTCCCACTATATATACTTAGCTTGTAGATGGTGAATATTCTCCATGGTTACTTACCTCCATTTGTCACGGGTCTTTAAAAATTAACACACAAGTTTTGCATTATGAATGCACTTGTTTGACTCATATATCAATAGTTATGCATATTTGTTCAAGTTTTGCTAGCAAAGTTCTAACCCTTTATTATATGTCACTTACATTCATTTATGTTTTCTTAGTAAAGCATCCTTAATTATATACATTAGAATCAATTCCATCTACATGAGACAATGATCCCCTTTGCTACAATATTTCAAGGCACCAACCTATAGGAGACACCAATCCCCATTGTTTCAAATATTTGTAGGCATCAACCTACCTCATTGAGTTTGCTTGCCACCCCTACCTTCACCGAGTCTGTTTGTTGCTTCTTCCTTCACCAGGCCTACTTGTTGCTTCTACATTCACCAGCTTTGTTAGCTACTTCTTCCTTCACCAAGTCTGCTTCTCCCAAAACTTATCTTTTTTGGCCTCTTCTCAACAACATGAACTTGTACAACATGCGACGTTTCTAATTTTACAAATTTGATTCTAAATTTTTTATTTGAGGCACCTTTTCATGTCTCCTCAGACCTCTAAAATTTTCAAAGTATGAAGATTCCCATAAAATAAGTTATTGAAAAAAACCCAAACTAACTTGTTTGAAATTGATTTCGGGACTATTTAGTAACCCTAAATTCCATAGGGCACATCTCCAAAATTACAGTGAACCAAATTCCCAAAGTTTTACCATAGATGCATAGAGGTTTCTTCTTTGTCTGCTCCAAATTTCATAGTCTCAAACATTACAATAAAAATATTATAACAAAAATTCCAAGCTATCATGTTCGAAGCATACATCTTGAGAACTAAAATAAAGGAGACATCCTAAGAAGTGATTTTGATACTGAGATGTGAAATGCCTTCTTGGTGAAGCATATTTTTTGAATTCATCGTTGTTGATCTTATGAGATAAATAACAGTATTTGTTGGTCTTCATCTACTTTCTTTGTTCTTATTTCGTTCTTCTTTCATCGTTAACAAATCCATTTAGAAAATATCATCTCGACTGAAGTTTATCTCCTTTCCTGGTACCACTTTCATTGTTCAAGGGGCTCTTCATAAAATTAGCATATCTTTTGGGATTTTTTTCATTTCCCTTTTCTTATGCCTTTGTGCTTGATTCTTCCTAAAATGTCTTATGATGTTCCTTGTATCAAAGACCCGTTTTGATGAAAGATTACCTTTGATAGCAAAGAATATCATCTAATATTTTGATACCCTTTCCAAACTTCAAGTTTTGATTCAATTGAGCATTTGATTTCTTGAGTTATATTCTCAAGGAAATAAATTATGCTTATAGATTTTAATAATTTTCTTCCTTTTCTTTCAACTAGATTCTCACTACTTATTCTATCATCTTTTCCTCTTATAGTTGTGTCTTCAACATGGAAATTGTTATTTCATCAAGATCATGATACTTTTTCTTCTAGGGCACTAACAAGTTATGCCTCACAGTTTACTTTCCTATCAATATCATCATCCTTTGAATCAATTCTCTCTACTTGATTGTATTCATCTTCTTTATCAACAATATTTGCATCAATGGCTATGAAAGAAATTTATTCTTCGTTAATATTAGATGCACATTTATCAGTTTCTTTTGAGGAGATATTATCTTCTCTAGAATAAAAAAACATTCTTCTTGGAATACTTTCCTCTTTTGTGTCTACATGACTTGCTTCTATTTTCATGTTCTTCTTCATCATCGTTTTCCTCACATTTTGCATATGGCCATTTTAGCATCAAAATGCTAAATTTTACCACAATTAAAACATTTGAATAGCAGCTTACCTTGGTATTTTCCAAATATTCTTTTTAGCTTTCTCACAAATTGCGACTTGTAGAAATTTGAATAATAGATGAATTATTCAACGAGATTATCCTGATTACACACTATTTGAGCTTCATGCATAATACATAACCTCTTCTACCATTGATCATCAATTTGCGGAATTAGAAGCAGTCGCATGCGCACATTAAAACATAATCAAGCACACATATAACACAGTATGTAATGGGGAAAGATTACAGCTAAAAACCCCCAACTATCTGTATATTATAATGATAGAGAACATGTAACAATCATAGTACAAACTCCTCACAAGCTCTCAACACTATCTCCAATTGTTACACACAAAACAAGCTCAGATCATGCACATCCCATGCTCCAATCTGCTCCACCTGTCTGCCTGCCTCTACTGCACAATCCAAGATGAAGAATGATGAGATCCAAGTTCGAATCCCACTGGCTTGTACTGCGCAATTCTCATTGGCAATCTCAATCAATGTGTGTGCAAATCTCATGCACAGCTATAGTCACAACTGATAGTAGACTCACCCTTTCACCCACCTCTAACACTGGTCTCCACTGAACTGTCCATGCACTACAGTTAACTGATGTATTCTTTAGTTTATTTATGAGTTAATAATTAGTGAATTAATTAATAATTAATTCACACCACTCATCACTAGTGTATTTATCAGTTAGACTAAATACAACTAATTCAACTAAGTTAAACCGAACACAACTCCACCAACTGTCTCATCAACTCCACCAAACTCTGCCACATGAGTTCTAACTGAAGTCAACCATGCAATAGCTCAACTAACCCTTAGGAAAAGCGTATTTCCTTCTGTCAGCTGCATGTGCCACATCGAAGCATCAAACTGAAGTGCTCCAAGAGGATAAGATAATGTTTATAGTCTAAATATTATTAAGGGTTAATAATATTTGACTGTTCTATTTTTAGCCCGGCAGTCTAAAAATAGAAACCGCCCAATGTCTAAAAATAGAGGTCCATATATTTTTACCAACTCGACCAATCATCCATAAATAGCATCCTGCGACTCATAGACCATGATCCATATGTCTAAAAATAGACTTTGCGACAAAAATCACTTGTGTGGCCCCCACCTAGTTTTGGTGATCACTTTCCAACTAGGATCAGGAAAGATGTTTTAGGATGCCTTGTTCACTATTTCTTGTTGCCATCTTCAACACTCCCTCTCAACAAGAAAGGACTGTCTTTGCATGCGACATGCAACTCCATGCATTCGCCCTACAACCTCCACAAGCGCCATGCAACTCCATGCATCTGCTCTGCAACTCCTCTAAAAATGAATAGGCTCCAAACAACTCAATCAGTCTGATGCATCTATCATCAAATTCTTCGACTTCTGCTGGGCCCAATTGCACATGTCATGAGGAACCACTGCGCTGTTGAACTCTTGCACCCATGCTCTCTGCACTTCTTGTCAACTCTGATCTGCGCTCCAGTATCCGACATTGTCACTTTGATCTGCCTACATCAATCCAACCGATCATGCTACTGCTGCGCTGTGGGTACCTTGTAGCCAGGTTCAATTCATGAGATCCACACCATCTCATGAATCCTTCCCAGAAATCTCCTCTTGGGATTACTCATGCATGTCGCCCCACTTCGCACCTGGTGGTATAGCTGCATGCACTCCCTCTGCCCATCTGGCACATAATTTCTCTGCATGAGTGGTTTCTTCCACTCCATGATCCTCATCTTGTGGTTGCTCCACATCCTGGGAGTTCACTATTGCATGCAAAACTTGCTCCCTCTCAAGCATCAATTGCATGTCTTTCTTGCACTTCCCAACGGTAGGAAGCTCAGTAGACATCCCATCTACTTCAAGTCTATAGAGATTCTTTGCTCGAATCCCAACCTTCTTGACTTGTCCTGTTGCCTTCTGCCGAAGGACAACTTTTCCTTCACCGAAGACAACTTCATACCCTTTATCCTCTAACATTGCGTGAGATTAAATTCTTCTTTAATCTTGGAACATGCACTACATCTTGTAAAAAGAATGAGGTTCTATGGCTACGAGGTTATGGAGTACGGTGACTCACATTGCTTATCGTCCATTTTTAACTCAATATGCAGCGGGAGATCTTTCTCCTCCAAGTCAACGAAAGATTCACATCTCGTCATGTGAAAGGAAGCACCACTATCAAAATACCACCCCGATCCCAATGCACTAGACACCATGCATGCGATCAATGAGAAGTCCAGCTCAAATTGCGAGGCAAGAGCCTCACCAGCTGCAGCTTCAGCAACCTGCTTGTTCTTCTTCTGTGGACAATTTGTGGCGTAATGCCCATGCTCGTGACAGTGAAAACACTTCACTTTGGACATGTCACGCTCTTTACCATCCGCATCGGATTGAGAAGCATTCTTCTTCTTGCCCTTCCCCTTCCTTTCTTTGGCAGCCAAAGCGCAATCCTCTTCATCAGATGCCTTCGATGAAGATCCATCCCTGGTACTCCGCCTTATCTCCTCCTGCACAAGATCCGACCAAAGTCGCTCCCATCCTGGCAGTTTCTCCCGACCATTGATAGAGTCCTCATAGGAATGCCAACTCTTCGAAAGCCCAAGGAGAGCCAATCTCACCAAGTCCTCTTCATCTACAGTAACCCCCACACTTCCTAGCTCATCCCTGCACTAGACAAACTTCGTGAGGTACTTGGGTATACTTTCGCCCTTCTCCATTTTTATTTTCCTAAGTTTATCCTTGAGCGCAAACTTCCTCTCGTTGCTCTTGCTTTGGAATAAATATGTCAAGGCTTTCCACATCAAAAATGGAGAAGCCTTACCATGCAGGCTAGACACTAGGTGATCATCACGCCACCAGCAGAATCCTTACGACATCATTTCCTGTCTTCTTTGCCAAGCCTCAGCAGCGACATCGATGACTTTGGGACTTCGGCATCATAAATCCTTGACCCATTGTCATCCTATGCTGCTTCTCATCTGTCCTTCCATGCAATATAATTAGAAGGTGCCTTCAAGGGCATGCCTCAATCACAAATCCGTTTGAGAACATCTAGAGCTTTAAAACACCAAAAGAAAACTCTTACTTTATAAATTCGAATTCCACAGGCTCAAAAACTCAATAAACACGGTCTGTGAGAACAAATTATTTCTAGCACAGAGATCGACTGTAAGGGAATTTATTGGATATATCACCTTTCAAAGAAAGGATGGATCCAGAGGCTACCTGGCCCGTTACAGACTCTGTCTACCGAAATAATTGTAATCATTGTAATAGATCCGATGATCAATTTCGCTCTGATACCATGTAGAAATTTGAATAATAGCTGAATTATTCACCGAGATTATCCTGATTACACACTATTTGAGCTTCATGCATAATACATAATCTCTTCTACCATTGATCATCAATTTGCGGAATTAGAAGCAGTCGCATGCGCACATTAAAACATAATCAAGCACACATATAACATAGTATGTAATGGGGAAATCTTACAGCTGAAAACCCCCAACTATCTGTATATTATAATGATAGAGAACACGTAACAATACATAGCACAAACCCCTCACAAGCTCTTAGCACTATCTCCAATTGTTACACACAAAACAAGCTCAGATCATGCACATCCCATGCTCCAATATGCTCCACCTATCTGCCTGCCTCTACTGCGCAATCCAAGATGAAGAATGATGAGATCCAAGTTTGAATCCCACTAGCTTGTACTATGCAATCCTCATTGGAAATCTCAATCAATGTGTGTGAAAATCTCATGCACAGCTATAGTCACAACTGATAGTAGACTCACCCTTTCACCCACCTCTAACACTAGTTTCCACTGAACTGTCCATGCACTGCAGTCAACTGATGTATTCTTTAGTTGATTTATGAGTTAATAATTAGTGAATTAATTAATAATTAATTTACACCACTCATCACTAGTGTATTTATCAGTTAGACTAAATACAACTAGTTCAACTAAGTTAAACCGAACACAACTCCACCAACTGTCTCATCAACTCCACCAAACTCTGCCACATGAGTTCTAACTGAAGTCAACCATGCAATAGCTCAACTGACCCCTAGGAATAGCGTAATTCCTTCTGTCAGCTGCATGTGCCACATCCGTAGCTCGAACTGAAGTGCTCCAAGAGGATAAGATAATGCTTATAGTCCAAATATTATTAAGAGCTAATATTATTCGACTGATCTATTTTTAGACTGGCAGTCTAAAAATAGATTCCACCCAATGTCTAAAAATAGAGGTCCATATATTTTTACCAACTTGACCAATCATCCATAAATAGCATCCTGCAACTCATAGACCATGATCCATATGTCTAAAAATAGACTTTGCGACAAAAATCACTTGTGTGGCCCCCACCTAGTTTAGGTGATCACTTTCCAACTAGGACCAGGAAAGATGTTTCAGGATGCCTCCTTCACTGTTTCTTGTTGCCATCTTCAACACGACTCTTCTATGTCTTATTCATTTATGGAAGTATCATTGGTTTTACATTCTTCTCTCTTCCTTGAAAATTTGAAAGTGACTTCCTTGAGAGTTTACTTTCCATTTTCTATCATGATTTCATATGTAGTGAAAATCCCATGTAGCTCATCCATCTTCATATGTTCCATATCCTTTATTTCTTCAATAGATAATATATTTGGATCAAATCTTAATGGGATATATCTTAGCACCTTCAATACAATCATAGATTCCTCAAATTATTCACCAAGTCCTCCGAAAGTATCGATAATCTCATCCACAGTAAGGAAGTAGACTACAATATATTCTTTATCATTCATATTCAAACTTTTGAACAATCTTCTTTGGGTTTGAATTTTTTCTCTTCACTTTTTCATCTCCTTCAAGATTATTTTGAAGTTTGTCCCAAGTTTCCTTTCAATATTGACATGCATTACTTTGAAAAACTCTTATTCAGATAGGCCATAGAAGATGAAATCCATGATCTTTCATTATTTATACTAGCCTTCTTACCATATTGAATAGATGGAGAAGTTTCTAGAGCTTTATAACCATCCATTATATATGTCCAAATGTCAATAAACGTGTACATTCCAAATGTCAATAAACGTGTACATAATATAATTCCTCGTCCTTACCCCTTAGAAGGCATAATTTGTTCCATCAAATAATGGTGCTTTGGTTGTGAATGAACCTTCATGATTGATCATGGTCCCTCTAAGATCTCCCTTCTATTGGTTGGAATACATTTGAAGGAACTTACTTTGATACCAATTATTGGAATCACACTTATACTAACCTAGGGTCGGGGGGTATGCATGAATCAATATAATAAAATTTCTATCTTATTTAAATAGTCATGAATCCTAATCAAATAATCTCACATACAAAAAACAAGATATGAATGAAAATATCTTTATAACAAATCATTGTAGCCACCAACCTAATGATACAAACTTTGTAGGAACCAAACTACAAAATGTTGATCCCACCTACTAAGATATTTGTATGCACTAACTTATAAGACAAACTAATCCCTTTTATTGCAAGATTTGTATCTACCAACCTGTAGGAGACACCAATCCCTTTTATTGAAATATTTATAGGAACCAACCTATAGGAGACACTAATTCATTTTATTGCAAGATTTGTACGGACCAACCTAGATATGACACACCAATCCCCTTTTCTCCAAGGTTTTTATGCACTAAACGTAAAGAGACACTAATACCATTTTTTTCAAGATTTGAATGCACCAATCTATAGGAGACACCAATCCCATTTGTTGCAATATTTGTAGGAATAAACTTGCAGGAGATACCAATTCCCTGTGATGCAACTTTTGTAGGAACCAAACTAGAGGAGACATCAATTCCAAAAGCTGAAAATATTCATAGGCACCAGCCTACTTGATTGAGTATACTTGCTACTTCTACCTTCACCAGGTTTGTTAGTTGCTTATGTGTTCACTAGGTTTATTAGTTGCTTCTAACTTCACTAGATTTCTTTTTACTTCTTTTGCTTTCACCATTCCTACTTGTTTCTTCTACCTTCACTAGTTCTACTAAATACTTATACCTTCACCAAGTATGTTAACTACTTCTCGCTTCACCATGTCTACTTCCCTCAAAATGTGTTGTTCTTAGCTACTTCTCAAGAAAAGACTTGTACCAAATTTCATGTATCCAGTTTGGAAATTTGATTTTGAAATTTTTACCTAAGGCACATGTATGTATTCTTGGATATTTGAAACTTCCATAATATGAAAAGACCCTAAAAATAAGTTGTAGCAAAAATTCCAAGGTAACCTATTTGAAGCTAATTTTAGGACTAGTAGGAATTGTAACTTCCACATGACATACCTCTAAAATTATAGTGAACCAAAGTCTCAAATTTCTACCACAAGTACCTAGTGATCTATTATTTGTCTCCTATATATTTCAAAGTCTAAAACCTCTCATAAAAATTATTATAGCAAAAATTCTAAGCTCACCTTCTTGAAGCATATTTCTAGAGCATTTAGGAGCCCTAAATTCCTTATCGCATATCTCCCAAATTATAACGAACCAAGGTTTTAAATTTAAACCATAGGTATCTAGTTATCTCTTCTCTATCTCCTCCATATTTCATAGTATGAAATATTTCATAAATACAATTATATCAAAATTTTAAAGCTAATATGTTTGAAGCATATTTCAGAAGCATTCAAGTATTTTCATTTCCTCATCTTTGAAATTGTAGTGGAAAAATGTCTAAAATTTCTACCATAGGTACCTAGAAATATCCTCTTTATATTCTCTATATTTAACACTCTAAAACATGAAAAAAATAATGTTATATAAAAAATCCTAGGCTACCCTATATGAAGCATTTTTCAAGAACATTCAGGAACCCTAAGTTCCTCAAAGAATATCTATGCAATTATATTAAACTGGTATCTAAAATTTGTACTATCGAAACATGAAGGTCTCATCTCCATGTCTTCCATGTTTCATCATATGAAACATCCCAGAAGAAAATTTATAGAGAAAATTGTTTAAGATTGAAAAGCAGAGTAAAGGGATGATACAATTATGATATTTTTTTTAGAACCATTATACTTTATTTTTACATTTACTATTATAAATATATTTTAATTTCAACTAAATTCCCGAGACTAAACAAGATGCATGAGATTGTAACTTACATTTATTCCATTAAAGGAGAAAATATTACATGGAAAATGGTTAAAACATAAATTAATGAGATGATATAACTTCCATCGATGTTTTTTATTTATGTATATGCCACTTATGTTTTTTATATGATTTACAAGAAGAATTCAAATATTTCTTGTTTTGTTTTATATATATATATATAAGGGGGGGATTTGAACTGGTGACATTTTAGCAAGAAGTAACTTAACAGTACACCCATTCACCATCAATTCAAAGCCCAACAAATATATGTATTATAATTTATATGATTCACAAGAACAATTCAATTTTTTTTTACATATTCCTATAAAATTAATGTGACATAATTTCATGATGCTAACATGGTCTAGTGATGTAATAAACCAACGTAAAGGGAGCATATATTTTTCAAGAATTTTCCATGATCGTCAATGTAATGTTCTACTGAAAAAAATGAAATTTTATGGATTGTCATACGCCATTATATCTTTTTCATTTCCATTCACTAAACACTAATGAAATCCCTAACTCATTAAGTTTCCCAACCTCCATATTGTCTCTCGCATTTGGTTGTGATTTCCTACCTTTAGTGACGACTATAATAAAATATATACTCCAATAAACTCCCACTATATATACTTTGCTTGTAGATGGTGAGTTTGCTTTCCACCCCTACCTTCACCAAGTATGTTTGTTGCTTTTTCCTTCACTAGGCATGTTTTTTGCTTCTACCTTCACCAACTTTTTTATCTACTTCTTCCTTCACAAAGTTTTCCTGTAACAACCCTGGTTAAAAATCCATGTAAAAATATATAAGACCAAGGTCATGCGACATGTATTCCAATATGAATGGTGGGCCAAAAATCCTGACGGGTGTTCATTTCAATTTATTATGGTTAAAGGAAATTGGCAAAGTCAATGGCAAAGGCTTTAGAAAGGCATGAGACATTAATTGGCATTTTATTTATGAAAATAATATAAAATAGAAGAAAAAGGAGGTGAAAGGTCACAGGTTGCATGTGAGGAGGAAAATGAAGGAAAATAATGAAAAATGAAGAAAATAGAGGACTCATTGATAAAAATTCTTTTAAGGATCAGTTGGATTTTTTTTCCCAGTTAAGTCTCTCATTTTATTCTCTCTCTCTCTCTCTCTCTCTCACACACACACACACACACAATTTTGGATTCTTAGAGTTTTCTTCGAGCACTCTTAGAGGAATGTGGCATACTTTGGATTTGAAGTAAGAAGGTGAAGGAAAGACGGGAAAGCACAACAAGACATCGGGATCACTGTCTACAATTGGATTTCTTTGTAGGTATCGAGTTGCATGTATGGATTCCTTGTTCTTTTTGGCATGCATGGTGTATTCATGTGGTTTATTGGGCATGATATGTCATTGGTATGGAGGATTTCCTAGATTGACAGTGGATTTTCCTAGCCTTTCCATTTCCTAGATAGAAATGGTGTTATGGGTTCAATTTCATTATTTGTTTCATGGTTGGTTCTCATGTTCCTTTAGTTGTGGTTTGAGTTACTAGTTCTTGGAGCCTTGGTTGGAAAAACACTTTGGAGTGCGACGGAAAACTTTTAGGTTGAGTTACTATTCTTGGAGCCTTGGTTGGACAAATTCTATAGAGCCCTAGGTGGGTTGAGTTACTAGTCTCGGAGCCTTGGTTGAAACAAAGACTTTGGAGCCCTAGACAACTTGGGTAGAGTCCAATCTAGTGATGGTTGTGATGTCTGACTGTGAGGTGGAATCACTTTTTGAGGGTTGAGGTGGTTTGGCCTCTGGAAGCCCTGGTTTGGTTTTGATGGGTTTGGTTTAGAAGATTCCACATTCACACTTGGAATATGGCACGAGGGTGATTGGCTGAAGAGAGATTTGGCTCAACCATGTCTATGGTCAGGTGGAACGTGGAAGTCCCATACTTGGTTTCATTTTTCTTATGGAAATAAGAGCTCTTTTCCCCTTGTATTGATGTGTAAATATGCTTTTTATTCTATGGATTATATGGTTGTTATGTGTTTGTCATTTCTATTTCTTATATGATAGTTAAGACTGAGTTTTATGATGGTGATGAAGTATGGATCTCATCATGTTTTGATTCATAATTGAATGGAAAATGTATCTATGCCTAAATAGACTATAATGCAGTTAATGTGATGTAACAATAATGCTTCCTAACGATCCTCAGATAAGTATGAGACACATATGCTCAGATCTATTATTTACACCTATAGATTACATCCTTGTGACACGATTGACGAAAAGTATGTCATGGCTAGTCGAGGTCCATACAAGTCTTTATTTGAATGTTTTCTTGTGCACCATTTTTTCACTAATATATTTCACTTCTAAACTTGTCATTGAGATTTGGGTAATGACCTAAGCTATGGGCCTGAAAAAGTGGCTCAAATATTGGGGATTCTTGTATAGGTATGTGGGAAAAAGTCCCTGCACGCATGCATGCATATGTTGTGGGAGCGTCCAGGGATTTGAAGGCATAAAGCCTCAGTGGGACGCATGGGTTGGATGCCTAAGAGGTTGGGATGGCTCTTAGGAGTTCTGTTTTTGATGTGGAAAGTATGTTTGGTATGTTTTCGTCGGTTCCACTTCCTTAAGGTCAACTAGGACGTTGAATCAGATCATAGTAACAGATCTTCATCCCATGTTTACCCCAATTGGCCAGTTACTTGGATAGATATGGGAGGAGGGTGTTACAGAGTGGTATCAGAGCATGGTTCACCCCTTGGACTGGATGGGCGATGTGTGTTGGTCATGCATTCATGTCAATTGGACGTGTGTTAATCATCCTTGTGGTCTATATTCTTGTTGCACATGCATGGTGTCGGTCATGGTTGTAGTAATGTCACCATTTGAAAGAGGATGTTGTTGTTGTGAAGTGTGAGTGTGTTGTCATGAGTGTATGATTGGTTATGCATTATGATGTGTCTATCATGCATACATTTCAGTTGCATATGTGTTATATATGTTGGTGGACTATGTGCTTGTTGTGTATGCATGGTGGTGGTAATTGTTGCAATTGTGTCACCATGTGGAGGTTGATGGTGTTTTTTGTTGGATTTTGTTGCCATGAGTGCATGTCGATTATGCAATTTTTTTATGCATGGCATTGTCTATATGTTTTTATACATGCATTTTCATGGTTATGATCGTTTTCCATGAGTTCATTATAGGAAAATAGGTCATCATGATGTTTGGTATGCTATAATGCTAATGTGTTGGTTGAGATAGAGCAGGAGATGCAGATCATCAAAGTGAAGTTGTGGCATTGGACTTCGGAGTAAGAGCAGATCTTCATGTATGTATTGTATGTTTGGCATGCAAGTATGTTGGTTAATGGTCGTTATAATAATTAGGGTTATATACATGTTTGACACCTTATTGTTGTTGTGGTTACATGTATGAAAAATGCTAGCTGATTAGTTTAGGTATATACATTATGGTTATGTGTATGTATTCCATTCCATTGATGTTATGGTCACATACATGATAGATGTTAGTCAAATAATGTGATCATATGTACATGGGTTGGTTAGTTATGCATGGTATTAATTCTATCACTATGTTATATGTTGTTGATGATTATGTTATATGATTAACTTGTTGTCGTTGTATGTTAGTTAAATTGATGGTTAGTGTGATTGCCTTTAAGATCTTGATGTTATATGTATCGTGCTTACCTGGATTGATCTATGCATATGGTTATGGTTGTGGCATTCAGGCATGATTTGATATGCTTGTGATATTGTGTCATACTAATATATACTGATTGTGCATATGTGATTGTTATGCATGAATTACAACTATTTATGAACTTATGAGGTGAACATGTTAGTTAATCACTGTTATGTATATCATGACCTTATTTATGTTTTAGTTGATGTGTTGTGAAGTTATATCATGCTAATCTAGATTGATTGTGCAGAAAATATAGCCTCCCCTAAGATACATTAAGGTATGAGGTTGCTTATGTCAACTACTTTATACTTAATTGCTTGATTATGTCATCTATATGGTGTTGAGTGTTTAGTGCCTATTATGTCGTCTAGTTTATTTATCTAACTGTTGAAGATTGCAACAAGAAACAATGAAGTTGGAATCCGGAAACAACATCCTTGATCCTAGTGAAAACTAAGCACCTACAGTACGTGGGGCCCACACAGGCTATTTTTAGGTGATATGTCTATTTTTTAGAATTTGGATCAAAGTCTATTTTTAGAAGTAATCTATTTATAGATGGTTGAGTAAATTATATGGATGGATGGGAGTCTAAGTTTGGAATGCATGTGCGAAATTGTTTCATGGAATGCATGTCTAAAATTAGAATGCATGTCGATTTTTGTTAAGCCCTTAACAAAAATTAGACAATAAATAATAATCTATTTTTAATGAGCACTTGGAACTAGTTAACTGAAGTGGAAAATCAGTTAGCTAAGTGGATTTTGAGTTGAAGTGGTTGGTTGGTGGACCATGCAGTGGACTTCATTGTAACTGAGTGATACAAATTTGTAACAGAGTTGGATGTGTAGTTATGTGAGTTGTTATTTAGTTTAACTCAGTTAAGTGAGTTAAACTCATTTGTGCTAGTTGTAACTAGTTGTAACTAAAGATACACTAGTGAGAGATCAGTGAATCAAATATTAAATTAATTCACAAGCAGTGGTATCACTTGCAACTGAAGAAATACTACTGTTAACTACATGCATGTCCTATCCAGTGGAGACCCAGTTGAGAGATAGGTGAAAGGGTTTGGTTGACTATCAGTTGTGACTATAGTAGTGCATTTAATGCATCCACACACACATTAGAGATGCTTATGAGGATTTCACAGTCAATGATGGCCATATCGAAATCATTCAGAGGTTCTTGACCATCAGGGATTGCGTAGTGGAGGCAGGCTGTTAGGAGGCAGTAAATTGGTACATGAATATGCCAATTTTTGTATGACAGTGTGAGACGATTGTATATTGTACTGAGAGCTCTTGGATTGGAGTTTTGTATGAGATTGTTTCATGATCCATGATATACATAATATATGACAGTTGGGGTTTTTAGCTTTATGCTTTCTCGGTAAAAAGTTATGTGTTATGTGCAATTAACTTTTCTTCATGTGTTTTCAATTGGCGATTTAATTTCTGCAAAAGAATTAAGTAGAAGGTTTCTGTATTTAGCAGTGGATATAATTTTTAGATCAACAGAGTCTTGTAATACATCACATTATTAATAAAATTTCTACACTAACATGATACAGTTTAACGGTATGTTTGAATGTTTGATTAATCGCATGATATGAGTTTGTGTTTATAAGATTGCATGAAGAAATGATATTGTTTTAAGATGGTTGTACTGACACATATGTGTTGGAGAGACGACATATACTTGACTGTAAGTAGGTGATAGTTGTAGCATTATGTATTATTACTGATGAATGTGAGTTGATTGTGGATTATGACATGGTTTTTAGTCTTGGTAAAATTTGATTTCGAATTGATAGATATGTTGTCTTGATCTTTGATACATACGACTGACATGTGTCTTCAGTTATAGGTTGGCGTGCTTGACACAACAAGGTAAGATAACTGGTATATTTTTATATTTATATGTGTTGACAGTTGTGCGATTATGGCAGTATGATCCATGGATTGCATGGAAAAAGAGACTGCCATGAAATCTTGGAGAAGGATTAGGTTGAGTTTTCCTTCGGAAGCACTAGGGACCAATGGGGATTGAGCCATGGTGTTTTTTGCCAGTCTTGTGATTCTGGTCTCTTGTGGTTTTTTTCCCTTGATTTGCGGCTTTGTTTATGTCTAGTGTATGGCCATACCACCTTGTTGCAGTGTATTATTGTTATTGATTCTCATGGTTTTCTTCTTGTTGTTTCCTTTTGTTTGAGAGTCTTCGGAATTGGTTGGGGAAAGAGGAAAATAATGGAGCCCGGGGAGAGTTATTTCCTACCCAACAGGTAATGAAAGACACGAATGAAGCTCGATGCATGATTAAGCACAATGAAGGGTAATAATATGACATTCGGTTGGACTGGTTGGGTCCATTGTGGTAAATGGACGGTGGCAATACAAACATGAGAAATGCAACATAAAAGGTAAAGAAAGTGGATTTGAGGTGTTATATGCCTTGACTATTTTTAGAGTTGTTGTTCTCAACATTGTGCATGATGTGCATGAATAAATGAAGTTATATTAACCTAGACCTTATGATATCTAGCAATTGTAGTGTGATAACGATTATGTTGATATTTATATATGTATACATGTATGTATGTCATGTCTAACATGGTCATCATGGATCATGATTGTTTAATGTTAATTTTTACATGTATATATGTATGTATGTGTGTCATTGTATGATAGGGTCATCAGGAATCATTATCGTGCAAGAATGATTGATTATGTAGGTGAATATCATGAAGAGTTTATTGGTATTATGAGGAATCAAGTGGGAAGAGTAACCCTGGTAGATATATGAGGTCAGTATCATGTGGACATGAATTGATATTATATGCTTGTACTATGCCTATGTTTATGTTCGGGACATGTAATGCTGAGGGGTACATCAATGATGTGAAAGTAGCGTGATATGCGGAATGCTAAGATAAACATGGATAGTGGAAAGACACTAGAAGCAAGGTTGCTTGTGGGGTCAGTGTATGGTCTATGGATGGGCAGTATTACTGTTGTGTATATGTCACACATGTTGTATATTCAATGATTGTATCTGTGGTGATGAGTACATGTAACATATGTAGCATTGTGTACATATGATGTTGTATGTATGTTGTATATATGTTGTTGTTTGTATATTGCATATGGAGTGCTATGTATATATGGTGATATGTGAATGTTGGATATGCAGTGCTGAGTACATACCGCACTGTGCACATGTTGGATATGTGGTGTTGTGCGCATGTTGGATATGCGGTGTTGTATACATATTGTGCTATGTACATGTTTTATATGCAATTTGAATGTACATATCGTATTGTGTGTGTGTTTTACATATGGTGTTGTGTGCATGATTGTACATGTGGTACTGTGTGTGGGTAGTGTTGTGTAAATGTCATGCATGTGGCGTTGTGTACATGTGGTGTCGAGTACATGTTGTCCATGTGATGTTGTGTATATGTGGTATTATGTACAAATTGTACAAGTGGTGCAATGTACATTTAGCATTGTGTACACGTTTTGTAGGTGGCGTCGTGCACATGTGATGTTGCACACACGTTTTGTAGGTAATGTTGTGTATAGGTGGTACTGCGTACATGTTATTCATATGGTACTGGTATACATGTGGTATTGTGTGCATGTCGTACGTGTTGTGTTGTGGACATGCAGTACTATGTATGTGCATGGTGTAGTCGTGGTATCATGAAATGTGTATTCATTGTGTTTTAATCTGTATATGCATATGTATTGTGTTGTGTTGTACACCGGATGTAGGCGTATGTGTTGTGTTGTAATGTACATAGGGTGTAGGTGTATGTGTGTTGGCCCTCAATTTTTTTCATTTTTCCTATCCTAAATCCATTTATTTACCACCATATTCCATCCTATTTCACCTATATATGCCTCATTTTAGTCCTTTTTTCATATTCAGGTAAATAAATTAAGTTTTTCAATTTTTAGAATTTTTTGTAAAAATTGGGTTTTAAGAGTAATTTTGGATTGCATTAAAATTTCCATAATAGCTCCATTAAAGTCATATGTGCAGGACACCTGGGTGAGATCTGAGCACATATTTGGAAATATTGGGAACCATGGATAGAGAAATACCTATTGGTTTAGTCAAACTAAGCAAAAACATGCCCGATCAACGTTGGTCAAACTTGACCTACCATTCATGAATCCATAGTAAAAAGGGGCAGATTTATTATTTTGTGAGATTTTTCCTGATCTTGTGAACCAAACTTGATGAGTTCAGCATGTAAGGATGGATGTTATGAAACCAACTCCAAAACTAGAAGAAAAGAGAGATCAACGCCTTAGAAATCAACCACTTCGAGGGGGCAACCTCCAATACGTTACATAAATGAACAATTCTTGGATTATGCAAATCACAAAACTTCCTTCTATATATAGGAGTCCATGGGGTCACAATATAATCCTATTCGACATAACAATAATAATGTAAGGGCACAATAATAACAATATTGGGGTTACAGGGGTACACCAATAACAATAAGGGGGTTACAGTAACAACAATAAGGGACTATACTAGTAATATAGGGACCTAACATGCCGCTCTCCATCAAAAAAGTGTTGTCCTCAATGCTTGAGTAGCTCTGTATGCTTCTGTATAAAATTCTTATCCTCCCATGTATAATCTTCAGTGAGTAAGTTCTTCCATTTGATGAGATACTCTAAAATTGATCGATTTTGTAGTTGTCGAGTTCTTGTTTCCGTGATTTCTTTAGGTTCCAATATGATTTTTCCTTCCTCATCAAGATCTGGAAATATTGTTTGAACTAGAAGTTTGTCCCCTATAAACTTCTTTAAGCATGAAACATGGAAAATTCGATGCACTCACGAAGAAGTAGGAAGCTCCAATTTGTATGCCATAGTACCAATATTTTGCAACACCTTGTAAGGACCATAGTACTTTGGCGATAATTTATTGTCCTTATTAGCTTGCTTGAGGGACACTTGTTTGTATGGGTGTAGTCATAAAAATACCCAGTCTCCTACATCAAAACTTCTCTCGCTGCAATGTTGATCTGCCTGTTGTTTCATTCGATTTTGTGCCAAATTTAGGTTATCCTATAATAGTTGGAGAACTTCTTGTTGATGCTCGCTGTGATCTTCCACTGCTTTAACCTTAGTATTTTATCTTAAAGTAGATGTGATGGATAGTGGATGATATCCATAAAGTTCCATAAATGGGGTCATTTTGCTGCAGTATGGAAGTAAGTGTTATACCACCATTCAGCGAGAGGTAACCACTTGACCCATTGTGTTTTCTTATCAGATACAAAACAACGAAGATATCCTTCTAAACATTTATTCACTATCTTAGTTTGACTATTGGATTGAGGATGATAAGATGAGCTATGAGCTAGTTGAGTACCCAAACAAGAAAATAATTCTGTCAAAAAATTTCTAGTAAAAATGGGATCTCTGTCACTTAGAATAATCTTTGGATTTCCATGTAGCTTTTGAATTGTTTCCATAAATGCAGTAGCAACTGTACTTACTTTAAATGGATGAGATAATGCACAAAAGTGTTCATACTTGGTAATTCTATCAACTACCACCATGATGACACTCTTTCCTTCGGACTTAGGTAAACCTGTGATAAAATACATTGAAATCTCCTCCCAACATTGACTTGGAATGGATAAAGTTTGTAGAAGACCTAGGGTCTTAATTGTCTCAACTTTATTTTGTTGGCAAACCAAACATTCTGCCACAAGCTTTTGAATATAAAATTTAAGGTGATCCCAAAAAAATTCTTTCTGCACCCTGTGGTAAGTTGATCTGGATTTATGCAGGAACGCAACAGAATACAGAAGTAGCCATAAACATAGAGATGCAGTGGAAATAATGCTTCATTTCATTAATCTCAAATAACAGAAATATGCTTACAAACATAATGGAAATAAAATAGCTAGGGTGCTGGTAGCGAATCTCTAAGAAGAGATGTGGCGGCTACAGACCTCTGAACTGTGTTACAATGAGGCTCGAGGGCCTATTTATTATGGAGAAACAATAGAGAACTCTAAACGTCCAAAAACCTAACCCTAGGAGATGAAGCGCCAAAACTATGGGCCTCGTTTGGGTAAATTGGTGTTTCAACTTCCCAGGGACATAACTTCGGCATACTATCTACAGTTTGGCGCATATGATCCCATCTATTAGAAGATCTATCCAAGGACTTCTAAAATGTTGACATGGTCTTGATTCTAAGAAAAATACAAAATCACTATTAGTTGAACGATATTTAAAGTTCATCTAGTTTGAGACTCAACTTCTCAGGAGAATTCGGACTGAAAAAACTGCTAAAAATAGTAAACTGTGCCGAAACTGAAAAACTGAAATAGACAATGGTGGAGCCCCAAGTGGAATAGGCGGGTGACCACCAATATCCACCTGGATCATTCCTCCCCCCTTAGGAAGAAATGGTCCCCATTGCATTAAGTTCCTCCATGAGATGAGGAAACTTCTGCTGAACTTGGTCCCTAGTGAACCACTTTCTTTGGTGCGAGAGTTGGCCAGCTTTGACAACCCGATACAGTTGGATCTTTTGTTGGAAAGTGTTCTTGATTTTCATGTCCATGATACAATCTGTGGTGGCCTGTTCCATGCAGTGTGGGTTTAACTCTGTTTGGTGTGAGTTGTTCTGCAATGTCAGAGGTGTCCAGTAGAGGTGGGAAGTAAGGACGAAGGTGGTCCACATTGAATACTGGGTGCAAACCAAGGAATGGTGGAATACTGAGCTCGAAGGCATTGTTCCCTACAACCTCGGTGATGGTGTATGGCCCGTATCGGAGTGGGTGCAGCTTGCGATGGGGTCCAGTGAGGCACTCCTTTTGCAAATGTAGCCACACTTTGTCGCCCACCTGGAAGTTGTGTGGCACCCGATTTTGATCATGGCATTGCTTGTACTTGGCATTGGTTCTATCCAATATGTCATGAACCTGTTAGTGGATGTGTTGAATGCGCTCGATGAAGCTATTTGCTTTGTCAACTTCAAACTGGACATGAGCCGAATCGACCTGAGTAGCCGCAAATGGCATGACTATGTCAATGGGACATAGTGGCTGGAATCCCAAGCCCACCTGAAAGGGGCTGTGGCCGATTGAGATGTGGAGATCCTGGTTATAAGTATGTTGTACATTGGGGAGGCTCTCGTCCCATGTGCGTGGATGCCTTGAATTTTACATGCACAGAATGTGTACAATCATTCTGTTTACGACCTCTGTCTAGCCAACTATTTGGGGATGGAAAGCTGTGGACTTGGTGATCTTGGTGTCCAGCATTGACCAAAGGCTGGACCAAAATGTGTTGAGGAACCTACTATCCCTATCTGATATGATAGACAGTGGGATCCCAAAGTGCACCCACACTCGTTCAAAGAAGAGTTTAGCAGTGGCTTCTGCTGTGATATTCTTCTTGCAGGGCGCCATAATGGCCATCTTCGGGAGAATCATCAATGACCAGAAAACACAGTCATTCCCATATCTTAATGAAAATTCATTTGACATCATCATAGGAATGGATTCAAAATCGTAGGAAAGAATGAGAGTATATGGGCCTTGCTTCTTAGTGGTCGGTTTTGGTAATGGCACAAGAAGTGCGGATAAATCTGCTTCAAACATCCTTTCGAAGGGATTAAACGATGGAAATACTTAACGATCTTGCTATCTCCATAACCCAGGCCGATGGCTGGCTATAATTATTATTTATATCATCTTGGCACGCTGTGAAGAATAAGGTGTCCTAGGTGACATAAAAGTGCATCTTGGAGGTGAAAATTTGGAACTTGCATACCCCCCAAGAGTGCCTTGTATGTGTGGCTGAAGTCAGGGTCGATCTCATGGAGAAAAAGATAATTATAAGTCTCATGCCCACAAGAGTTGAGAACGGTGTGAGCGCCACGATCGATGGTTGGCTGAGGCAGTCTGCAACATTATTGGTGCTACCTTTCTTGTACTTGATGTTCAAATGAAACTGTTGCAGATATGTGGACCACTTTTGATGGCAATCATTCTACAATTTCCCTTATGTCTGTATGAACTGTAGAGGTCGGTGTTCTGTGTGGATGATTGTTTCCTTCCCCAAAATGTAATGCTTCCATTGTCGACAAGCTTGCACAATGGAATACATTTCTTTGTTATAAGTGGGATACTTGTGAACTGTGTTAGACAATGTCTCACTGTGATATGCCACTGGATGTCCCTGTTGAGTAAGAACTTCCCCAATAGCATAGTCAGAGGCATCTGTCTCAATCTCAAATGGTTGTTGCAAGTCTGGTAATGTGAGCACTGGGGCAGAATAGAGGTGATTTTTCAATTCTGTGAACGCCTTATGTTGAGATTCCGACCAAAAGAATTTTTCTCTTGCTCATCCCTTGGTGACTTGACTCAAGAGCCAAGTGATATGAGAGAATCCAACACGAACCTACAGTAGAAATTAGCAAGACCTAGAAAGTTGTGAAGCTCTGTTATAGTGGTTGGGGCTGGCCAATCCCGAATAACTTGGATCTTGGTTGGAGCCACATGCACCCCCCTTTCATCAATAATGTATCCTAGATATTGAACCTGGGTCATGCCGAAAGTGCACTTCTCCAAATTGGCACACAACTTGTGTTGCCGCAGTGTTTGGAGGACTTGTTGGATGTGGTGGAGGTGCTCTTCCCGAGTCTGGCTAAAGATCAGAATGTCATCTAAGTACACCACTACAAATGAGTTGGTGAATGGCCGCAAGATGTCATCCATCAACCTCATGAAGGTTGCGGGAGAATTCATCAACCCGAAAGGCATGACCAGCCATTCGAAAAGGCCTTCCTTTGCTTTGAAGGCAGGCTTCCACACATTGGAGGGTTTGATTGGTACCTGGTGATACCCAGAATTCAAGTCGATCTTGCTGAAATATTTCACTCCTTTGAGTTGGTCCAGAAGGTCATCAATCCGTGGGATAGGGTACCTATTCTGGACAGTGATCTTGTTCAGTGCCCGATAGTCAATATAGAGTCTCCACATCCCATCCTTCTTCTGTACCAACATGATTGGGCTCCCACAGGGCGATGAACTTGGTCGGATGTGACCTTTCTATAGTAGCTCCTGAATCTGCCTCGTTATTTCATCGTTCTCCAGAATAGAACATCGATAGATCAGTCCATTGGGTAGTGGCGCACCTGGGGTCATATCAATCGGGTGCTTGACCTAACAGTGCAGAGGAACACCTGTGGGTGAGGTGAATATGTCCCCATACTCCTCCAAAACCTTGTCCATTTGTTGTTGTCGTGTAGAGGAGCCCTATCTGGAGGTCGTGGCCACAGTCTTCTTCTTGCCCTGGGGGCAGATCATCAGGAAAACGAATTTTATGGTTTGGGAAATTAGCTTACTGCATTTTTTTGCAGTAACCAAAGAGATAGCGGTAGGAGGTGGTACCTTTGGTATCCTATACAACTTATTTCCCAAAGTAACAATAACAGCGTGAGGCCGCGACTCATACACATCATGACGCTTCCACAAGTATGGTTGTCCTAATAATACATCAAAAACATCAATAGGAGAAATGTCACATAATATCTCATCCGTGAAGGGATTGATGCTATATGGAAGGCGGCACTGTTGGCTGACACGAAGATCTCGTCCTTGGTGAAGCCACTTGATGGTGTATGGATGTGGGTGAGCTGTGGTCGGTGTTATCACTCAGATTTTCCTTGAAGTTGTGGAAAAGGAAAGTAAATCCGAGGTAACCACAAACCAACCTTCAGATACAGAATCTAGCCAATCTGTATCTAGAGAGGGCTCTCTCTTTAAAATTTAGCTTTGTTCTTAGAAAGTTTTAGGCTAGTTATAAGTCCAAGAGTTTTGATTTTGTTTGAATGGTGGAATTCGCCAACTGAGGGCAAGATTGAGTCTTTCAGGCCATTGGGCTATGGAGTCAAAAGGAGGGCTTTACTGGATTAATCTTCTACACACAAGATGGCTTTGCAGGGCAAGATAGCCAAACAGAGAACAATTTTGGAACTTGAAATGGATGGAATGGACTTTGAAAGGATGAAAGGCAATTAAGAATCTTTCAACATGTTCAAAAGAAAGAAAGTGAATGATTACAAATAAAGAGAAGTTAAGAATTCTTTACTATGGTAATCAGAATGTTTAAACCAGCTAAACAAGAGCAATTAAGAATTCATTGTTTATAACTGATCTAGAAGAAAACATTGAGAATAATCACAATTGAAATCAGAGTACCATTAAGCAATTTTTGATTTAGTCTTTTTTGTCAATTATTCAGAAATGAAACATAGTGATATTATAAACGAATATAAAACTTAAAACATAAGGTAGAAATGACTTATTGAACTGTAGTCCGACACATGAATCCTACAAAAAGTCTTGAGCTTCAAATCATCATCCAGCAAGCCACAACAAAATTTCTCCAGAACACTTTTATTCCAAAAATCAATGTCACAGCAAAGTAGTAGAAATCCACCATCAATACTCCTTTGGAGGGCTTATTTATACAAAAACTATTCAAAATATCTCATAACAGAGGAGATATATTTTAGGGTGACTAATGAATCAGTTACAATAAAAAAGGAGACAGGTGGTCTCGTAAATAGGAAAAGAATAACTGCTGATGTGCTGTTTCCTCCTTCTATGCATGTGCTGGAGGCATGTCCTACAATCTAGCTCGATGTTGTCCTCTTTGGTAATTCTTTTTCGACTGCCTTGCTTGTCTGATACTCTTTTACCTTTACTGATACACTTTAACCTTTCTTCACCTAATTATCCTTCACATAATAGTAAAAAGGAAAAATTCTCCATATGAAGATGAATTTTACAAAATTTCTAACAGGTCTTCCCACCATTTGTCTTATGCTATTATGGTTCGTTTGAGTTTTCTTAATGTTTCATCAGCCTCTGTGTATCTGAAGAAATTGGGCCGATTTGGGAACAAATATCTTATTTCATGTTCAAGATGAAACAAATTCTTTAATCTGTCGTAAATATTCTTTCCTGTAGGCAATGTCAATTCTGATGAACTGGTAGAGGAACATGTTAAATTGTGAGCATGTATGTCCAATTTGTTAACATAAGTTTCCAATTCCATTATCTTGTCTTCTGAAATCATCAGACTGGGCAACCCGCTGGCTGTCCTGTCCTCAATTCCAAGCCCTGCAAGCTGCTGTCTGGTCTGGGTGTTTAAGAACTGTATGAGTTGATTTGCTTGTTCAGGTCTGTTTCTCAATTCTTTTCTTGTTTTGTCAACTTCTTCCAGAGCTATTTTGACCAAGTCATTTTGTTCAAAGATTATTTGAATGAAGGACCAAATATAATTTATTGAATGAATAATGTTATTCCAAAGAATTTCATTGATTTCTCTCAAAGGCTGTTCCAATGAGAGATCCTTCTCTAAAGGCTTAACCAATTTCTCCAGCCTTTGGATTCAACTGCAATTGATGGAATGTTTTCCTGTAGTCCCTCTTGAAAATTTCCTGCTGAAGAAGTGCCAATATGTGGTACCTGTTTTCAGAAGGAAAACCGTGTTTAACAGGTACTGATGGACGACGGATGGACGCTTGAATACTGGAATGATGGGGGTCTTCAGTAAATTCTGTTAATGGCAGTTTAACAGTTGATTTTCAAATTTTCAGTGTGGAGGGCGCAATCGCTTTCAATATACAGAATGAGGAAAAAATGCGCGAAATTTGTTTTATTTGGAAACTTAAAGAAATTTTTTATTATTTTTTGAGGATGACGTCACTGGCGTACAACATGACACGTCACAGGAAATGGGCGGTAAGCGGTAAATTCCGCACCGCTTTTGGGAGCAGGCGGTTTTCCGCGACTTGGCAGCGATTCCACTGGTTGAATGACACGTGGTAGGAACACTATTTGGAAACCGCTCCCATTTCGCACGTTAATTGTCGGACAAGGGATGGGCAGCGGAATGTTTATGGGCCGTAGATCTCGAATGGAAGGATCGAACGATGGTCCGAAAGGGAAGTGGAGGGGAAGTTAATGCGCGGGCCCAACATGTTTTATTATGAGTTAATCATTCCGGGAAGCTTCTGATTGTTGGAGGGGGAGGTTATTAATTAACCCAGGTGATTAATTAATCCCTTTGGTTTTATAAAGGGTCGGGATTATGGAGACTTGGGTTTTATTTGTTTTTTCGTTTAAAACATAAAAATATATGTTTAAACTTTGTTTTTTGTATGTTTTTTATTATATGATAATTAAATTAAATCAATTTAATTACCATAGGGGGCGGGACTAGTTATATAGATATGTTTTTAGCCAAAGGGTTTTATATTGTGGGCATTCGATTTCATCATATGGGTTTAAATACTTCGGCTAAAACGTATAATACAAAGGTTTTTTTGGGATATTACATAGGAGGAGTTATATATATAGGAAAAGGTAATTTGTCTAAGGATTTAATAATTAAAGTTAAATGTTAATATGACAAAGGAACATGGAAAACTCAAAATTCTTTACACAACTAAGAAAGTGAAGATTTCTAAAGAAAATTCCATTACATCAACTTCAACACTTAGATTTAGAATAGCAAGTAATTTTGAGGGATTTTTATGAAATATAGCATGATTTTCCTAAGTAAAATAGAATTTTACTTAGGAAAAGATTAAAAGTGAATGAGTATAATGATAAATAACTTCAAGTACTTATGTCTTTTTTATTATTAGGCCGTGGGTCCGGTCCCTCCAAAAGTCAAGGAAATGCCTTGAGCCCCTTTAATCTTCAAATCCCTTAGCACTTTGGGGAAATTAGTAAAAACTTTTAGGGAGAAAGTGAGATGGGAAGTTAATAATTTTGACTTTGCTTTCTATGAACTTTTCCAATGCAGTGTTCTTTGCACTTGGTGATGAAAGTAAAGGATTAAACACATTTAGCACCATCATTCATCACATGAAACTTTGCAACACCATATACCTACCCTATCTACTTTACTCTACCATTTTCTCTTCTTTATTAGGGTGCACTTAGGCTGGCAAACGCTTATCAATCTTCTTTTCTTTTACATGGCAAATCTATCTAATTCTACACTTATTGCATCCAAGGGCTCAGATTAAACTGTTGAGCACCTTTTATTAACTCTACCTATCTACTTATCTGCCAAGATTAAACTGTTTGGTCAGATATTTATTCACTATTCTACAACATGAAATTGAAAAATGAATGAGTCAAGTTTAAACAGTTTGACTCTTCATGAATTGTGGCAAAAGTTTGACAAGCTGCACACAATTTTGTTTATTACAAAAATTGAAATAGTAGTGGCATTTAGACTTGCACACTTTCCTGGTCTATTTTTGTTTGGGGTTCATTTCTTTCACTTTTTTGACCATTTTATTTTTCTTACCCTTTGATTTTTCTTTTAGGGTATACCCTCTTTAAATTTTTTAAATTTTTTGATTTTTTGGTTTTTCAAGAATATGGAACACCTTTGCTCAAGAAAAAAGGTTTGAACATATTCCATAGTTCAATCAAGACAATCATGAAAAATGACACCTATTGGTATAGGAGTCTAACACTGGCTCCACTTGGGGATGGCTTTTCCTTGTGAAAAGTCAAGAACAGCAGGTCAGATGCCTCCAAATGTTCTCAAACTGAACCATGTAATCTCCTTCTTCTGGTAGCTTTATTGTATATATGATAGTGAAACTTTTGAAGCTTAGGGCCTTCACTTCGGGCTTCAACTCCAAGAAGTCACCATCCAATCAAAACTGATGCATTAGAAAGGATATATTATGTACAAGTTAGAAAAAATCAGAACATCTTAGTAAATAGGATCAAAATAGTGCTTTAGCATTCGACCATTGACTGGTCCTTCCTCAGCTTCTGAATTGTCCAAATTCTTCAAAAAGTATGTGTTATTTCCCTGTAAAGCATGAATGATGTAAGGTCCTTTCCATAAGAAATCAAATTTCCCATGTTTCCCTTTATCTTCCCTTCTGGAATCCCATCTTAGAACTTTGTCTCCTAGTTGAAAATCTTCTGCTTTAGTTCTTTTGTCAAACATTTTCTTTAACTTTTCCTGCAAGACTTGGGATCGTTGATACACTTCTTCTCTGGTTTGCTGCAAGTGAATTGTTTGGTTTATTCTTCTCTGAGTATCATTTGGTTCCACTTGAGCCTCCTGAAGTAACTTCATAACAGGAATTCCTAAGGATGATGGAAATCTTGCCTCAATACCATAAACTAATTCATATGGACTGGTCCCAATTGATTTCTTAGTTGTAAGTCTGTCTGCCCACAATGCATTGGTAAGTTTCTTATGCCAATTCTTTTTATTCTCTTCCAATAATTTTTTAATGATATTAATAAGGCTTTTATTGGAAGATTATGCCAGTCCATTACCCTGATGATAATAGGATGTTGAATGGCCTAAATTAATGTGATATTTATTGCAGAAACTAATCATTTTCTTAGACTTAAAAGCAGCAGCATTGTCATTTATAATTTTCTCTGGACAGCCAAATCTTGAAAGTATATTGGTTTCTAAAAACCCTATAATTACATAATCATTGGCTTGTTTGCATGGGATAGCTTCAATCCATTTAGTAAAGTAATCTGTGGCAGTAAGGATCCATCTGTGTTGCCCAGAAGAAGGGGGATGGATTTCTCCAATAAAATCCAGTCCCCATTGTTGAAAGGGTCTCTCGGTGGAAATTGGTTTTAATGGTAAAGGTAACAACTTTCTTTTGCCCTCAAAGATCTGACACTTATGACAAGAAGTTACAAATTTCTTAACATCTGAAAACACGGTTGGCCAGTAAAAACCAGCCCTTAAGATTTTATCTGCAATTGACTTCCAGTAGAGGTGTCCATCACAATCTCCTGCATGAAATTCATTAAGAACCTTGTCAGTTTCATCTTTCAATAAACAATTTAATAGGATTCCATCATGATTTTTCCAAAAAAGAGCACTATCTAAAATACAATATTTTAAAGATGTCATTTTCAAAAATCTTTGTTTCATTCTGGACAACCCTGGAGGAGCTTGCAGGTTTAACAAAACATAAATGATATCAGTGTACCAGGGTGAGTCTAAAAAGGCTTGATTGATCTGTGGAGTCGCCATCTCCTGTTCATCATCCAGTTCGTTAATGTCCAAGGCTTGGCAATTAGTTTCAGTCATGAGTTGAGCCAAACCTTGTCCTTTTATGAGTTTTGTTGGTTTAATTTCAATATCATATTCTAATATGGTAGCTATCCACTTACCTCTTTTGCCTTCAATACCATCTTGAGTCAAGATGTCTTTAACGACAACATTAGGTACATAAGCTATCACATGAGAATACAATATATAAACTCTGAAATCTTTAATTGCTTTCACAAGTGCAAAAGCTTGTTTCTCCATGATATTATATTTCAAAGATGCATCTCTAAGTGCTTTACTAAAAAATGCTATTGGTTTTTCACATCCATGATCATCTTTTTGTAGTAAAACAACTGCAACTGTATGTTCAGAAGCAAATGAAAAAATAATGAAATCTCTATCAAATTTTGGACTGGTAAGAACTGGTGTTCTTGTTAAAGCCATTTTGATTTCTTCAAATGATTGCTTGGATTCTACAGTCCAGTCAATGCTTGAATCTTTTCTTAACATGTTAGTAAGCAGTCTAAGTAATTCAGCTAAACTAGAAATGAATCTTCTCAAGAAATTGATTTTTCCTATGAAAGCTTGAAGTTCTTTAATGTTTCTGGGATGAGGTATCTGCAAAATTGCTTGTATTCTTTCAGGATCAATTCTAATGCCATCTTTAGAAATAATGTGACCTAGGAGCTTTCCTTCTTCCAAACCAAACAATGAATTTTTAGGATTTAAGGAAATACCATACTTTCTGCACTTTATAAACACTTGCCTTAGATGATCTAAATGTTGCTGATCTGTTTTGGAAAAAACAGTTAAATCATCTAGATAAATAACCAGAAAATCATGTATTTCTTTAGCAAAGGCAATGTCCATTGCTCTTTGAAATGTCGCCCCTGCGTTTTTTAGACCGAATGGCATCTTAACATATTTGAAAGTACCCCATGGTGTTGTAAATGTTGTTTTGTCTTGATCATCAGGATGAACCAGAATCTGGTTATACCCTGAAAATCCATCCAGAAGAGATATCCTTGAAGATCCCACTACCCTTTGTAGGATATGGTCCATTTTAGGTAAAGGATAGTTATCTTTTAAAGAAACTTTGTTCAAATTTCTCAAATCGACACACAGTCTAATCTCTCCAGTCTTTTTTCTTGTTGGTACTAGATTAGAAACCCATTCAGAGAACCTAATAGGAGCTATAATTCCTGCTTCATACATTCTTTTAATTTCTTTCTCAATTGAAGGTAATAAAACAGGATTGATCCTTCTAAGTTTTTGTTTGAAAGGTTTCTGATCTGGTTTAAAAGGTATTGTATGTTGAATTATTGATGTATCATATGATTTAAGATCTTCATAACTCCAGGCAAAAACATCCTAGAATTCTTTTAAAAGTTCAACATATTTAACCTTTTGATCTTCTGGTAGAGATTTAGATAGTTTAACCATCTTGGGATTTCCTTCAGTTCCCAAATTGACTTCTTCAATATCATCTTTTAAAGGTTCCATTTTGGGTTTTAGTGGAATGTCATTTGAGTCAAAAAGATCTTCTAAAGGAGTTAATCCTTTAGGTAAATGATTATCTTTCAGATTAATAATTTCAGATTCATCTTCTATAATCTCATCGATTTCCATTTGTTTCAAATCCTGCATATCTTTTTTAGTGAATTTGGTTGGGTGAAGCATGTGAATTGCAGTCTCTTCTGAAATATCCGTTTCTTGTTCATCTAGTTGATCAGATTCATTGATTGTTGTGTCTTCATCTATACTACTGTTAGAGAACTCATTTTCTAATGTCAAAAAATTATTGATCTGATTATTATTTACAAATACTTGCCAATTCATGAGATTGTCCGGTATAGCAGGTCTATGTCTAATCTCAGCTGTGAACTGATGATTAGGTTCAAAAGGTAATTTACATGTGCTAGCGAACATTGCCAGACTGTGTGCATGCAAATTTTGTTTTCTAGGAATTTTGGCAATTTGAGCTTGTAGAAAAGTGTTGAGAATTTCCACAACTGTTTCTCTGTATTGCTTCAGTCTGGGGTCTTTTGTAGAAATTTGCTGAATAATAATTAATTATCCACCGAGACTATCCTGATCACATACAATTCGAATTTATATGCAACACATAATCTCTTCCACTCAGATCATCAAACATGCGGAAATAAAATCAAGCGATAACACATCAAATCATCATACACATTAACACAGTATGTATGGGTAAAGCTTATAGCTGAAAACTCCGCAGCTATTGTGCATATTATAATGGAGAAATCAAGTAACAAACTCAGTACAATACTCCTCACAAGTACTCAGTAATTTCTCATAAAGTTACTCACAAACTAGCTCAGTTTTGAACAGGTTACTGGTTCAAAAATCACCGCCAATTGCCTTGCCTCTATTGCGCAATCCAGGCCTGTCTATATAGAGATCCAAGGGTCGAATCTCCTTGGCTTGACTGTGCAATTGTCATGGAAAAATCCTCCAAGTGTGGTGCAAATCTCATGCACAACTGATGTCGCCACTGATAGCTAACTCCACCCTTTCATCTACCTCTTTCACTGGTCTCCACTGAACTGATCATGCACTGTAGTGAATTGATGTGTTCTTGAGTTGAATAATGAGTTACTAATTAATGAATTAAATAATATTTAATTCACTCCCCTCATAACTAATTGATTAGCTAGTTAAACTAATCTCAACTAGTTCAACTAAAATAAACAGAACACAACTCCACTAGCTGTCTCATTAACTCCACCAAACTTCTGCCACTGAAGTCCTAACTGAAGTCAACCATGCATGATGCCATCAAACCCTTGGGAATAGCGTAATTCCTCTGTCATATGCATGAGCCACTTCTGTAGCTCGAACTGAAGTGCTCCAAGAGAGTAAATTGTTGTTTAGAGTCCAAATATTATTAAGGGTAAATAATATTTGACTTCCCTATTTTTAGGAGAGGCAGTCTAAAAATAGACTTCGACCTCTTCGACCTATAGGTCACAAAAATAGAGTCCCATCTATTTTTACCAACATGACCAATTCTCCAAGAATCTCAAACTGGAATCCCCAAACCATGCTCCATATGTCTAAAAATAGACTTTGCGCCAGAATTTGCCTGCGGGCCCACTTAGTGAAGGCGACTTCATTTCACTAAGCTCCATCATCTTGCTGCATTTTCAACACTCCCTCTCGGCAAGATATGGATTATCTGCAACCCCTATCCTGCCTCTGTGGAATTCGAACTTGCTCCTGGTGAGCGCCTTCGTCAGGATGTCGGCATCCTGATCCTCCGTGGGAACATATGAAAGCATCATGATTCTCCGCTGAACACAATCTCTGATATGATGATACCAATCCATGAAGCCATGCTGCCTCAACTGATCCTCCTGTCTGTACCATGAACCATATCCCAATGTGCCTCTGATATAGCACAATACATGCTTGCCTGCCTTCCAAAAGAGCTTGGTAGGCTTAACCATAGCTTGCGAAAGCTGGTTAACTGCATAGCATATATCGGGTCGTGTATTGACCAGATACATAGGCGACCCCACCAACTGTCGATAGACAGTGGCATCCACTACCTCCGCTGAAGTAGCATCCTCCTTCCTCCAACCACCAGGAAGAGGAGTGTCAACAGGCTTGCAGCCTTGCATGTTGAACCTCTCCGGAATCTCCCGGGCATACTTTCCCTGAGAAACAAATAGTCCTCCACTGCGCTGCCAAATCTCCAATCCCAGGAAATAATGAAGGATGCCCAAGTCCTTCATCTCAAACTCTCGTGCAAGATCCTCCTTGCATGAAAGTATCAACTGCTCATCGCCAGTCAAAATCAGATCATCTACATACGGTACGATGATCAACAGCTTCCCCTCCACCACAATCTGGTACAGGTTTGGATCCGCCTCACTCTTGGAGAATCCAAGCCCGGTGAAGTAGCTGTCTATCCGAGTGTACGAAGCACGAGGTGCTTGCTTCAGCCCGTACAGTGCTCTCTTGAGTCGGCACACATGCGACTCACTGCTGAAGATCTCGAAACCTTCAGGCTACTCTATGTACACCTCCTCCTCAATAACTCCATTGAGGAACGCAGTCTTCACATCCATCTAATGAATGTGCCACCCCATCTGCGCTGAGAGAGCAAGGATCGTCCATATGGAAGAGTACCTTGCGACAGGTGCAAAGGTCTCCTCATAGTCAATCCCCTCGATCTGTGAGAAGCCACGGGCGACAAATCTCGCCTTGTACTTCTCCACACTCCCGTCAGCCGCCTACTTCACCTTGTAGATCCATCGCGAACCCACCACTGATTTCCCCACCGGTCTTGGGACAATCTCCCATGCACTGTTCCTGACGATCGAATCATATTCCTCGATCATGGCATCAACCCATGCGGGTTCCTCCACAGCTTCCTCAAAAGAGGATGGCTCCGTCACAACACATTGACTCACAAGAGCCATGTATCCAGTGTACCGATCCGGTGACTGTCTCTATCTGCGCTGTGCTGTAGGTGGTCCTACAACCTTCTCTGCATCCCAAGCCAGTCGCTCAGCTTCTGTAGTGCGCATGCGCCCTCCGATGGTTGGCGCTGCCTGGGTGGTTTCTTCCACCTCCTGAACCTCCTCTTGTGGCTGATCCACATCCGGAAGCTCCTCCTTAGGAACTAACGGCTCCTCATCTGCATGCAAGTGTAGCTCCCTCTCAAGCGAACACTGCATGGCTTTCTCCTCCTGAAATTTTATATCCCGTCGCACAACAGTCTTGCGACTGTCTGGCACATACACCCGATAGTTATGAGGTGTATCAGTGTACCCCACAAATATTCCAACCTCGGCATTTGGATCCAGTTTCCTTCTCGCATCCTTCGTCACATTCATGTAGACAGGAGAACCAAAAATCCGCAAATGGGAAATATCGGGCCCTCTTACCCGAGAATAAGCTATCTCCAGGGTGTCCTCACTTCCAGGGTAGCAGCAAGGACAACGGTTCTTGCCTCCGCTGTGGCCCCGCACACAAATATCCCCAGAACGAAGGGTAGGCCCCGGTCATGCAACGCTCCGCCGTCGGCAGCTCCACGATCGTTGCGATTCCGCTCCGTGCCGTTCTGCTTGTGGGTTATGGGGTGCGATGAGCTCTCTCAGCGAATCCCTTACGCGGCTAACGAAACTCCTTAGCCGAATCCAACGAGAAAACATCACCACGGGTCTATCCTCCTTAGAGCGATCACCTTCTTCACCGACTCCTTCTCGAACACCCGACTCCTTCTCGAACAGTGCTTTAAACTCACAGAACTTCGCGAATGTATCGCTCTTCTTCTGCATGAAGAAGATCCAGCACTTTCGAGAGAAATCATCAACAAATATCACATAATACTTGTGCTTTGCTGTCGAAGCAACTGAGAAAGGACCACACACGTATGTGTGAACTCTCTCAAGGATCGTCGTGGCGCGGCTATCCTTCTCGTGAAAGGTGGCTTTCACATACTTCCCTAAAGTACACCCGTTGCACTGATCTGACTGCGCAAGGGTGCCCTTAGGAAGTCCAGTAGATATCTGCTGCAGAATTTTCAAAGCTCCATGGTGAAGGTGGCCCAATCTCCTGTGCCACAGTTCGCCCTCATCATCCCGGCTCACCACTTCTCCTGCTTTGCATGCCATAGCTGCGCAGCCATCTACCTGCAACTGATAAAGGTTCTTGGTTTGAACCCCTATCTTCCGGGTCTCTCCAGTAGTCTTACTGCGCAGGAAGGATTTTCCTTCGCTGAAGACCACATCATACCCCTTATCCTCCAACATCGCTACTGAAATCAGGTTCTTCTTCAATCCGGGTACATGCATGACATCCTTTAAGACAAAGGGTTTACCAGACTCCCTCTGAAAGGATACGGTACCGATACCAGTCGCACTGTATCTACCGTCATCGCCCATCTCGATGTGCATACCCAAATCCTTGTCCTCCAGATCTGAGAACAACTCCCGGTCTCCCGTCATATGAAATGACGCACCGCTGTCCAAGAACCACACCGATCCCATCACACTTGAAACCAAGCATGCAATCAGTGAAAAGTCAAGCTCGAACTGTGAAGCCAAAGCTTCTCCATCTGCAGATCTTCCCGCTTGCTTGTTCTTCTTCTTCTTTGGACAATTGGTAGCATAATTTCCATGATCATGGCAGTGAAAACACTTCACTTTCGCCATATCCTGCTTCTTGCCCTTTGCACCAGAATGAGAGGTTTTCTTACCCTTCCCCTTCTTTGCTTTGGCCACCAAAGCGCAGTTTTCTTCATCAACTCCCTTTGATGAAGATCCATCTCGAGTAGTCCTCCTTATCTCCTCCTGCATGAGATCCGCCCAAAGGCGCTCCCATCCCGGCAGCTTCTCCCGACCATTGACACTATCTTGATATGAATGCTAAGCCTTCGGAAGACCAAGGAGAGCCAGGTCGACCATGTCCTCATCTTCGACAGTCACCCCCACACTTCCCAGCTCATCTCTGCATTGAGTGAACTTCGTGAGGTATTTGGCGATATTGTCACCTTTCTCCATCTTGATGTTTCTGAGTTTATCTTTGAGCGCCAGCTTCCTTTGGTCGCTCTTACTCTGGAATAGATCCGTCAAAGCTTTCCACATTAAATATGGAGTAGCCTTTCCATGCAGGCTGGATACAATATGATCCTTGACGCCCTCCAATAAAGATCCTTCGATTACCTCGCCATCTCTGCACATGCTTCGACTTCAAGCAGGATCGCTGGGCTTTGGACATCCGTATCTACGAACTCCTTCGCACCATTATCTTCTAATATCGCTTCCATGCGATCCTTCCATGCAACATAATTCGGAATCGCCTTCAAGAGCATATTCGAGTCGCAAACCGTTGAAAGACATTTTCAACACTCGGCACTATGTTTAACACTTAGTGTGTCCTAAATTGCTAACATAAATTATCAACCAGGGATTCGTAAGCTGACGAAGTGTGGCGCACTATATGTGCAAGATAACCTATCTCTTACTTTTTGTCGTTTTTTGATTTTTATGAAATTCTAAAAGACAAGTATGGTTATGGATATTCAAGGCAATGATGTCCTTTATAATGATTTACCAACTTGAAACTGAAAAATGAATTTGAAACATACAATGAAAAAACTTGAAAGGAAATGAAAATGTGCTACTGAAATGAAAAAGGTGCTGCTAATCTAATAAATCAAAACAGTGAACTAGTGAGCATGAAACCAAACTATTCTTGTTGTTGCCTAAACACAAAAGAAACTATGCTGAAAGAAATCCAAAAGTTGCAATAAAGTAAATCTAAATCAAATTACATCAACTTGTCTTCTGATCCCTCATCATTAGTCCAGCTATGATTTTCGGAAGTAACCATAAACAACTTGAGTAACTGATATCTAACTTGCAGAAAGTAAACTAATATCAAACCACACATTCATAATTCAATTCCTCACCATCAGTCCAGCTGTGGCTTTCGGAGGTAACTGAAGATGTCATGCACAATTTAATATTTCTAACTTGCAGAAAGGAAACTAATATCAAACTACACATCCATAATTCAATCCCTCACCATCAGTCCAGCTGTGGCTTTCGGAGGCAACTGAAGATGCTATGAGCAATTTAATATATCTAATTTGCAGAAAGGAAACTAATATCAAACTACACATCCATAATTCAATCCCTCACCATCAGTCCAGCTGTGGCTTTCGGAGGCAACTGAAGATGTTATGAGCAATTTAATATATCTAACTTGCGGAAAGGAAACTAATATCAAACTACACATTTCATAATACAATCCCTCACCATCAGTCCAGCTGTGGCTTTCGGAGGCAACTGAAGATGTTATGAGCAGTTTAATATATCTAAATTTAGCTACTGAAGCAAATGAGCAAAACTGAAATACATAAAGCAATACTGAAATTAAACAGAAACTAAGAAAAACAAATTAACAGCAGAATAATGTTAATTCCATGTCATTAGTCAAAAAGCTATGCAAATGCCCGGGCTGCCATGAAAAATTATGCTAAAAGCTATGATTTCAGAAAGCAATCTAAGTAAGGAAATATGACAAAACAGAATTGAAAGCAACTTATCTAGAAAACATGTAAAAATCCTCCTTGGATAGCAGGGGCCCTCTGCTACCAATTTGGTGAAGTCCTTCAGCTCCTTAAAGATAAGATCACAATAGCATCAAAGAACTAAGCTTCTTTATTCAAAAACTCATAAATCTACATCCCATTCCATCTTGAACTTTGTTACAAATCTACTTCATCATTACTTTCTCATTACTTCTTCATTACTTATGATAGGAGAAAGCTTCTCCTATTTATACAAAATATGAGGAGACATCTCATTAATGGGAGTCCATGAATCTCTCCCTCCAGCTCTAGAGTTACAATCAAAATAGGAAATGATAAGACACATGTCTTTCTAGAGTTTCAACACAACTTGAGGAATGAGACACATATCCTCTTAGAGTTTCAATACAACAAGGAAGGGAGACACATATCCTCTTGATCCCATAATCTTCTCCAACCAAATTCGAATTTGGCTTTAGAGTGCCACATAAGGGTCTTCTAGAAGTCTCCTTTTGACCCACACATGTCACAAAACTCATAACACATATATAGATATATGAAACTATGTTAATTTTCTAGTTTCTAATCATAAATTCACTTAAAATACATAAAATAAATAACTTTGGAAAACAAGGATCCTAACCCATATATTTATGTAAATGGTTATTTGATGTAGGGTTTTAGGTCAAATGGCTATGAAATAAGAGCTAAATGGTTATGACATAATGGAAATATGTATGAATATGGAGAACATTTTTGAGACTCAACACCAAGAAAACAAAACTGCTGCAAAATTTCGAATTCCACCTCAAAGCTCAACCGCTCTAGATTTGTGAGAACAAATTATTTCTAGCACAGAGATTGACTGTAAGGGGCATTTACCAGACCTTTCACTTTCCGAAGAAAGATGAATCCGGAGGCTACCTGGCCCGCATGCAGGCTCTGTCTACCGAAATAAGTTTGTAATCACTGTGATGATCAATCTCTGCTTCAATAGCTCCGATACCATGTAGAAATTTGCTGAATAATAATTAATTATCCACCAAGACTATCCTGATCACATACAATTTGAATTTATATGCAACACATAATCTCTTCCACTCAGATCATCAAACATGCAGAAATAAAATCAAGCGATAACACATCAAATCATCATACACATTAACACAGTATGTATGGGGAAAGCTTATAGCTGAAAACCCCGCAGCTATTGTGTATATTATAATGGAGAAATCAAGTAACAAACTTAGTACAATAATCCTCACAAGTACTCAGTACTTTCTCATAAAGTTACTCACAAACTAGCTCAGTTTTGAACAGGTTACTGGTTCAAAACTCACCGCCAATTGCCTTGCCTCTATTGCGCAATCCAGGCCTGTCTATATAGAGATCCAAGGTTCGAATCTCCTTGGCTTGACAGCGCAATCATCATGGGAAATTCCTTCAAGTGTGGTGCAAATCTCATGCACAACTGATGTCGCCACTGATAGCTAACTCCACCCTTTCATCTACCTCTTTCACTGGTCTCCACTGAACCGATCATGCACTGTAGTGAACTGATGTGTTCTTGAGTTGAATAATGAGTTACTAATTAATGAATTAAATAATATTTAATTCACTCCACTCATAACTAATTGATTAGCTAGTTAAACTAATCTCAATCAGTTCAACTAAAATAAACATAACACAACTCCACTAGCTGTCTCATTAACTCCTCCAAACTTCTGCCACTGAAGTCCAACTGAAGTCAACCCTGCATGATGCCATCAAACCCTTGGGAACCACGTGATTCCTCTGTCAGATGCATGAGCCACTTCTGTAGCTCAAACTGAAGTGCTCCAAGAGAGTAAACTGCTGTTTATAGTCTAAATATTATTAAGGGTAAATAATATTTGACTTCCTATTTTTAGGAGAGGCAGTCTAAAAATAGACTTCGACCTCTTTGACCTCAAAAATAGAGTCTCATCTATTTTTACCAACATGACACATACTTCAAGAATCTCAAACTGGAATCCCCAAACCATGCTCCATATGTCTAAAAATAGACATAGTCTAAAAATAGACTTTGCGCCAGAATTCGCCTGCGGGCCCACTTGGTGAAGGCGACTTCATTTCACCAAGCTCCATCATCTTGCTGCATTTTCAACATCTTTTGTTGAACATTCACCATTTATTTTTTGAATAATTAATTCAGAGTCTCCTATGATTGATACTCTAATTGCTCCTAACTTTTTGACATGTTTAAGCCCTAACAAAAGAGCTTCGTACTCTGCCATGTTGTTAGTGCATCTAAAATTCAATCTATAAGCATGACCTTTGGCATGATCATTTTCAACATTATGTAACCAAATTCCAGCTCTTGCTCCTAATTTATTCACCGAACCATCAAATTCTAAATGCCATAGAATTCCATGTTCATAATCTTCATCAACTGTTTTAATATGTTTCTTAACAGGGAGCGCTGGTTTTTCAATTTTTTCTGGTGTTTCAAGAATGTCTGTTGTTACTTTGTTTTCAGAAATTTCTTCAATTTGAACTGTAGATTTAGTTGCAGTTTCTGTTTCTGGGACTTCTAGTTCAGTAGGAAGGTCCAGTTCAACATTATAAAGGATGAAAGAGTCCATATCAGAATGTACCGAGTACACAGGGAAGTTTTCAGGCTTCTCATGGCTACTGACTAGATATTTCATCAAGGTCTCTCTGTATAATATTTTAGGCTGACCAAATACTGAAATAGTTGCAAATGACATATCTAATTGTAGAGATCCTCCGAGTTTAGCACCCCAGGATCTAGACAATAACATACCATATTGAGGAGGAATATCAGCAACTACTACATCCATCAGAATAGATTTTGCAGGGTATTGTACCAAAGTAATACACAAATCTTTAATCAAACCTAAACATCTTACCTGACTAGAATCAAAAGAGAAAACATATTTATATGGTTTGGTAATGTCTAGGTTTAATCTTTCCATCACTGCTTTTGGCATTAAGTTGTGTGACGCTCCAGAATCAAGCATGGCATTATGCAATATTTTGTCATGAACATTTAAGCTTACATAAAATGGAGGAGTTCCTCCAGTTTCAGGTTTGCCATTAACTTCAGGACCAAAAAGTAATCTGGGTTGATCATCAAAAACATTCACTGAATCATCCATTCCAGTGATGTTAATATTAAGGGATTTGCTGATTTGGCTTCTATACACATTGTGTTTAGCTAGTTCTGATAAGGGAACAACTATCTTTAGTTTGCCTATTTCAGCTTCTAGATTGAAAGGCTTTTCTGTCTGAGATCTAGTGTTTTGAACAGTTGGATTTTCTCTGTTTTTAGGATCTTCAGCGTTTTTGTCTTTTTCATGGGTGGGATTATGATTTGAAGGTGTTTCTGAATTAACTTCTGCTGGTTCTTCTACATTTCCTGTAATAGGAGAAGTATTAGAAATTTGTTTATGGCTTAGTTGATTGTCAGAGACATCTTCAATTATTGGATTGGGAGGGTTAGGATTTGTCTTAGAAAGAATTTGTACAGGTGGAGTGTTTTGTACAGGAGGAATGTTAGTTTTTTCTTTGATGTTTTGTTTTACAGCTTTCTTTTTGCTATTTTGTGGCACATCAATTCTCCTACTTCTCAAATTGTATTGTTTGTGCACTTCATAAATTGTTGTGTCATAACCTTCTTTAAAGTCAAAAGTTTCTCCTGAATGAGTTTGAAATGTTTCAAGAATGTGATTTTCTTGATCATCTTGAGATAGGAAAACTCCTGGTTCATTCTTATCTTCATTCACATTATTTATTTCAACATCCTCTGTTGGTTCTTCAAAAGATGAACCTTCAACAAAATTTTCTTGGAATGGTGGTCTGATATTTTGGTCAGGAACATTTTTCCCAAGGTTTTGGTTTTGATTTCTTCTAAAGTTTGGGTTTCTAACAACATTTTGACCATCACCAGAAGACTTTCTTTCGATTGTCTCTACTCTGTCTCCTAATCTTTCCATGCCTTTAATAATTGCATCCAGCTTTCTTTCAAAAGCTGAAGGTTCTTTGTTTACATGCATCCTTCTTTCAGCCCTAGCTCTAGCATGTTTTTCTATGAGGTTAGCTTCAACACTAACCACTATGCTTTGCATCTCTTTGAGGGTTTGAGGGGCTCTTTCCCTGAGTGAATATGCTATGTCTGAGTTGAATCCATCGGGGAATTTAACCAGTACTGAATCAGGAGGGGGTCTAAGGTTCAGGGGAACAACGTAGTATGCTTCGTTGAATCTAATGATATAATCTTGTACTGCTTCATTAGGTCCTATTTTTAATTTTCCAAAGTCAGATAGGATTTGAAGAGGGTCTTTCTTCTTCTCCCATCTATTTAAAAATGACCTATACAGAGCTAGCAAGTCAGCAATACTATTTGGAGTAAGGGCCCTAAACCATGTCCTGACTTCCCCAGTAAGACTCTGGACAAAAATTCTCATTCGAACATCATCAACGTCAATTTCGTAAAATTAAAAATAATCGGTCATCCTTTTGGTATGTTGTTGAGCATTATTTTTATCCTTTTGGGATAAAAATAATCTTATCCCAGTCGGAAAAATCATGAACCGAGAAATATCCTTCTAATATATTCAACCATCTATCTATGACATCTACATCTATTTGACCCTAAAATACTAGAATGTCAAAATTTACTTGTACCTTAAAGGGAGTCGCACCTCCAGAGTAGTTGCTGGATGCAGATGCACCGCCGGTGGGCAGCCGTTGAAGGATCTGGGCAAAGTTATCCATCATCGCGTTCCTTTGTTTTTCGAGGGCCTCCTCGAGCAATATTTTGATAGGATCTCTTGCTCCCTCATATTTCTTTTCATCCCCTATGGGTGTCCATCGGGGTTTGCGAGGCTGATCTTGCAAAGGTTCCACCAGATCAAGCCCTAACTCCTTATACCCCGACCTCGTTGGGGACATGCAAAGAAGGATAGAGAAAAAGCAGACCGCTCTAATACCACTGATCCGGATTTATGCAGGAACGCAACAGAATATAGAAATAACCATAAGCATAGAGATGCTGCGGAAATAAGGCATCATTTCATTAATCTCAAATAACAGAAATATGCTTACAAACATAATGGAAATAAAATATCTAGGGTGCTGGTAGCGAATCTTTGAGAAGAGATGTGGTAGCTATAGACCTCTGAACTGTGTTACAATGAGGCTCGAGGGCCTATTTATTATGGAGAAAAAATGGAGAACTCTAAATTTCCCAAAACCTAACCCTAGGAGATGAAGCGCCAAAACTATGGGCCCCGTTTAGGTAAATTGGTGTTTCAACTTCCTGGGGACGTAACTTCGGCATACTATCTCCGTTTGACGCACATGATACATAATTAGAAAGATCTATCCGAGGACTACAAATTTTGCCATGAATATTGATTTCAAAATGGAATCCTATTCATTGGAGGAACGATGCCCAAAAAACGTTGTTTAGGGCCTCAAAACGACTTCGGAAGTTTAGGACCCGAAAAACTACTAAAAATAGTAAGTTGTGCCGAAACTGAAAAAAAAATGAAAGAGACAATGGTGAGGCCCCAAGTGGAATAGGCGAGTGACCACCAATATCCACCTGGATCATAAGTTTTCAAAAATCTTGAGTGTCCTCCTAAATGAGAAGTGTGCAATTCCAAAAGAATATTTTGTTTTAGTTGGGAATTCTTGCAAATAAATAAGCGATATTTGTACCATAAGGAATCATTTTTCCAACTAAATGTATCAGATGTACTAGTATCTTGCTGCAAATTTTGAATGAGTGTCCAATCTGGTTGGATAATAGAAATGGCACAAAGCAATGCTTCCACCTCTTCATCCTTTCTTGAGAGTGCATCTGCAACAATATTTAGCTTCCCTTTTTTGTAAATGATTTCAAAGTAATAACCCAACATATTTATGACCCATTTTTGCTGCTCTTCTGAAGATAGTCTTTGTTCCAAAAAGTTTTTATGACTATCATGATCATTTTTTACCTTGAAGTGTCTTCCCACTAAGTAAGGTCGTTGTTAGCACTAAAAATGTTAATGGTGTAATCGCCATTATGTCACTGTTCTAAATTTTTTATTGTGTCTTAGTCCATGTCCAAAGTTTTAGTAATTTCCAATAAAAGTTAAAGGAGTCCCAACATCAAGGTATTTTTAAGTGAATAGGTTTCATAGTGTTTTAGAGTCCTAAAATAAATTAAAATCTCTATTTTGGCTTATTTTAGTGTTGAAAGTTAGTCAATGTTTGGGTAATAAAATTGCAGTCATCTAGTATGGAATAATAGCTACTTTTGTTGCAAATTTATTGTCAAAACAGTAAAGGTCAGCTATTTCTCAGAAATGGAAGTCATATATTCCACACAGTGAAAAGCACAACTATTTCACCAAGACTTTGGTTTTCTTAGAAAAGAGGCTATGGGTAAACATGTAATCAGTTTTCGAAGCAAGCAAATTAAGGCTTCGTGGCAACCCGAGTTCTTTAAAATCAAAGCACATCCAGAAGAAAACAACTTAACCAACAAAGTGGGAGATCCAAAGAAGAGCAGCAAATAATATTTAAAGGAAGTTGGTTGGGAAATAGACTAGGGAATGAAGCAATGGGGATGAACCGCATGCAAAAAGAGCAGATGACCATGATCTAATCGCATATCCAAAGGGGAGAAAACTGATGGTTGAGATTAAAGCACACATGGGGCAACTTCGCAAATCGCAGTTTTTAAGTTTTATCATTAAGTGAAATTGCATGGTATGTTAAGTGATTTGTGATGGGATGAGGCTAAGGGGAAAGCAAGGAAGACCATCAGATCTGGGCACAGATCAACAGTGGAGATTAAAGCATTGATGGATCGATTTCGGAAATCGCAATTTTTAAAATTTATCGTTAAGGCTTCGCATGGTATGTTAAGTGACTTTTGATGTGATGAGGCAAGGGACACGTGTCGGCGTAGCGCACCAGTGCGATTTCGCAAATCACGGAGTTTATGGTTTAGCCGTTATCAGTGTAAAGTTAAATTTTTTGGGTGGCCGATTTGCGATTGCTTCCTATTGGTTAACTGGTTGTGGGGCCCAAGAACCACAATTCAGCATGAATGCATATTTTTTGGGAGCAATTACGGTTTTGTTTAAAGTTACAATAAATGTTGTTGATTACACGCGTATGTATGTTTATAAAAATTTCGATGCAGGATCTACGATCGATCCCATTTCTCTGCCACGTCACCTCCACCCTCATCGCACTTTGCCATGTTCAACATTTAAATCCCGCATTTCACAATAAAACTTCCAATGCGTGATTTGTGTTCGATCCCACTTCTTCACCACGTCACCACCCCACCTCGCTTATCATTTATTCCACTCCATGTCTCCTCTATCAATTAAACCTGTTTCAAATGATTTTCTTTGTAATTTCTCATAAAATGAACCTCCGTCATTCTATCCAAAAGTTTCGGGTTTTTCCACCATTACAAAAGGTTTTCAACCAAAAAAGGGAAAGGAACAACGGAACAACGACATAGTTTCTCTCAAAGAGTTTTCTACCAGTACTCTCGGTACCAACATGTTTTTACCAGACACCAGGCAATATTCAAGGAATAGCCACACACCATTTTTTCTGCTATTTGCACTTTTTATGGTGTTGGTTGCACCAGAATGTAAGAGGAGTCTTCCCATAAAATTTCCACATCATACAAACCACTTCAAATTGTCACACTTAATGTTGTTATTGTTTTTAATGTAGCACTTTGTAACTAAGATTAAGGGATAAGCCTCACCTCTTGCACGAGCTTGTAATGAATTTTGAAACAAATTTACCTTTTTATGTGGAATATGACAATATCATATTTTGTATATATATGCCAAATTGATAAGAAGTCAGGGTTGGTTGGTGGTTATTGAATTTTGACTTATATGAACCATAATTTTTTTGTCAATGAAATGGAATGATACTACTGAGGAATTATTACCAATTTTTTCTGTGTATTGTCTACTTTATTTGTGTTTCCATATCTCTTTTCTTCTAGTTACAGTTTGAAAATCATCATACTGTTATGTGTTTCTATTAGTCTCTTAAGTATGTTATGTGTTTTATCAGTTTTTGTTAGTCTCACATAGTGAACATTCCTGATAAAATATATGTTATAACAGTGGAAGAGAATCACTCACGATAGTTATTCTTCATGATTTTTCAGTGAGAATCTTGTCAGACTAGAAATAACTTTCTCTCAATGGAATATTGTCAAACTGATACTTTTTTCAATTTCTACTAAATCAGTAGATTTATGTTTTACAGACCTAGTGATTTTCCTCTCATATTTCAATTTCCACTCATCATAGACTACAAACTTACACCTTGCTACCACATCAAGTTACAATACCCTCTTTAGTACAACTATGGATTTGACTGAAATCTCTTTTCAATGAATCAAAGTTTGTACCACCTACAAATATCACAAAACAAATCATTAAATTGCTTTATAGTTTAAGATGTGTATGGTCAGGTTCTTGCTGTAGTCCAAGTGTTGATTCCAACGCCAACATCTTTTGGTGCGTCTTCCAGGAGACGAAGGCCTTGTAACGAATTATTCTCCTGAGTCTATTGTTATAAATTGCTGATAATTAGTTCTTAATGGTGAACAATAATTGGTGACCTGAAGAAGACTGTAAATTTGTTCACTTGGTGACTCCACGAAGAGGAAGAGGGGTTTCAAGACCTCCTTCTACAAGGAGGAATCAGAGATCTCCAACTGTTACTCTAGTTTCTAACCCAGACAAAATCATCAAAGATGCTAAAGGAAAACAAAGATCAGTTGAAGCCACATCTCAATAAGTGAAGAAGGTACACAAAAATTACATTCCAAAGAAAAAGGTACCTCTATCTACTTTAGAATCTAAAGAGGTTTTATTTTCAAAATATTCTGTTGAAAAACCTCAAGTTGAAGCTACTCCTCTAGAAAATAAAGTGGATGTTGTTAACCTAGGCTCAGCTGAAGATTTTTCTTACTCATCACCTAGTAAATATGAAATAAGTACTGTTCTAGTTGAAGAAGGAGAAACTAAATTTCTAAGTGTTGAAAAGAAGTCAGAAGAGTTTCTGCTGACTAAAGGGGAATTAGAACAAGTATTGGATATTGAACCCTTTCTTGATAGGGATATTTTGACTAAAGGAGATTTCAAGACTATTTTAAATTTCCTTTAGACTCATCCTGAATACCAGTCTCTTGTCACCCCTTAGCAAGAATATTTTCATTTCTCTCCAAATCCAGCTGTTGGGTCATCTTCCTCTCATCCACTTGAAAAGACAATACCCAAAGGTATTACCTTTAACTTATCTAATTTCCTTTCTCAGTAAAATAAAGCTGAATTAACTCCATCCCCTCAAGAGAAAACTCTAGATTTTGATTCTTATACTGAAGGAGAAGTCAAGACATCCTCTGTTCATATTTTTGAAAATCCACTCTTCTCAGTTCCAAATCCTAAAAAATCAGTTCAAGGCCCCCAATTTCTATTGTCCAAAATCAGAATCAAAATTCACCAATTGTAATTCCTATTTCCCAAACTGCTACATCAATTGTACATCAGCAAAATATGGCTCAACCTGCCCTTACAAGGATGCAACAAATAGTGGTTGCGAGATATGCGCCACTTGTTCTCCCTATAAACATGCATGCAGTTTCCCAAGGAGATTACTTGAAATATCTTCCAAAATACACTGGGGAGGGAGAAGGAGTTTTTACTGAAGAACATTTAGTGGCTTTCTATAGTTATGTTGACAATCATAATATTGAACATGAAGATGTATGGTCAAGGCTCTTTGTTCAGAGCTTGGATGGTGAAGATCGAAAATGGTTTAGAAGTTTGGCTCCAAATTCAATTACAGGAATTGATGAATTAGAAGAGATATTTGTGAAGCATTGCGGTGATAGGAAATATTATGTTTATTATCTTATAGAATTTGGAACTTTGAAGAAGAAGGCATATGAGTCATTAGCTAATTTTACTAATAGGTTTAATAAGATTTATCAGAAAATTCCTGAAGAGATTAAACCCACTGAAACCACAACTATGATAAATTTTGCAAATGCTTTAGATTCTGAGTTTTCCTTATGGTTGAGGGTTGAAAAAGCATAGACACTGACAAATATGCAAGAGGTTTCAATTGGAGTGCAGTCTAATCTCATGGCTTCTAATAAATTAAAATTGGAGGAAGAAAAGGCAGCAAAAGACAAAAAGAAGATGAAAGCAGAAAAGCCTTCTTCTTCTAGATCTCTTTTAGCAGAAGAAAAGATCAATCAAATGTCCAATTTGATCAAGGAACTTGCCTCTAAGATGTCAAAATTAGAGGTAGAAAATAAACCAGCTGCTAGAGCCAATCAAAATGAAGCTAATAAAAATCAGGTTCCCTTTAGGAGGCCTTTTCAGCCTCAACAAATCTTACAATGCCCAAGGAGGAATACTGATGATCAAAATATTCAACCTCCTTTGAATAATTTTGTTGAAGAAGAAGAACAAGGAAATGAGGAAGACAATGAAGAAATAAACCATGTGGGAGAAACTTCACATTAAACATGTTTGACATTGCAGGAATATGAAGATAGATCAAGAATTTGTTTTTTTTTCTGATGATATGAATGCTCAAATTTATGCACAAAATGATAAAAAAAAATAAGAAGTTCAAAACAGAAATCACCCTTTGAGGTCAAAAGGTCTTGTTCAGCAGCCTCAACAAAAATCAGATTCAGATAAATAAGCCACTAAACAAAAGGCCATGGTAAATGAGGTTCCTCCACCTCAAAATTCTTCCCCAATTGTTAAAATTACAGTGGAAAATAAGGAATTACTTCCAATTTATTTTAGTTTCAAATCTGAATTGAATAAAATCAAAGTTCCAGTTCCACTCCTGGAATTATTGAAAAATCCAGCACATAAAGAGGCTTTTAAGAGTCTGTTGCAGCCTCCTCTCACCCCTGATTCAGTTAACCTTGAGGGTGAGCATCCCACCATTTATCTAGGTTGTCATGTCCAAGACCAAAATTATGATAACTCACCTCCTTTCTACCTGTCACTCAATATACATGAAAAATTTCTGCATAATTGCCTGTTAGATTCTGGAGTTTCCCACAAACACATGCCAAAGAAAGTGATGGATGAATTAGGATTAGAGATCACCAAGCAATACCATGACCTTTACACCTTTGACTCCAAAAAATTCAAGTGTCTAGGAGTGATTAAGGATTTGGTTGTTTCCCTTACCCAACTGCCTATGAAAAGCTTAATGATGGACATTATGGTCGCTGACATTCCTTCTAGATTTGGGATGTTACTTTCCAGATTTTGGTTTAAGAAATTGGGAGGTACCCTTCAGATGGATATGTCATATGCTACCATCCCAGTATTCAGAGGGGAATTCAGAAGGCTATATAGGGAAACTCAAATGGCCTACATCATTAGTGATCAGGATAATCCATCAAAACATCCCATATATGCTAAAGAAAAGGAATTGGGGTCATCAATTCTGCACCTTGCTGATGATGAAAATGATTTCCAATTTGAATCAAGTGAAAAATACCACTTTCAAAGTGCAAATGAACAATATTCAGAAGGAGGACATATCTGGAAATTATACTTTGATGGAGCCTCATCAAGAGAGAGATCGAGAGCCAGTGTAATCCTCATTTCTCCTACTCAGCAGAAGGTAACCATATCATACAAAATTCAATTTGCTACCACTAACAACACTGCTGAGTATGAAACACTTATGCTGGGTATGAAGGCAGTGAAAGACTTGGGAGCAGAAGAACTAATTGCCTTTGGTGATTCAGAGTTGGTGATTAAGCAGGGGAGAAATAATTACCAAGTGAAAAATTCCAAATTGAAGAATTATAGGAATGAAGTCTGGGATTTGATTGAACATTAATTTTCAGCATTTAATATAAATTTTGTCACTAGAGAAGAAAATCAAATTGTTGATTCACTAGCTATTATTGCTAGTAATTTCAAAGTTCCTCTAGATGTCAAGGCAGTCTATGATGTTCAAATAAAAAGCAGACCTTCAATTCCTAATAACATAAAGCACTAACAAGTATTTGAGGATGACATGGAGATTCATAAATTTTTGGAGTCTGCAGAAGAGTTTGCAGACATACAAATTGATGATGAGCAAGAAATTGTTGAAAACCAAAATAGCGGCCCTTTTAAGAAAACTATGGCTGGGAAAAACATTATAGATCTAAAAACTAATTTTATTCCTAAGGGTTTAGTTCCTTTAGAAATACTGTTTGATAATACTGATTTTTTTCTCAATCCTGAAAGCAAGGTCAATGGAGAGAGTACAATAGAATGTAATATTGGTACAAAAGATCAGCCAAGATTGGTCAAAGTGTCCAAATTCCTTCCTCTGGAAACCAGAACAAGATATATCAAACTGCTGGAGGAATTTGTTTATATTTTTGCATGGTTTTATAGTGAGTTGAAAACTTATGATAAGAGCCTAATGGAGCACAAGATCCCTTTGAAAACAGCTGCAAAGCCTGTAGCACAAAAAATCAGACATATCAATCCCATGCTTCTCCCAATCATTGAGAAATAAATAAAAAAATTATGGGAAGCAAAGATAATTCTTCCTTCGAGATTTTCTAACTGGGTAGCTAATATAGTCCCGATCAGGAAAAATAATGGAGAGATAAGGATTTGTGTTGATTTTCACAACCTGAACTGTTGTTCATTGAAAGATAACTATCCACTGCCCAAGATGGATTATATATTGCAGAAGGTTGTAGGATCCAAAAGACTATCAATGATTGATGGCTTTTCAAGCTATAATTAGATTTCAGTGGACAGGAAAGACAGAGAAAAGACAACATTTACCACACCCTGGGGCACATTCATGTACAAAAAAATGCAATTTGGTTTGATGAACGCATGTGCAACCTTTCAAAGGGAAATGGATATTTCCTTTGCGGGAGAAAAGGACAGATTTGTGGTCATATATTTGGATGACATCACAGTATATTCAAAATCTGATGAAGACCACTTGAAACATCTGAAGCAAGTTTTTGACAAATGCAGAAATTTTGGTTTGTCCTTAAACCTCAAAAAGTCGTCTTTCGCTATCCAATAAGGTAAGTTATTGGGACATATTGTAATAGAAAGTGGCATATGTATTGATCTGGGAAGATTAGAATCTATTCAGAAGATTGGTTTGCCAAGAAATAAGAAGGAATTGCAATCATTTTTAGGGAAAATCAATTTTCTGAGGCATTTTATTCCTAACTTTGTAGAGCTGATCAAACATATAAATGTTTTGCTGAAAAAAGATGTAGAATTTAAGTGGCGAGATGAAGAAAAGAACTATTTTCAGCAATTAAGCCCGCCTTGACTGAAGCACCAGTTTTGATTAGTCCTGATTTTGAAAAGGATTTTCGGATTTTTTCATATGCTTCAGAAGAAACAATTGTAGTTGTCTTACTACAAAATAACACTAAGGGTTTGGAGCAGCCAATTTCATTTTTCAGTCCTGATTTAAGGGATGCTGAATTAAAGTACAACTTGACTGAAAAACAAGCATATGCACTAGTTAAGGCTTTGAAGAATTTTCGAGTTTATGTGCTGCATTCAAAAATCATTTCTTTTGTGCCTGATATCACTGTTAAAGATGTGTTACTGCAGCTAGATATAGATGGAAGGAGAGGACAATGTTTGACCAAGATTCTAGAATTTTATGTTGAAATCAAACCAACTAAATTGATAAAGGGTCAGGGCTTGGCTGGCTTGATGGCTGAATCTAACTGCAAAGCTTTAAATCTGAATGTAAAGGCAGCTGAAGGAGAATATGGAGAAGGTATTGCTAATTATCGTGAAATATTCAATTCAAATTGGTACAAGGATATAGTTTACTTCTTGTTAAATTTCAACTATCCACCTGAAATGGAGAAATCTAAAAGAAGAGTTTTTAAATTGAGAGCTGTGAAGTATTGCATTATGGAAGACCATCTTTACTAGAAAGATCCTGTTGGAGTCTTGTTAATATGTGTAGATGAAGAATAATCCTAGGAGATTATGACAAAGATACATGCAGGAGTGTGTGGAGGGCATTTGTATTGGAGAGCATCTGCAAACAAAATCTTAAGAGCTGGCTATTATTGGCCAACTCTTTTCTCATATGTATTTTCCAAAGTCAGGAGCTGTGTCGACTATTAGAAATTTGCTGGTAAACATAAATTGCTACCATTACCTCTCATTCCTATTTCAGAAAATGTTCCTTTCCAACAGTGGGAGCTAGATTTCATCGGTGAAATTCATCCACCTTCATCAGGGCAGCATAAATGGATTCTCACAGCTACAGACTATTTAACTAAATGGATTAAAGTTGTACCAACAAGAAATGCTACTAATACGCTAGTTATTAAATTTATGTTGGAAAATCTTATGTCAATATTTGGTTGTCCACATACATTAGTAATTGATAATGCAATGGCCTTTAAGTCTGCTAAGATGTACAACTTTTGTCAACAATATGGGATTGAATTGACTCATTCCACGCCTTATTACCCTCAAGGTAATGGATTGGTTGAGTCATGCAATAAAATTTTGGTAAGGATTATTAAGAAAATGCTTTCTGAAAATAAGAGGAAATGGGACACTCAGCTGATACATGCTCTGTGGGCAATTAGAGTAAGTGGTAAAAAATAAATTGGAATGTCTCCATTTCAGCTTGTATATGGTACAGATGTTGTAATGCCTTTGCAATTAGCTCTTACTATGATGAAGTTCCTACAAGATTAATTTGATCATGAAAACCCAGTCCAAAGGAGAATGCTACAGTTGATAGAGGCACACCAAATCAGAGAACCATTGTTGGAAAAGGTTTAGAAGTCTCAGGCTAAAGTCAAATCTGTTTTTGATGAAAGAGAAAATCAGCAATTGTTTCAGGAGAATTATTTGGTGCTGCATTGGGATGCTGGGAGAGAAGACCATGGAAAGCATGGTAAGTTTGACAATCTGTGGTTTGGGCCTTTTAAAATTGCTGAATATTTGGAGAATAATATTTTTTTTCTCAAACATCTGGATGATGATCAAATGTCTGGAGGCCCAGTCAATGGCCATTTTCTTGGAAGGTTCTTTATTTAGTAAGTCAGTTGAGTCACTCCATTGTAAATATCCAGTGAGACATGTCAATAAACTCCATGCCCAATGGTACTTATGTCTATATATATGGTTAATCTTGAGTCTAGTATGTCAATGGTCAATCCTAGTCTCTATTTTTAAGATGTCTTCTAAGTTTCAAGAGTTTTTGAGGCACTGAGTCTACCATCCTTGAAGCCTCACAGGGAGGAATTCACCTCCAATAGGAGCCACTATTAGCACTGAAAATTTTAATGGTGTAATCGTCATTGTGTCACCGTTCTAAATTTTTTATTGTCTTAGTCCATGTCCAAAGTTTTAGTCATTTCCAATAAAATTTAAAGGAGTCCCAACATCAAGGTATTTTTAAGTGAATAGGTGTCATAGTTTTTTAGAGTCCTAAAATAAATTAAAATCTTTGTTTTGGCTTATTTTAGCGTTGAAAGTTATTCGATGTTTGGGTAATAAAATTGCAGTCATCTAGTCTAGAATAATAGCTACTTTTGTTGCAAATTTATTGTAAAAAAAGTAAAGGGTCGTTATTTCTCAGAAATGGAAGTCATATATTCCACATAGTGAAAAGTACATCTATTTCACTAAGATTTTGGTTATCTCATAAAAGAGGCTACGGGTAAATAGGTAATCAGTTTTCGAAGCAGGAAAATTAAGGCTTCGTGGCAACCAGAGTTCTTTAAAATCAAAGCACAGCTAGAAGAAAACAACTTAACCAACAAAGTGGGAGATCCAGAGAAGAGAAACAGATAATATTTAAAGGAAGATGGTTGGGAAATAGACTAAGGAATGGAGCAACAGGGAAGAACCGCGTGCAAAAATAACAGATGGCCATGATCTAATTGCAGATCCAAAGGGGAGCAAACAGATGGCTGATATTTAAGCACACATGGGGAAACTTCGCAAAGCACAATTTTTAAGTTCTATCATTAAGTCGAATCGCATGGTATTTAATTTATTTGTGATGCGATGAGGTTAAGGGGAAAGCAAGGAAGACCGTCAGCTCTAGGCGCAGATCAATGGTGGAGATTAAAGCGCAGATGGAGCGATTTCGCAAATCGTAGTTTTTAAAGTTTATTGTTAAGGCTTCGCATGGTATGTTAAGTGATTTGAGATGCGATGATGTGAGGGACACATGTCAGCGTAGCGCACCAGCGTGATTTTTCAAATCACGGAGTTTATGTTTTAGCCGTTATCAGTGTAAAGTTAAATTTGCGGGTGACCGATTTGCGATTGCTTCCTATTGGTCAACTGGTTGTAGGGCCCAAGAACCACAATTCCGCGTGAATGCATATTGTTTGGGAGAAACTGTGGTTTTGTTTAAAGTTTTGATAAACATTGTTGATTGTACAAGTATGTATGTTATAAAACTTCCAATGCAGGATCTGCGATTGATCCCATTTCTCTGCCACGTCACCTCCACCCTCATCACACATCGCACTTCGCCATGTTCAACATTTAACTCCTGCATTTCACAATAAAAATTCCGATGCGCGATCTACGATTAGTCCCACTTCTTCACCACATCACCACCGCCCCTCGCTTATTATTTATTCCGCTCCATGTCTCCTCTATCAATTAAACCTATTTCAAAGGATTTACTTTGTGATTTCTCATAAAATGAAACTTCGTCATTCTATCCAAAATTTTCGGGTTTTTTCCACCATTACAAAGGGTTTTCAACCAAAAAAGGGAAAGGAACAGCGAAACAACGACAAAATCTCTCTCAAACAGTTTTCTGCCACTACTCTCAGTACTAGCACGTTTTTACCAGACACCGGGCAATATTCAAGGAATAGCCACACACCATTTTTTCTATTGTTTGCACTTTTATGGAGTTGGTTGCACTAGAACAGAAGAGGAGTATTCCCATAAAACTTCCACATCATACAAACCACTTCAAATTGTCAGTCTTAATGTTGTTATTGTTTTTAATGTAGCACTTTGTAATTAAGATTAAGGGATAAGCCTCACCTCTTGAACGAGGTTTTAATGAATTTTGAAACACATTTACCTTTTTCCGTGGAAGATGAAAATATCATATTTTGTATATATATAACAAACTGATATGAAGTTAGGGTTGGTTGGTGGTTATTGATTTTGACTTATATATGAACTGTAATCTTTTTGTCAATGAAATGGAATGATACTATTGAGGAATTATTACCAATTTACTATGTGTATTGTCTACTTTATTTGTGTTTCCATATATATTTTCTTCCAGTTCCAGTTTGAAAATCATCATAATGTTATGTGTTTCTCTTAGTCTCTTAAGCATGTTATGTGTTTTATCATTTTTTGTTAGTCTCACACAGTGAGCATTCCTAATAAAATATATGTGATAACAGTGGAAGAGCATGACTCATGATAGTTAGTCTTCATGATATTTTAGTGATAATCTTGTCAGACGAGAAATAGCTTTCTCTCAATGGAATATTTTCAAACTGCTACTTTTTTCAATTTCAACTAAATCAGTAGATATTTGTTTTACAGACCTATTGATTTTCCTCTCATCTTTCAATTTCCTCTCATCATAGACTACAAGCTTGCACCTTGATACCACATCAAGTTACAATACCCTCTTTAATACAACTACGGATTTGACTGAAATCTCTTTTCACTGAATCAAAGTTTGTACCACCTACCAATCTCACAAAAAAATCATTAAATTGCTTTATAGTTTAAGATGTGTTTGCTCGAGTGCCTGCTACAGTCCAAGCGCTGATTCGAGTGCCAACAATCACCATTTCTTTAGTGCATTTAGTATTTCCAACATTTCCTTCTCATAAATAACTTTCTGTAAATAATTTCCTTTGATTGGATGACTTTCAAAAGCCATGGGTCTTCCTTCTTGCATTAAAACATCACCAATTCCATTTCCTAAGGCATCACATTCCATAGAGGTTTTTGTGAGGTCTGGCGTAGCTAAGACTGGTGTTAGGCACATTGCCTCTTTAATATGTTCAAAGGCCTTAGTTGCATCAAGAGTCCATGAAAATGCATCTTTCTTCAATAATGTTGTTAGAGGTGCTGCTATTCTCCCATAATTCTTAACAAACTTGCGATAATACCCTGTTAACCCAAGAAATCCTCATAACTGCTTTATGGTTGTGGGGAATTTCCATTCCTTAATGGCTTTAATTTTGTTAGGGTCTACCTTAACACCCTCGTGAGATACAATATGACCCGTATATTCCACCTCTTGTACTCCAAAGAAACATTTGGATGTTTTTGCATATAATTGTTTCTCCTCCAATAGTTTGAGCACCCTGTCAACATCAGTGAACATGGTCCTTCCAAGACCTGCTGTAGATTAGTATGTCATCAAAAAATAATAGCACAATTTTTTCAAGGGTTTGAAAATGGAATTCATCAACCCTTGAAATGTAGAAGGCACATTGGTAAGGCCAAAAGGCATGACCAAAAATTCATAATGAACCTCATGAGTTCGAAATACTATTTTCGGAATATCTTCAGTCTTCATTCTAATTTGATGATATCCTAAACGAAGATCTAACTTGGTAAAATAAATTTCTCCATGTAATTCATCCAATAATTCACCAATCACAGGAATGGGAAATTTATCTTTAATAGTGAGCTTATTGAGCTCCCTATAATCCAGAAACAAGCACCATGATCCATACTTCGTGTGCCACAATACTACTGGAGCAAAGAAAGAACTTTGACTAGGTTGAATTATACCAGCCTCTAACATTTCTGTAATCATACATTCAATTTCTCTCTTTTGGACATAAGGATATATGTAAGGCCTGGTGTTTGGAGGAACATTTCTTGGAATCAAATGAATAGCATGATCATGATCATGAATAGGTGGGAGTCCTTTGGGAGTTTCAAACACCTTGGAATGATTGTCCAAGAATTTTTGGAGATTTGGAGAAATAGATGATTTTGATGTTGGAACTTCTAGTGAGCATAATTGTGCAATTACGCCTCATTGTTATTTATTCAGAAGCTTTGTCAAGACATTAGAGCTTATTATCTTTCCTAGCTTCCTTGTAATACCCCGTAATTCGATTTCCTTCCCATCCAAAAAAAATTCAAGAAAAGCTCTTAAAAATTAAAAGCTATCATCCCTAAAGATTGTAACCATTGTACTCCTATTACAACATCGACACCTCCCATTGGAATGGAAAGCATTGGACTATTCAATACATAATCCCCCATGGTTAGCTTGATATTATGGCATTTTCCAGAGCAATTTATAGTTCCTCCATTTGCAACCATCACTTGACATTCTGGTGTTGGGTATAGGAAATAATTCAATTCCTTGGCTACCTTACAATGAATAAAATTATGGGTACTACCCGAATAAATCAACACTATTAACTTTTTCTTCTTGATATTGTTAGCTGCCCGTAATTCCAGCAGATTGGTGAGACCAGAACTGTGGAGATTACACTTGAACCACTTTGGGATTCTAGGATCTAGCCCTCCTGAATCCAGAGAGGGATCTCTCCAATAAGTGCAAATATTGATTTATCTTTAAGGCTTTTGGGTAATGATATTAGGCTAGTTATTAAGAGCAAGGGTTTTGTTTGTTTTTGGATGGTTGAGCATGATTATTAGTTGTGTGGAAAGCCCTAAATGGAAAGAGTTTCAAAGGTGTGAAGTTGCAAGCAATCAGAACAAGCTTTGGCTAATAAGATAGATATAACACTGGTTTTTAGTCCATTGGGCTATGGAGTCATAATAGGGCTTTAATTATGCAACAATTCAAGAGTGGTCCAAGGGGCAAGTCATATATATCACAAGATATTTGAGATAAAATGATGAAATGGAAACAATAAAAGTGTTGAAGGGGTGGAAACGGACACTAATTTCAACTAGGATTTAACAGTCTATCCAAACAAGAAAAGCCTTTAAGTAACTATTTAAAACTGGCCAAAGTGCAGGGCTCACCATAAACCTCTTTGGACAAGTTCGTATTAAAATTAAATCAATAGACAAAAAATCCAGTAATCCACATAATTACTTTCAGAAAGTGTGAAAACGGATAAGAGAAACAAAGTGCAACTTAAGATCAGATAAGATACTTTTAAATCTAGTCTGCTTTCAGCATACACTTAGGGAAACTTTCAGAATTACCTTTGGAGATAGAGGATAGAAAACAGGGCTCACCATCACTTTTCTAGTCTAACTTTACTAAGAAAATAATGAAAATAACATTCAAGAACAATGTTTAAAGAAAACAGTAGGATGAGGGAACGCCAGCATTCCTAACTGCTTAAACTGTATTGAATTATTCTTAAATAAACAAATTGGAGGAAAACATTTAAATAAAGCTTATCAGTCAGAGAAGGGTACTGTAAACAATAAGTCCTAACTATATGCTTGTTGTTCTTTATCAGAGAATTAATGGACAATATGGCATACATGAAAGGAATAACAATAACAAAGAAAGAAGCACTTCACCAATGATATAGACCAGGATCCCAAGAATCAACTTGTATATTGATGTCAATCCAGTTACTTTCTTCAAGTCCAATGTTTCAGTTCAACAATCATCTTCACTTCTCAGCCTAACTTATTTAATCACAAACAGAGCTCCAAGAGCCTTTGAACACTATTTACATGTAGAATTTTTGAGCACAAGTATATTTCAAAGTTCTACAACCAACCCTTTACAATGAGCTCCTCAAGAAGATTTTATAGGAAAATGAGGAGGTCGAAGAGAAAAAGATCTAAGGGTTCAATTAATGCAGTCTTAATGCTTCTCGGCCTTTGAGGGGCTCAATGGAGAAGATTACAGATGTTTCTCTGTATTAATTGATTTATAATAAATTTTAAGCTTGCTAGGAAGCTTTTGTTGACTTTAAGGCTCTGTGTCAAGTTGTAATAACTTTGCTAATATTTTAGCAATAAGTTCCTTTGGCTCGAAGTAACTGTTGAGCAGTCTTAAGGTAGATATGCTCTGTTCTGGTCATTACTCGGCTTCTGTTGAATGCTTTGAGGCTACAGGTGGCATTAGGTAGATGAGAGGAATAAATTAGCCTCTGATGTGGCGGTGGAGGCTTTCTCTGTCTGATAGATATTTTTTATTTTCTTTAAACACTGTTAATTTGATTTGATTCTGTGTATTAGGCTTAATCAGGCCTAAAAAATTTCTTCTTCTCTTTAACCATGTTTAATTTAGTGGAATAGGCTTTTGATTATCGATCTTAGCCGTAACCCATTATAATTGTGAAAACAACCTTCAAATCTTCAGTTCTGCTGTGGTTAGGTCTTCAACACTGATGCTCTTTTCTTGTTTAAATTTCACTATGTCTTGTTGATGTGCAGGTACGCAGAGAGTTCTTATGGAATTAGTGCTCATGATGCAGACGAAACGTGATGTGGAAATTTGTGGAACGATTTTTATTTATGCACAAAGGCATGGGGGATCATCATCCCCAGCCTTTGGTTTTCCTTTAACATAATGGAAAAACCATTAAAACGTGAAAAATGCACAGAAATGTTATAAAATCCTGCGTGGCTGGGAAAAACTGCTTCAGAGGTTGTGGTTAAGAGCATTGCCGTTGGATGAGAGCATCCAACGGTGGAGATTATGCGTAAAGGTCAAAAGGAGAGCAGTTGATGAATAGGCAGTGGAGAATTAAGTCAGATCCATTGATCCATGTTGAATCAACGGTCAATATTGGTTGTGGACATACAAAGCGAGTGAGTCACTTTATAATAATATAGGTGCAAATGCGAAGAAATTACAAAGGAAAAAGGTTTTAAAATATTGGCGGAAGAAATTTTATTTAGAAGGAAATTGGGGTTTCTGAACGATCGTAGACCGTTGGATCAGATTTGGCTCTGGAGATCAACTATTAAGATTGGTCGATGAAAGCCCTTGGAAAAGGCGGAGGGAAATAGTGTAAAGGTAGATTAAATCTGAGCCGTTGATTTGTAGAGATCAATGGCAGGGAGAGAACGTGATAAAACATAGTGTAAATGGGAAGGGCAATTTCGGCTTGAGAAACCAGTGGTATCACGCAGCAAATTCGGAGAAAGGTGGTTTCACCTTTTTGAACGCGATCTGCGTTAGAAGGAAACACATAGCATTTCAATACCGCCCACATCGCGTGATTTAAAATCATTAACCTCTAAGCATGGATTTACGCGAAAACGCGCGTCAACCGTTAGATCTGGGGCCTCAGATCTAACGGTCATGGACAGCGCGCGATATAGGACAGGTGCTCGGGAGATAGAAAGTGGGGCAGAGCATAAGTGGTTTTAATCTAGGCTGTTAGATCAAAATATGAATGGCGGAGATCAAAACTCGGGTTTAAATGGAAAAATAAATGAGGCGAAGAAAGGATTAATATGGTTCGTTCATATGCAGAGATCAACGGCTGAGATTGGCTGAAAAACATTACACAGGGGTCTCCATGTTTTTAACCAAGGTCAAGAAAATTGATCTGGACCACCAGATCTTGACACATGGACGACCCAGATGTAATCGGAGCTTTGTGATCAGCGGGGGCAATGGATAGAGGAGTGCCGATGCGATTAGACATGGACCGTCGATTTGAGGATCATATCGACGGTGGAGGATGAATCAGAGGTAGCCAATCGGAGGGGGGGGGGGTAAAAATGCGCCAATGGAAATATCCGATGCAAGATTGTGTTGCCCGTCTGATTGGTCCAAGATCAACGGTAGAGAAGAGCTCCGACCAATGAACGTGCGGGTTCCTTTATAATATGAAAAATTAAAATTTTAATGAAAATACAAAGGTTTTTGGCATCGGGGAGGATTTATATATGAGGTTTGGCACCCGTCTGCGGGGCCTCAGGTTATATGGGAATGATAAAAGGGACCGAGGTTCAAACATATAAAGGGCCAATCACATCGGACCAATGGTGCGGGCCTTTTCAATCTACCCATTTTGAAAATCTCCGATGCGAGATTGTATGGACTGTTGATCGGGGAAACAAATCAACGGTCTTTTTCATTTAAAAAACATGAACTGGAGGGTTTTAATATAACACAGCAAAAGTGGGTTTTATGATTTTTACAAAGGAAAAATCAAATCGGGAATGGTTTATTGCATTGTTTAAGCGCCCGATTGTGGGCCTTTGGGTTTTGTGAAACGTCAAAGGGATTGGGGGTTTATAAAAACAGGCCAATCGTATCGGAGGTTTCAACAAAACAAAAAGACTTGCATTCTCTTATTGCTCTGATGTGACAAGCGCACAATGTGTCCAGCACCTGTTTCTAGGGCGTGGGCATATGTGGGGAAGTGGTTTGGGACTTAGCCCAAAGGGGCTTAAGCCTTAATACAAAAATGTGTTCTTTTTATGATTTTTTCAAGGTTTTTTAATGGATTTGGGGGTTTCGGTAAAGTTCAAAAATGAGTTTTAAACTTTGTAAAAGGGAGTTTATGAAGGGAAGATGGGAACAAATGAAAAATAGAGGAAATTTTATGGGAAAAAGGAGAACAAAATGAAGGTTAATGATGAAGGAAAAAAGGAGTAAAATGAGGGAAAAATGTGGAGTTTTGCAGCAGTCTTTTCTTCATGAAATTAGCAGAATTTCTGAGTTTAAAAGGGAAATAGCAGTGAATATTAATGTAAAGACATGATGTCTTCACGAGACTTCAAGAATTAACAATTTTGCAATAAAACTTGTTTCTTGAAGGTTTCAAAATGATTTAGCCACCATTTGATATGACAAATTTTATAGGTGGCTAACAGTGGCTCCACATGGGGATGGTGCCTTCTTGAAGGCATCAAGAACTTCAGACTTTCATTCTCTGGGGGTCTGATCAGTGCCTCATCCATTGGGCTGCAACTTTCTTCACTTGGATGATCTTCTTCTGTTTTGAAAATGTTAACAACCATGAAAAAACAATGAGACTTCATCAACACAAGCTTTTTACCTACCCAATCCTACTGATCTAACATTTTTTCTTCTTCAGATTGCACTTGGATTGGAAAACTCTTTTACAAGAATTTTATTCTTTTGAAAGAAAAAAGCTAATCTAAGTCTACTTCTTATTTCTCCATGAACTTAGATTAAACAATTGAGTTCATATGCTTCTCTACCTAATCCACTATCTATTAGGATTAAACAGTCTAATAGATTTTTATTCTCTAACTTCTAAAACAAAAATTTAAAAGCATACAAGTTAGGATTGAATAGTCTAACTTGTTGCTGATCTATGGCATAAAAAACAAGCTGCACATAGATGTTATTTTGCAGAAAATTAAATCAAAATGGAAGGCTTAAGATCTGAAATTTTAAGTGTGACCTTCTCTCTCTCTCTTTTTTTTTTTAAGCTCTGTTTTTGAGTTTATTTGAGTTGTTTTTTCCTTGTTCTCTGGTTCAGATTTTAGGCTTATTAGAACCATTTTATTTCTGTCTTTGACTCATGGTTTAAACAGATTGGATTCATTCTTCTTATGGAAACTGAGGTTCAGATTTTGACCTTGTTTGAACCTTTATTTTCTATCCCAATCTACCTAACTGATAAGCCAAGATTAAGTTGTTTGGCAAATCGAATTCACTAACCTATCAGCAGTAAATTTAAAACTAATTATTCATGATTAGGCTGTATGAATAATTAGAATTGTGTTTTTCAGGAGTGGAATTTGAACTTGCACACTTTCAGATTTTGTTTCTCTTTTTTGGTATGGGGTTGTACCTTTCTTGTTTTTACAATCTGCCCTCTTTTCTTTCTTCTATTGTTTTTGTATTTTTGATTTTTCTAACTTTGAATGCAATGATGGGTGAAATATTTATAATGGAGAAAATAAAAAAAGGCTTTCAAAACATAATAGGATCAAGAGAAGTAATGTTTGAGAATCCTGCCATTGACAGGACCCCCAAACAGTTCAGCTCCATTCAACTCTTGCAAAAAATAAGCATTGTTGCTAGCAGAAGAATGAATGAGATAAGGACCAAGCCATAAGTTATCAAATTTCCCATGCTTGCCCTTGTCTTCTCTCCTTGAATCCGATTTTAACACTTTGTCCTTAACATTGAAATTGCTGGCCTTTGTTCTTTGATCAAAAAGCTTTTTGATGTTGTTTTGCTTTTGTAATGCCTTGTTATAAACCTCCTCTCTGGTTTGCTGAATATGAATGGTCTGATTAATCCTTATGATCATGTCATTGTCTTCAGATTGAACCTCTTGAATCAACTTCATAACTGGCACACCAAGGCTGGTTGGAAAAAATTCATTTGTACCATACACAAGCTGGTAAGGTGACATCCCAATAGATTTCTTAAGTGTTAATCTATCAGCCCACAGTGCGTGTACTGGCTTTGTGTGCCAAAACTTCTTGTTGTCCTCCAACAGCTTCTTGATTATGTTCACCAAACTCTTGTTTGAGGATTATGCTAGCCCATTACCTTGAGGGTAATAAGTAGTAGAATGACCCAATGTAATCTGATATTTGTGAAAAAATTCAACCATCTTCTTGGATTCAAATGCTGCAGAATTATCAGTGAAAATCTTCCTAGGACAACCAAATATAGAGAGGATATGGGTCTCAATGAATTTTATGATGACAGAGTCATTGGCTTGCCTAGAAGGGATGGCTTCTATCCATTTGGTGAAGTAGTCTGTTGCCGTGAGAATCCATCTATGTTGGGCAGATGAGGGTGGATGGATTTCTCCTATGAAGTCAAGTCCCCACTGTTGAAAATGTGCTTCAATAGTGATTGGATGCAGAGGTAAGGGTAGCAACTTTCTTTTGCCTTCAAAAAGTTGGCATTTATGACAGGCAATTATCATCTTGTGCACATATAGAAAGAGGGTGGGCCAATAGTAACCAGCTCTAAAAATTTTGTTGGATTTTGTCTTCCAGTAGAGGTGGCCTCCACATTATCCTTCGTGGAACTCGTGCTTAACCTTCTCTGCATCATTCTCAGGCAAACATTTAGGCAATATTCAACTTGCATTTTTCCAATAAAGACATTTATCTATAATGCAATAGTTTACAGTTTTTAACTTTAGAAATCTTGCCTTCGTTTTTGATAAACCAGGAGGTGTATTCAAATTAAGCAAAACATATAGAATATCAACATACCAAGAGGAATTCATAAAATGATCATCAACAATGGGAGTTGAGAATTCTTCTTGTTCATCTAAAGCATTAATCATATTAATATCAAGAACTTCAAAATTTGATTCAACCATTAATATAGCTAGACCTTGGCCTTTAATGAGTTTAGTGGGCTTGATTTCTAAATCACATTCAAGTATCACAGCTATCCACTTACCTCTCTTACCATCTGGGTCCTGTGTTAGAATATCTTTCACAACTGAACTTGGGACAAAGGAAATGATGTGTGAGTGAAGGATGTACACTCTGAATTCTTTTAAAGCTTTGACCAAAGCAAAAGCTTGCTTTTCCATGATGTTGTACTTCAGGGGAGAATCTCTCAATGCCTTGCTAAAGAATGCAATAGGCTGCTCTTGTCATTGTGGATTTTTCTGTAAAAGGACAACAACTATTGTATGTTCTGATGCAAATGAAAAAATATAAAAATCTTTTGAAAAATCGGGACTTATTAGAACTCGTGTTTTGGTTAACGCTTGTTTTACCAGTTCAAATGACTTCTTTGCTTCCAAGGTCCATTTAACCCCCTACTCCTTCTTCAGCATGTTTGTAATATTCATAAGGAGCTCAGCCAAGTTGGGTATGAACCTTCTCAAGAAATTAATCTTTCCAATGAAAGATTGGAGTTCCTTGATGTTTCGAGGATGAGAGATTTGCAATATGGCCTCAATACTCTTTGAGTCTATCTTTATTCCCTCTTCTGAAATAATGTGCCCAAGAAGTTTACCTTCTTGGAGATCGAATAGTGTTTTCTTAGGGTTTAAAGATATCCCAAAATTTCTGCATTTCTTGAAAACGTTTTTCAAATGTTCTAAGTGCTCTTCATCTGTCTTGGAAAATACAGTGACATCATCGAGGTAAATAATGATGAAGTAGCCCAATTCTTCTGAGAATGCTATTTCCATGGCTCTTTGAAAATTTGCACCAACATTCATTAGACCAAAGGGAATTTTTACATACATGAAAGTGCCCCAAGGTGTAGTAAAAGCTATCTTTAATTGATCATCAGGATGAACTAAAATTTGATTGTATTCTGAGTAGCCATCTAGCAAAGAAATTCGTTTAGAACCAACTACCCTTTGTAAAATATGGTCCATCTTGGGTAAAGGGTAGTTGTCCTTCAATGAAGCTTTTTTTAAGTCTCTAAAGTCTATACAAAGCCTAATCTCTCATGTTTTCTTCCTAACTAACACCAGATTAGATACCCACTCAAAATATCTAATAGGGACAATAATACCAGCTCCATACATTTTCTTGATCTCCTTCTCAGCCAAAGGTAACTGAACGGGGTTTATTCTGCGCAGTTTTTGTTTAAAGGGCTTATGTTTTTCCTTGAGAGGGATTTTGTGCTGAATTATTTCAGTGTCATAGGATTTCAGATCCTCATAACTCCAAGAAAAAACATCATAAAATTCTTTAAACAACTCTATGTATTTGAGTTTAATGTGAGCTGGTAAAGTCTCAGACAGTTTGATCATCATTGGTTTTTGTTTACTACGTATATTACACTCTTCAACTTCAGTCTCTATAGGTTCCAATTTTGGCTTCTTGGCCACATCGTTGAAATCAAACAACTCTTCTAAAGGAGACAGACCCTTTGGCAAACTTTGATTTTCAGACTGCAGAATTTCTAAATCCTCTGTCTCTAACTCTGAAATCATCTCTGTAGTGTTTTCGAGTTTGCTAGATAACAAGTTTACATTAGAAACCTCGGGAGAATTTTCTTCTTCATCAAGGAAATTTTCTTCACTAGGGCAGTCTGATTCATAGTCTGAATCCAAACTGGGTAGTTCGAATTCATTTCTGAACTGCATGAAGTCTTCTATTTGTTTGTCTTCGTCGAACACTTGCCAATATTTCTCATTATCAGGGACAGCTGGTCTAAATTTAATTTGAGTTGTACATTCTTTGGTTTCATATGGCGTTAAACATGTTCTAGCAGCAAAGGCCAAACTGTGGGCCATGTTATTCTTTCTTCGTGGGACAAAAATCAATTGGGATTCCTCAAAAGTTTTTAATAAATCCACGACATCGCTTTGGTAGGCTCTAAGTCTGGGGTGATTAGCATTGTATTCCCCGTTTAATTTCCTAATGATTAATTCTGAATCCCCATGCACTTTAATTCTCCTGGCTCCTAATTTTTTCAACAAATGCAAGCCTAAAAGAAGGGATTCATATTCCGCTATGTTATTCGAACACTGAAAGTTTAATCTACAGGAAAGGCTTTCTGTATGGTTGTTCCCAGTGTTGCGTATCCAGACACCTGCACCAGCGTTTCTCCTAGTGCAGGACCCATCAAAGTTCATACTCCACAGAGGATTAGTTTCGGTTTCATCAGTTTGGTTACTATCCTCTTCAACAAGTGTGCTATCGGATTGTTCTTGAATATCAGCACTCTGTTGAATCTATTTTAATTCCTCAAGATTTTCATTATGTTGAGGACTGCTTTCTTGATTGTCAAGGTTTAAAAGCAAAGGACACATGATTTGTAGCTCAAGACCTATGTTTTGTTTGCTATAGTTTATGGGTTCAACAAACTGTTTTGATAGTTCTGTGTTGTCCTCCACCTCCTCTCTATCTACCATTAACTCTATTAAAGTCACTTGTTCATCCAAAATTTCGTCATTAAAAAGGATAAATGAATGAAGGCCTGTGTTTATAGAATACAGAGGAGAGTTTTGTGGTCTGTCTTGGCTAGTAACCATGTACTGCATATGAGACTCCCTGTAAAGTCTTCTAGTCTGATTGAAAATAGGGATGGTCGCATAGTTCATGTCCATCTGCGTAGTTCCTTGTAACTTAGCCCCCCAAGATCTTAATAATAGCATTCCATACTTTGGGGGCACATCATCCACAACAATATCCATGACTAAACATTTGGCTGGGATTTGTGCTAAGTTGACACAGAGGTCTTTGATTAATCCTAAACATTTTACTCTGCTTGAGTCAAAGGAGTAAAGGTCTTTGTACGGTTTGGTGATTTCAAGTCCTAGGCTCTCCATTACAGCTTTGGGCATTAAATTATGAGAGGCCCGGAATCGTGCATAGCATTGTGTAAAATGTTGTCATGAACATTTAAACTAACGTAAAAAGGAGGAACAGGTCCCTCTTGATATCTACCTTCAATCTTAGGACCAAAAATGAGTTCTGGTTGGTCATCATTAAGATTAACTGTGTCATTATTCTCTTCTATGTTTAAAGCCTTCAAAATTTTGGTTCTATATACATTTTGGGTAGCTAACTCAGTAAGGGGAACAAAGATTTTAATTCTGGAAATTTCCTGCTCTAGGCTGAAAGGAATCTGATTCTTTGAAGTGCTTGCTTCAGCCTTATTAACTGCCATTCTATCAGAAAAATCAGTTTGTTGATTAGCTCTATTTACATTTGAAAAACTTGTTTTAACAGGAGCACTAGCTGAGGTGCTAGTACTGCTAAGGTCTGCACTCTATTTTTCATTGTTTTGAGTGCTTTTCTCTTTGTTTTTATTAGAATTTACAGCCACTGTTTTATCTTTTTGTTTTACAATTTTTGGTTTACTTGCAGTGTTGTTTTGTGAAGATTTGTCAGAGGTTTTGTTGTTGGGGGTTTCCTGTTTGCTTTTAATTCTAAGGTCATACTCCTTTTGAGGCTCTATGATAACATTTTCCATGTCTTGATAATAACTTTCATCATCATCTCTTTTATCATCATAGGGTGTATAAAGACCTTGTTTCCTATCATAATGAACTTCAAAGTCATCATTATCTACTCCCAACATATTGATATCATCATCCTCTGTTTGCTCTATTGTGTCTTCAACCTCACTTACATAGTTCTGATGAAAAGGAGGAGTGATCTGCTGATCATCCTCCCTTGGTCTGTTTTGAGGTTGGTTTCTCCTAAAATTCTGATTTTGGTTCTGATTTTTGTTTTGAGGACCTATTTGGTTTTGACTTGCTTGTGCTCTCTCAAGTATGCTCATCTTCTTCATCATCTCCTCCATCATTCTTGCCATCTTCGAGCTGGATGTGGAAGGTGTGGATTCCTCTCTAAAGGACACTCTCTTCTCATTTTTCATTCTTGCTCTTTTCTCCATTAAGTTAACTTCCACAGCGAGAGCTCCTTTTTGCATATATTCAAGGGTTAAAGGGTCTCTTTCTCTCAGTTGATAGGCCATTTCAGGGTCAAACCCTTCAGGAAACTTGTTTAAAGCTGAGCCTTGTGGACGTTTTAGGTCTGATGGAAGGGCACTATAAACGCTGCTAAAGCTAGTGCAAGAGGCTTGTACACTTTCCCCAGTGTTTCTTTGGAGATTCTTGTAATCAAAAAGTATTTGAAGAGGGATTTTCCTCACTTCCAATTTGTTTAAGAATTTGTGATGGAAGCCTTGAAGATCATTTATATTGTGGGGGGCTAAGCCTTTGAACCATTTTCTTACTTCTCCCCCTAAACTCTGAGTAAATAATCTAAGTTTGACAGTTTCATCATCAATTTCATTTCTGTCAAAATAGTCATTCATCTTATCCACATGTTGTGAAGAAATAGTAGCATTACTAGCATCATATAATGGTATTTTGGACTGATAGTCCTGTGGAAGATTGACTAAGGGTAAAGGAAGGACTAAGGGGGCATACCATGCTACCATGATAGGAGGTGGCGGGAAAAATGGGGGGTTTGCAAGTAGAGGAGGTTGATGGAATGGTGTAGTTTGGACAGTGGATGTATGGATAACAGATGTGGATGGACCAAAAAGAGTTTGTTGAGCAGATCTAGGATGAGAGAAACCAAAATTATGAAGGAAATGTAAATCGGGTGGTGTAGTTTCTTTGCTACTAGGATGCTCACTTCTGTCTTGGGATGAAAGTGGAGATTCAGAGTCTATCTGAATTGTATCATCAAGTGACCTATTTCTAAATGGATTTCTTAAGTCAACTTGTGATTGTTGTAGAGATGCAAGGTTTTCGGGAACATAATTAGCTCTCAAGGGTGATTTGAAAACAATTGAAAATTTAATCTTAGGATACTTCCTAAGAATACTTTCAGGGTTATCAACTATCTCAGGTGGGTTTGGGTCAGGGTAGGCTCTAGTATGGATCTTCCTAGGAGCCACTATGCTGTGTTTTTTAGACCCAACTTAAACAAGAACAATTTTAATCAAATATGACAATCTGTAAAGGGAAAACTGATCTAAGAAAATTTTAATCCCAAAATCCTCTAACTGAGTTTAAATGATGTTGTGATGATAAGGGTTCTTCCCAGTGGAGTCTTAAGGTCTATTTAGGATTGTGGAGTTGCCATGTGGAAGTTTTTAGCCCTTTTGGAGGTAAATGATCCACTACCATGTTTATTGAGTACCAATCTGAAATATTTTTGGGTTTTCTGAGTTATTTTTCAGTCCTATGGGTTCTAAGAGTATCCTAAATATGTTTCAACACTTAACTACGGTGATGAGACAAATACATTTTACTCTTATGGCTAAGCTCGCTGATTCCTCCAAGTTTTGATAAGACCTTATGAGAATCCTAAGGTTTCCTTAGTTTGTGACTGATTCAAACAAGTTTTATCATGATTACCATTCGCTTGGTAGTGCTTGAAAGGGCTGCTTTAACTCACTGCACAATGTTCTTGAATAAAGGGTTTCTTGAGGTCTTAAAGGTACCTAGGCTGAAAAACACTCAACTTCCCCAGCAAAGTCACCAGAAATGTTAGTTGCTGGTGGCTCAACTGGCTAATATAGCAAATGTTCATGAGTCAAGGGCTTTCTGGAGTTTTAGGGTGTAGTTGAACTTTTATTAACTTAGAAAGTCCCCAGTGGAGTCGCCAGAAATGTTATCTCCCCGTAATTCTAGCAGATTGGTGGAGACCAGAACTGCAGAGAGTACACTTGAACCACTTTGGGATTCTAGGTTCTGGCCCTCCTGAATCCAGAGAGGGATCTCTCCAATAAGTGCAAAGATTGATTTATCTTTAAGGCTTTTGGGTAATGATATTAGGCTAGTTATTAAGAGCAAGGGTTTTGTTTTGTTTTTGGGTGATTGAGCATGATTATTAGTTGTGTGGAAAATCTTAAATGGAAAGAGTTTCAAAGGTGTGAAGTTGAAAGCAATCAGAACAAGATTTGGCTAATAAGATAGATATAACGCCGATTTTTAGTCCATTGGGCTATGGAGTCATAATGGGGCTTTAATTGTTCAACAATTCAAGAGTGGTCCAAGGGGCAAGTCATCTATATCACAAGATTTTTGAGATAAAATGATGGAATGGAAAAAATAAAAGTGTTGAAGGGGTGGAGATAAACACTAATTTCAACTAGGATTTAACAGTGTATCCAAATAAGAAAAGCCTTTAAGTAACTATTTAAAACTGGCCAAAGGGCAGGGCTCACCATAAACCTCTTTGGACAAGTTCGTATTAAAATTAACTCAATAGACAAACAATCCAGTAATCCACATAATTAATTTCAGAAAGTGTGAAAACAAATAAGAGAAACAAAGTGCAACTCAAGATCATATAAGATACTTTTAAATCTAGTCTGCTTTCAACATACACTTAGGGAAACTTTCAGAATTGCCTTTGGAGATAGAGGCTAGAAAACAGGGCTCACCATCACTTTTCTAGTTTAACTTTACTAAGAAAAGAATGAAAATAACATTCAAGAAAATTGTTTAAAGAAAACAGTAGGACGAGGGAATGCTAGCATTCCTAACTGCTTAAACTGTATTGAATTATTCTTAAATAAACAAATTGGAGGAAAAAATTTAGATAAAGCTTATCAGTCAAGCAAGGGTACTGTAAACAGTAAGTCCTAACTCTATGCTTGTTTTTATTTATCATAGAATTAATGGACAATATGACATGCATGAAAGGAATAACAATAACAAAGAAAGAAGCACTTCACCAGTGATATAGACCAGGATCCCAAGAATCAACTTGTATATTGATGTCAATCCAGTTACATTATTCAAGTCGAATGTTTCAGTTCAGCAATCATCTTCACTTCTCAGCCTAACTTATTTAATCACAAACAAAGCTCCAAGAGCCTTTGAACACTATTTACATGTAGAAGTTTTGAGCACAAGTATATTTCAAAGTTCTACAACCAACCCTTTATAATGAGCTCCTCAAGAAGATTTTATACGAAAATGAGGAGGTCAAAGAGAAAAAGATCTAAGGGTTCAATTAATACAGTCTTAATGATTCTCAGCCTTTGAGGGGCTCAATGGAGAATATTACAGATGTTTCTCTATATTAATTGATTTATAATAAATTTTAAGCTTGCTGGGAAGCTTTTGTTGACTTTAAGGCTCTGTTTCAAGTTGTAATAACTCTGCTGATATTTTAGCAATAAGTTCCTTTGGCTCAAAGTAACTGTTGAGCAGTCTTAAGGTAGATATTCTCTATTCTGGTCATTACTCGGCTTCTGTTGAATGCTTTGAGGCTACAGGTGGCATTAGGTAGCTGAGAGGAATCAATTAGCCTCTGATGTGGCGGTGGAGGCTTTCTCTGTCTGATAGATATTTTTTATTTTCTTTAAACACTGTTAATTTTATTTGATTCTGTGTATTAGGCTTAATCAGGCCTAAAATCTTTCTTCTTCTCTTTAACCGTGTTTAATTTAGTGGATTAGGCTTTTGATTATCGATGTTAGCCGTAATCCATTAAAATTGTGAAAACAACCTTCAAATCTTCAGTTCTGCAGTGGTTAGGTCTTCAACACCGATACTCTTTTCTTGTTTAAATTTCGTTGTGTCTTGTTGATGTGCAGGTACGCAGAGAGTTCATATGGCATCAGCGCTCATGATGCACTGACGAAATGTGATGTGGAACTATGTGGAACAATTTTTCTTTATGCACAAAGGCATGGGAGATCGTCATCCCCAACCTTTGGTTTTCCTTTAACATAATGGAAAAACCATTAAAACCTGCAAAATGCACAAAAATGTTATAAAATCCTGCGTGGCTGGGAAAAAATGCTTCAGAGGTTGTGGTTAAGAGCATGGCTGTTGGATGAGAGCATCCAACAGTGGAGATTATGCGTAAAGGTCAAAATGAGAGTGGTTGATGAACAGGAGTGAAGAATTAAGTCAGATCCATTGATCCATGTTGAATCAACAGTCGAGATTGGTTGTGGATATACAAAGCGAGTGAGTCACTTTATAATAATATAGGCGCAAGTGCGAAGAAAATACAAAGGAAAAAGGTTTTAAAACTATGATGGAAGAAATCTGATTTATAAGGAAATTGGGGTTTCTGAACGATCGTAGATCGTTGGATCAGATTTGGCCCCGAAGATCAACGATTAAGATTGATCGATGAAGGCCCTTGGAAAAGGCGGAGGGCGATAGTGTAAAGGCCAGATTAAATCTAAGCCGTTTATCTGCAGAGATCAACGACGGGGAGAGAACGTGATAAAACATAGTGTAAATAGGAAGGGCAGTTTCGGCTTGAGAAATCAATGGTATTGCGCAGCAAAATGGGAGAAAGGTGGTTTCACCTTTTTGAACGTGATATGCGTTAGAAGGCGACACGTAGCATTTCAATACTGCCCACATCGCGTGATTTAAAATCATTAACCTCCGAGCATGAATTTACGCGGAAACGCGCGTCAACCGTTAGATCTGGGGCCTCAGATCTGACGGTTGTGGAGAGAGCGCGATATAGGACAGGTGCTCGGGAGATAGAAAGTGGGGCAGAGCATAAATGATTTTAATCTGGGCCGTTAGATCAAAATATGAACGGTGGAGATCAAAACTGGGGTTTAAATGGAAAAATAAACAAGGCAGAGAAAGGTTTAATATGGGTCGTTGATCTGCAGAGATCAACGACTGAGATTGGCTGAAAAATGTTACACAGGGGTCTCCATGTTTTTAACCAAGGTCGAGAAAATTGATCTAGACTGTCGGATCTTGACACGTGGATGACCCAGATGTAATCAGAGCTTTGTGATCGGTGGGGGCAATGGACAGAGGAGCGCCAATGTGATTAGACATGGACCGTCGATCTGAGGATCAGATCGACGGTGGAGGATGAATCAGAGGTAGCCAATCAGAGGGGGGGTAAAAATGCACCAATGGAAATCTCCGATGCGAGATTGCACTGGCCGTATGATTGGTCCAAGATCAATGGTGGAGAAGAACTCCAACCAATGAACGAGCGGGTCCCTTTACAATATGAAAAATTAAAATTTTAATGAAAATACAAAGGTTTTTGGTGTCGGGGAGGATTTATATATGAGGTTTGGCGCCTGTCTGCGGGGCCTCGGGTTATATGGGAATGATAAAGGGACCGGTGTTCAAACATATAAAAGGCCAATCGCATCTGAACAATGGTGCAGGCCTTTTCAATCTACCCATTTTGAAAATCTCCGATGCAAGATTGTATGGACCGTTGATCGGGGAAACAAATCAACGGTCTTTTTCATTTAAAAAACATGAACCGACAGGTTTTAATATGACATAGAAAAAGTGGGTTTTATGATTTTTACAAAGGAAAAATCAAATCGGGAATGGTTTATTGCATTTTTTAAGTGCCCTCTTGTGGGCCTTTGGGTTTTGTGAAACGTCAAAGGGATCAGGGGTTTATAAAAACGACCCAATCGCATCGGAGGTTTTAACAAAAAAAAAAGACTTGCATTCTCCAATTGTTCCGATGCGATAAGCGCCCAATGGGTCCAGCGCCTGTTTCTAGGGCGCAGGCATATGTGGGGAAGTGGTTTAGGACTTAGCCCAAAGGGGCTTAAGCCTTAATACAAAAAAATGTTCTTTTTATGATTTTTTCAAGGTTTTCTGATGGATTTGGGGGTTTCGGTAAAGTTCAAAAATGATTTTTAAACTTTGTAAAAGGGAGTTTATGAAGGGAAGATGGGAAAAAATGAAAAATAGAGGAATTTGTATGGGAAAAAGGAGAACAAAATGAAGGTTAATAACGAAGGAAAAAAAGAGTAAAATGAGGGAAAAATGGGGAGTTTTGCAACAGTCTTTTCTTCATGAAATCAGTAGAATTTCTGAATTTAAAAGGGAAACAACAGTGAAGATTAATGTAAAGACATGATGTCTTCACGAGGCTTCAAGAATTAACCATTTTGCAATAAAAATTGTTTCTTGAAGGCTTCAAAAATGATTTAGCCACCATTTGATATGACAATTTTATAGGTGGCTAACAGATATGTCCTTATATCTTAAGAGTTTGAGTAGTGGTAATTCCTGCCAATGCATTACATGATATGGTCAGACTCATTTCTTCTTCTTCTAGGGTTGGTTCCTGGTGTATATCCTCTTCTTTTGAAGTTTCTTGTTCAATTTCTTCCTCCTCTTCACAATCTATGTAAAATAATTTCTTCTCAGCACACTTATGACCTTTAGTGTATTTTCTATAAAAAATGTAGCAGATCCCTTTTGCTCTTTTTTCTTCCAATTGTTGTGGTCTCAACCTTGTAGGTTGTGGAAGTCTAGGAGTATAAACACTTCCATATTTATAGATGTGATTGGTAGGCTTCCTTGTCACCATAATTTTACATTCAATTTTTCTTGCCAACTTGAATGCATTCTCCAATGAATCAGGTTCCCAAATGCAAACTTCATGTTGGATGTTATCCTTTAAAGTCCCTATGAAGACATCAATCTTATGTTCCTCTGGAATATTAGTTACCCTTATATTCAATTTTTGGAAATCCTCAATGTGCTCCACCACTGAACCCTTTTGTTTGAGATTTATCAATTAGATATAGAAGGTGTTGTTCTTTGTATCCTCATAATGTGTTATCATTTCCTCCGTAAAAATTGACCAAGTGACAATTTTTTTACGGGAGAAAAGCCATCGATACCATACAAATGCATTTTGTTCTAAATGTAAAGTTGCAATGCATACTTTTTGTGTGTTTTGCACATTATTGAGATCAAAATATTGCTCCATCTGTAGTATCCATGTTACGGGATCCTTGCCATCAAACTTCGTCATATCCATATTTGGAATATGGTGGTTCTTCCATCCAACATTAGAGTTTATGAAATGGATATTAGCATTTATTTTGTTCTCATCATGAGTTTCCTCTACTATATTTCTGCCATTAGGAATCATTTATTGTATTAACCTTGTCATCAAACTTTCCATGTCTGCTTTTAGATCATTCTTCATGTCTTCAATGTTGTCTTTCATTTTTTCATCGATCTTAGCTTCCATGCCATCCATCTTAGCTTCCACGCCATTCTTCAAACCATCCATCTTAGCTTCCACGCCTTTCTTCAAAACTTCAATTTCATTTTTTTGTTTCTCTTTGTGAGAGCGAAATTTGGTGCACTTGCTCCTGTAATTTTGATATGTCATGTTGCACTTATTCCTCTTTGTTAGCCACCAATAAAAATTTTCATATCAAATGGTGGCTAAAACATTTTTGGAGCCTTCAAGGAACAAGTTTTATTGCAAAAAATGTTATCTCTTGAAGACTCTTGAAGACATCATGCCCTTGTTTCAATCTTCACTGCTGTTTCCATTTAGAAATCAGAAATTTTGCTGATTCCATAAGAGAAAATACTGCTGCAAACACCATTTTCCCCTCCTTCCACTTAAAAAATAACCTCCATTTTTACCCCTTTTTTCCCATGAAATTCCTCTATTTTTCATTTTTTCCCCATTTCCCCTTCATGGAATTCCCTCTACAGAGTTTAAAAATCCTTTTTGAGCTCTGCCGAAACCCCCAAATCCATTGAAAACTTGGAAAATTTTCATAAAAAATACGTTTTTGAATTACAGACTTAAGCCCCCTTGGGCTAAGTCTTAAACCACTTCCCCTTCATACACCTTGGTGCTGGAACCAAGAGCTAAGCCATTTAAGCGCTTATCGCATCGCAAAAGACCGAGCGCACAAGTATTTTGGTTAAGTCAAAAGTTCTGATGCGATTAGCCCATTGTTTTATATCCCCCGATCATATTATTATCTCATATAACACCTGTGCCTGTAATCGGGTACTAGAACGTTGTAAAAATCCATCTCATATGCATATTTTTCTCTGTAAAGTCGCAAAACCAACTTTTTCCTAAGTTTGGTCTAAGCGCGCCGATGAAGTGTTTTTTAATATATAAATGGGTAGATTGAAAGACCCAAACCAAATTTTTCGATGCGATTGGGTCCCATTTGTATAAACTTCGCCCCCCCCGCTTTACTCCATATAACTTCACCCGGGACCAAGAGTTAAAGTCCCAAGTGCCGATCACATCGGAGAATTCGAATGGGTAGATTGAAAAGCCCAAAGGCCCGACCTTTCAATTCCGATTGGCCCTTATACATAAGCCCCGAGACTTTTTACTTTTCCATATAGTCAAAGGCCCCGCAGTCGGGCGCCTAGCCGCTTCATACATATATCCTGCCCCGATACATAAAAACTTTGTATTATATTAAATTTTGGGTTTTTCATGTTATAAAGGTTTTCCGCCGGTGCAAGTTTTAAAACATTATCGACCGTTGCTCTAAATCTTATCAATGATCAGCACATAATCGCATCGCAAGTTTTTATCGAGCGCATTAACATAATGCCTCCCCCGATTGGTCAACCCCTGATGAGTTCTCTGCCGTCGATCTGATCTGCATATCGACGGTCTGCAATTAATCGCATCGGCGCCTCTCGAGTTCTTCCCCCCACCGATCGCCGAGCCCTGATTGCATCTAGGCCGTCCACGTGTCTAGATCGGATGGTCTAGATCGCATTTCCTGACTTTGGTTAAGTTTTATGCAGCCCCGCTCATAGTTTTTTTTCGACCAATCCCGACCGTTGATCTCTGTAGATCAACGGTCCTTATTAAATCCTTTCTCTGCTTGTATATTATTTCTTGTTAGCCCCAGATTTAATCATGGTCGTCCATCTGTTCTATCCAACGGCTTATATTAACCCCTCCAAGCCCGACCCCTATGGGTCCTGTCTCCTCCCACATTTGATCTCGACCGTTTATCCTTGATCCAATGGCCCAGATTGAAACCACCCATACTCGTTCCGCCCACGCATCTATCTCATATCGCACTCGTTCTTCACCGTCGGATCTAAGGCCCTAGATCTGAAGGCCCATATCCCAAGTCACGTAACTTTAAGCGCGGAAGTTAATTTCTCAAAGGGCACGCGATATAAGCTGTTTTCTGGTGCCACGTGTCGAGCAGGGATGCATATCGCATTCCAAAGGGAAAAAAATGCCTACCCGCCTTCTCTCCGCGCGAAACCCATGGTTTTAAATCCCAAAACCATTTTCCCTCTTTCCATTTATGTTTCATCGCACGCCTCCTCAGTCGTTGATCTCGTGGGCCGATCTCATCCGACGGCCCACGATCATCCTGAACTCCCGAAGGCTATTTTTAATACATTTTCCTCCGAACAAAGGTTTTTTAACCTTATTCCTTCATATTTTCGTCATTTCTAAATAATGTGACTCCTTCGCATTATTGTTTCACAACCAATCCCGACCGTTGATCTCTGCACAATCAACGGCTCTGACTTAATTCTTCCTCCACCTTCCTTTAACCTCCGTAAACAAATCTACATCGTTGAATGATGCCATCCAACAACCACGCTCCTCCACACGCCCTCTGAAGTTTTTTTTTTTTATCCAATAACGCAGGAGTTCTTGATATTTTATGTATTTCACAGGTTTCAAAGGATTTTCCCATTATTATAAAGGGAAATGAAAGCCAAGGGTGACGATCCTCTGGAATTTCGTTTATCAAAGGGAAAGAACTATAAAAGGTCTAGAACCACGTTTCATCAATGCTTCATGGGCATTGATTCCATATAAGCCATGTGCGGCCTGCACATCAACAAGACACATAGTATCACATTAAAAGAGTATCAGTGTCGAACACAAAACACAGCAGAACAGAGGATTGAAGACAGTTTTGGGATTACAGCTAAGATTGATTATCAAAAGCCTAATCCTCCAAATTAAAACAGAATTAAATAAAATCATAAATATCTACAGACAGAAAAGCCTCCACCGCCACATCATAGGCAAGTTGATTCCTCTCATCTACCCTAGTGCCACCTGTTGCCACAAGCATTCAACAGAGGTCAAATTATGATCAGAAAACCAGATATTTGCCTCAAAGCAGCCAAAGAATTAATTATGCTAAAAGAACTTAATGTAAAAGTATCAACAGAGTTACTACAATATGACACAGAGCCTCAAAAGTCAATAAAAGCTCCCACCGAGCTTAATTCTTAATGTAATACATTTAATACAGAGGAAACATATGTAAGCTTCTTCATAGAGCCACTCAAAGGCCGAGAAGGCTTAAATCTGTATTAATTGACCTTGGAGATCTTTTATCAGATCCCACCTCCTCATTCCTTCTATAAATACTTCTGTAGAAGATGAGAAAATGTTGGTTGCTGAACTTTGAAATATACTTGAGCTTTGAGACTTCTACTTGTAAATAGTGTCACAGGCTCTTGAAGCTTTGCTTGTGATTAGGATAGTTAGGCTGAGAAGTGAAGATGATTGCTAACCTGAAACACTGGACTTAAATCTGTAACTGGTTTGGAGCATCAATACAAGCTGATTTATGGATCCTGGTCTATGTCGATGGTGATGTTATTTCTTATTGTAAATTGTTATTTTATTTCTGTTTTCACTTTGTTCATATTCTCATATAAAGAACAACAAGCATAGAGTTAGGACTTACTATATATCAGTACCCTTCTCTGATTGATAAGCTTTATCTAAATGTTTTCTTCCGAATTGTGTTGTTTGGGAATGATTTAATTCAGTTCAAGAAGTTAGGAATGCTGGCGTTCCCTCGTCCTACTATCTTAGCTAAATATTGTTCTTAAACATTATTTTTAGTTTATGTTAAGTAGATATGAGCTAAGGAAGATATGGTGAGCCCTGGTCCTAGTTTTATCCCCAAATACTATCTAAAAGTTTCCCTTGGAATGTGTTGAAATCTGGCTAGTTTCAAAGTACCTACCAGATCTTAGGCCATTCTTTGTTATCTTTGTGTTTGTCTTGAAAGTTTCCAAGTAAAGCAGAGCTAGGAGAGGTTTTGTGGTGAGCCCAGCCCACTAGTTTCTTCTCCAGCAGTTGCCTTTAAGTTTCCCTTTGTGTTTAATATGTTTTCTATTGAAATTATATCAAAGGCTGGCTAGTTTCAAAGTACTTACCAGATCCTGGGCTGCTCTTTTTTGTTCATTTGTTTAATTCCCCTTCTTTTTGTATCATTTCATTCCATAAATAAAACTTTAAAAAGATCCTTAGACATAGATGACTTTCCCCATGGACCACTCTTGCCCCTTGTTGTTTCAATTAAACCCTATTATGACTCCATATCCCAATGGACTAAAACCAGCAATTTGTCTTTCTTTTTAGCCAAAGCTTGTTCTATTTGCTTGCAACTTCTCACCTTTGAAACTCTTTGAACTTAGAACTTTCCCCTCAAATAATAATCATGCTCAACCATCCAAAACAAAACAAAACCCTCGGCCTTCATAACTAGCCTAATACCATTACCCAAAAGCTTTTAAAGATAAATCCATATTTGCACTTATTGGAGAGATCCCTCTCCAGATTCAAGAGGGCTAGATCCTAGAATCCCAAAGTGGTTGAAACAGTGTTTCTCCCTGCGGTCGGACTTTTTCCAATCTTGCTGATTACGGGGAGACAACATTTCTGGTGACTCCACTGGGGATTGCTGAGTGATTTTTGTTTCAAATAATCATAAAATATCAGAAATTCCTTTCTTTCAAATAAAATTTGTTTTGTTAGCTGGTTGAATCGTTAGGCATAACATCTATGGCCAACAAAAATTGTTTAGTGAGTAAAAGAAGCCTTTTCAAGCACTACCAAGCAATGGTAATCATGATGTAACTTGTTTGAATTAGTGACAAACTAGGCAAAACCCTAGGATTCTCATAAGAGCTTATCTAACCTTGAAGGATCAACTGGCTTAGCCATAAGAGTAGACTGTATTTTTCTCATAACCGTAGCTAAGTTTTGAAACAGATTTAGGACACTCCTAGAAACCACAGGATTGAAAAATAGCTCAGAAAAAACCCAAAAATATTTCAGATTGGTATTCAATAAATATGGTGGTGGACCATAAAACATTTTACCTCCAAAAGAGCTAAAAACTTCCACTTGGCGACTCCACAATCCTAAACATACCTTAAGACTCCACTGGGAAGACCTGTTATCGTCATAACATCATTTTAACTCAGTTAGAGGATTTTAGGAATAAAATTTTCATGTTTGAAAGATCAGTTAACCTCTTAAAGATTGCCATATCTGGTTAAACTGTTCTTGTTTAGTTGGGTCTAAAAAACACAACATAGTGGCTCCTAAAAATATTCAGACTAGAGCCCACTCTGACCCAAATCCACCTGAGATAGTTGATAACCCTGAAAGTATCCTTAGGAAGTCTCCTAAGATTAAATGTTCAACTGTTTTCAGATCACCCTTGAGAGCTAATTTAGTTCCTGAAAACCTTGCAGCTCTACAAGAAACACATGGTGGTGGAACCATAAAACATTTTACCTCCTTACGAACTAAAATTTTTCCACCTAGTGACTCCACACTCTGAAACTCCCAAAAAGACCAAATGACTCCACTGGTAGAAGACCTTGAACTGATTGAACATACATAGTGACCTCTTTTTCTGATTTACAAACATGGATTTAGATATAGACCCAGATGACAAACATATTATCATGATGGAAAAGTTGATGTACATGCTTGGAAGAAGGGTGGATAGGTTTATGGCTAATTTAAACGTTGGTGATCCAGAAAATCATATGCCTTTCCCTGAGCAAACGCAAACTCTACCGCTACAAGACATGTATGATGAACATGATTACAGAGAAAATAATCAAGGAAAATTTCTAATCATGATGGAAAAGATGATGCATATGCTTGGGAAAATAATGGATAGGTTGATGGCTAATATGAAAATGGATGATCTAGAGTGAGCTATGCTTTCCCTTGATCAAACACAAGCCCAATCACCTCAAGATCAAGACAGTGACCAAGCTATGAATTATGATCAATGCCTTATAGAAAATGATGAGAAAACTTATAAAGAAAGTAATAAAGAAGGTTGTCAAAATTTTTTTTATTGCCTTCCTATATCTTGTACTATGCCGATAGGAGATCTTCACAATAAAATTTCGAATACTAATAGTGAGCAATGCTTTGAGGAAATGACAGAAAATCCTCAAATTTTTCCTACAAGCACAAGTTAAGATCCCCTAGAAGAGGTTCAAGAGAACATCCATCCTCAAAATCAGCCTTTACAAGAGACAAAGAACTGTTGTACTTCTGTTCAAAGGGACATAGAAATATTTTCCTCGTTGACAGAAGAAGAGATAGATCAGACCATTAATAAATAGTCAGTCTATGAAACTTATTGCAAAACAAATAATCTTGCTCATTCACGAATAGAACTCTGTTGTAAAGATGCAGAGAGTTCTTTTGTTGGTCATAAAATACAGGGCAACTCTTCTTCTGTTTATACTCAAATAAAAATCTCTCCTTTGACAGAAGAACGAATTGATCAAATACTAAGCAAACAACTACCCTCCAAAAAATCATCTAAACCAAACATTCATGAACATGGTGCCTATTCCACAGAACAATCCAATGGCACTCGAGACAAAGAGGATAGTAAAGAAATCAATGATAATAATGAAACTAGTCCTCTTTGGACTATGAATTTTGATGGGTTATGTACTAAAACTAATGCAGGTGCAGGAATATGGCTTTACAATACAGGAAACAATTATTCTGAAGCCTATTCATACAAACTGAATTTTCAATGCACCACTGACATAGTAGAGTGTGAGGCACTTCTCTTAGGGCTACACTTATTGAAAAAACTAGGAGCCCAGAAGATAATAGTTCATGAAAATGCAGAACTGGTAATTAGGCAAGTGAAAGAAGAATGCATGGTTGAACATCCCAGACTTAAAGCCTACAAGGATGATACCATAGATTTATTAAAATCTTTTAAATATTTCCAACTTATCCTTGTTCCTAAAGACCAAAACATTTTTGCTAATGGATCAGCCCTTGTGGCTAGTACATGTCTAAGACCTTGGGAGAGCAAAAAATATACAATTCAAGAAAAATTCAGACCAGCTGTCCCAAACAATAAAATATACTGGCAAAAATTTGAAGGAGAAAAACAAATAGCAGACCATCCTACTGAGGATATACTTTCTTTTCAAGAAGATACTTCTCCATTCAATAATGTTAATCTGCTATTCGAAGAACCTGAATTTATATCAGAAGTAAGCATAGATTTAAAGAAAGAAGATATTTCACTCTTTACTATTTTACAGGTTAAGGATGATGATACTTCCAAGCCACATACTGACAACGCAGTCCTCAAAGCTGAAGTCTTGGAAACACACAATCTACCAGACATGGAGAGCCGAAAATAAGAGAACCTTCATCTTTTCTTTGTTGATCCTTTGGAAAAGTGTGTGGAGGTCCCAACCGGCTCAAATTATCAAGCATGGATCCTTTGCAAGATCCAGAGACATGAACGGTTGTCACCTCCTATGATAGTCTTGATTTTGAAGATTAATCTTCAAAATGCACTATGGATACCTCTAACAAGCAGCCATAGTTTCTTCTTCTTTATGACATTACTCAACTAGCTACATTGGCACTTTTGAATCATATGAAGATGTAAATACTCCATGTTAGAATAGGTTAGATAGGAATGTCAATATAGCTCAGTTTTAAGCATTTAGATAGTTGTTGATTTTTTGTCTCCGAAGAAAAATAAAAAATACAAAAATACAAGAACTACAAAAAGAGAAAATAGGGAAGATTGCAAAGATAAGAAAGGTATAGTCCCATACGAAAAAAGAGAAACAAAATCTGAAAGTGTGCAAGCTTAAATGACACTCCTGAAAAACACACTCCTAGGTAGTCATACAGCCTAATCATGACTAATTAGTTTTAAATTTACTACTGATAGGTTAGTAAATTCAATTTTCCAAACAGCTTAATCTTGGCGTATCAGTTAGGAAGATTAGGATAGAAATTGAAGGTTCAAACAAGCTCAAAATCTGAACCTAAGTTTTCAAAAGAAGTGACTCAAATCTGTTTATTTCTGGAGTAAAAAATAGAAGGTAAAAATGGTTCTAATAAGCTCAAAATCTAACAAGAAAAAACAGCTCGAATAAACTCAAAAACAGAGTTGAAGAAAAGAGAAGGCCGTGCTCAAAACTTTCAGATCTTAAGCCTTCCATTTTGGTTTAATTTTCTGCAAAATAATATCTATGTGCGGCTTGTTTTTATGCCATAGATCAACATCAAGTTAGACTGTTCAATCTTGACTTGTATGTTTTAAATTTCCGTTGTAGAATTTAGAGAATAAAAATATGTTAGACTGTTTAATCCTAACAGATTGGTAGATTAGGTAGAGAAGCATATGGACTCAACTATTTAATCTGAGTTCATGGAGAAATAAGGAGTAGAAATAGATTAGATTTTATGCTTTCAAAATAATAAAATGTTGTGAAAATAGTTTGCCAATCCAAGTGCACTCTAAAGAAGAAAAAATGTTAGATCAGTAGGATTGGGTAGGTAGAAAGCTTGTATTGATGAAGTTCCATTGTTTTCCATGGCTGCTAACATTTTTAGAGCAAAAGAAGATCATCCAAGTAAATAAGGGCAGCCCAATGGATGAGGCACTGATTATCCTCCCAGAGAATGCAAGTCTGAAGTTCTTGATGGCTTCAAGAAGGCACCATCCCCAAGTTTAGCCACTGTTAGCCACCAATAAAAATTTTCATATCAAATGGTGGCTAAAACATTTTTGGAGCCTTCAAGGAACAAGTTTTATTGCAAAAAATGTTATCTCTTGAAGACTCTTGAAGACATCATGCCCTTGTTTCAATCTTCACTACTATTTCCATTTAGAAATCAGAAATTCTGTGATTCCATAAGAGAAAATACTGCTGCAAACACCATTTTACCCTCCTTCCACTTCAAAACTAACCTCCATTTTTACCCCTTTTTTCCCATGAAATTCCTCTATTTTTCATTTTTCCCCCATTTCCCCTTCATGAAATCCCCTTTACAGAGTTTAAAACTCCTTTTTGAGCTCTGCCGAAACCCCCAAATCGATTGAAAACTTGGAAAAGTTTCATAAAAAATACATTTTTGAATTACAGACATAAGTCCCCTTGGGCTAAGTCTTAAACCACTTCCCCTCCATACGCCTTGGTGCTGGAACCAACCGTTAAGCCATTTAAGCGCTTATCGCATCGCAAAAGACCGAGTGCACAAGTCTTTTGGTTAAGTCAAAAGTTTCGATGTGATTACCCCATTGTTTTATATCCCCCAATCATATTATTATCTCATATAACCCCTGTGCTCGCAATCGGGTGCTAGAACGTTGTAAAAATCCATCTCCTATGCATATTTTTCTCTGTAAAGTCGTAAAACCCACTTTTTCCTAAGTTTGGTCTAAGTGCGCCCATGAAGTGTTTTTTAATATATAAATGGGTAGATTGAAAGACCTGAACAAAAGTTTCCGATGCGATTGGGTCCCATTTGTATAAACTCCACCCCCCCTCGCTTTACTCCATATAACTTCGCCCGGGACCAAGAGTTAAAGTCCCAAGCGTCGATCGCATCGGAGAATTCGAATGGGTAGATTGAAAATCCCAAAGGTCAGACCTTCCAATTCTGATTGGCCCTTATACATAAGCCCTGGGCCTTTTTTGTTTTCCATATAGTCAAAGGCCCCGCAGTCGGGCGCCTAGCCGCTTGATACATATATCCCGCCCCAATAAATAAAAACTTTGTATTATATTAAATTTTGGGTTTTTCATGTTATAAAGGTTTTCCGCCAATGCAAGTTTTAAAACATTATCGACCGTTGATCTAAATCCGATCAACGATCAGCGCATAATCTCATCGCAATTTTTTATCGAGCGCATTAACATAATGCCTCCCCCGATTGGTCAACCCCCGATGATTTCTCCGCTGTCGATCTGATTTGCAGATCGACGATCCACAATTAATCGCATCAACGCCTCCTGAGTTCTTCCCCCCACCGATCGTCGAGCCTCAATTGCATCTGGGCCATCCACGTGTCCAGATCGGATGGTCCAGATCGCATTTCCTGACTTGGGTTAAGTTTTATGCAGCCCCGTTCATAAGGTTTTTTCGACCAATCCCGACCGTTGATCTTTGCAGATCAACGATCCTTATTAAATCCTTTCTTCACTTGTATATTATTTTGTGTTAGCCCTAGATTTAATCCTGGCTGTCCATCTGGTTTATCCAACAACTTATATTAACCCCGCCAAGCCCGACCCCTGTGGGTCCTGTCTCCTGCCACATTTGATCTCGACCATTTATCCTTGATCCAATGGCCTAGATTGAAACCACCCATCCTTGTTCCGCCCATGCATCTATCTCATATCATGCTTGTTCTTCACAGTCGGATCTAAGGCCCCATATCTAACAGCCCATATCCCAAGTCGCGTAACTTTAAGTGCGGAAGTTAAATGCTCAACGGGCACATCACATAAGATGTTTTCTGGTGCCACATGTCGAGCGGGGACGCATATCGCGTTCCAAAGGGAAAAAATACCTACCCGCCTTCTCTCCGCGCGAAACCCATGGTTTTAAATCCCGAAACCATTTTCCCTCTTTCCATTTATGTTTCATCGCGCGCCTCCTCAGCCGTTGATCTCGTGGGCCGATCTCATCTGACGGCCCACGATCATCCCAAACTCCCGAAGGCTATTTTTAATACATTTTCCTCTGAACAAAGTTTTTTTAACCTTATTCCTTCATATTTTTGTCATTTCTAAATAATGTGACTCCTTCGCATTATTGTTTCACAACCAATCCCGACCACTGATCTCTACACAATCAACGGCTCTGACTTAATTCTTCCTCCACCTTCCTTTAACCTCCGCAAATAGATCTACACCGTTGAATGATGCCATCCAACATCCACGCTCCTCCACACACCCTCTAAAGCATTTTTTTTATCCAATAACGCAGGAATTCTTAATATTTTATGTATTTCGTAGGTTTCAAAATATTTTCCCATTATAATAAAGGGAAATGAAAGCCAAGGGTGACGATCCTCTGGACTTTTGTTTATCAAAGGGAAAGAACTATAAAGGGTCTGGAACCACGTTTCATCAATGCTTCATGGGCATTGATGCCATATAAACCCTGTGGGGCCTGCACATCAACAAGACACACATAATCACATTAAAAGAGTATCAGTGTCGAACAAAAAACACAACAGAACAGAGGATTGAAGATAGTTTGGGGATTACGGCTAAGATTGATTATCAAAATCCTAATCCTGCAAATTAAAATAGAACTAAATAAAATCATAAATATCTACAGACAGAAAAGCCTCCACCACCACATCAGAGGAAAATTGAATCCTCTCAGCTACCCCAGTGCCACTTGTTGCCACAAGCATTCAACAGAGGCCGAATTATGATCAGAAAACTAGATATTTGCCTCAGAGTTGCCGAAGAATTAATTTTGCTAAAAGAACTTAATGTAAAAATATCAGCAGAGTTACTACAATATGACACAGAGCCTCAAAATTCAATAAAAGCTCCCACCGAGCTTAATTTTTAATGTAAGACATTTTATACAGAGGACACATATGTAAGCTTCTTCATCGAGCCCCTCAAAGGCCGAGAAATCTTAAATCTGTATTAATTGACCTTGGAGATCTTTTATCAGATCCCACCTCCTCATTCCTTCTATAAATACTTCTGCAGAAGATGAGAAAATGTTGGTTGCTAAACTTTGAAATATACTTGAGCTTTGAGACTTCTACTTGTAAATAGTGTTCACGGGCTCTTGAAGCTCTACTTATGATTGGGATAGTTAGGCTGAGAAGTGAAGATGATTGCTAACCTGAAACACTAGACTTAAATCTATAAATGTTTTGGAGCATAAATACAAGCTGATTTATGGGATCCTAGTCTATGTCAACGGTGATGTTATTTCTTATTGTAAATTGTTATTTTATTTCTGTTTTCACTTTGTTCATCTTCTCATATAAAGAACAACAAGAATAGAGTTAGGACTTACTGTATATCAGTACCCTTCTCTGACTGATAAGATTTATCTAAATTTTTTCTTCTGAATTGTGTTGTTTGGGAATGATTTAATTCAGTTCAAGAAGTTAGGAATGCTGGCGTTCCCTCATCCTACTGTCTTAGCTAAATATTGTTCTTAAACGTTATTTTTAGTTTATATTAAGTAGAGATTAACTAAGGAAGATATGGTGAGCCATGGTCCTAGTTTTATCCCCAAAGACTATCTAAAATTTTCCCTTGGAATGTGTTGAAAGCTGGCTAGTTTCAAAGTACTTACCAGATCTTAGGCCAGTCTTTGTTATCTTTGTGTTTGTCTTGAAATTTGCCAAGTAAAGTAGAGCTAGGAGAGGTTTTGTGGTGAGCCCGGCCCGCTAGTTTCTTCTCCAACAATTGCCTTTAAGTTTCCCTTTGTTTTTAATATGTTTTCTATTGAAAGTATATCAAAGGCTGGCTAGTTTCGAAGTACTTACCAGATCCTGGATTGATTTTATGTCATTCTTAAGTGTTTTTCAAAGGCTGGCTAGTTTCACAGTACTTACCAGGTCCTGGGCTGCTCTTTGTTCTTCATTTGTTTAATTCCCCTTCTTTTTGTATCATTTCATTCCATAAATCAAACTTTAAAGAGATCCTTAGACATAGATGACTTGCCCCATGGACCACTCTTGCCCCTTGTTGTTTCAATTAAACCCTATTATAACTCCATAGCCCAATGGACTAAAACCAGCAATTTGTCTTTCTTTTTGGCCAAATCTTGTTATATTTTCTTGCAACTTCTCACCTTTGAAACTCTTTGTACTTTGAACTTTCCCCTCAAATAATAATCATGCTCAACCATCCAAAACAAAACAAAACCCTCGGCCTTCATAACTAGCCTAATACCATTACCCAAAAGCTTTTAAAGATAAATCCATCTTTGCACTTATTGGAGAGATCCCTCTCCGGATTCAGGAGGGCTAGATCCTAGAATCCCAAAGTGTTTGAAATGGTGTTTCTCACTGCGGTCAGATTTTTGCCAATCTTGCCGATTACGGGGAGACAACACTCTTCATGAGTCATAGTAGAGCCTTTTGAAGGATTAATGGGTGTTGAATTCTTTTTAGGTGGCAATTTTTAACCCAATACTGATATCTATGCTTCAATATGCCCTTGGAATCACTTCAAATTGATTTTTCACACAAGACTTATGCAATTCGAAAAAAAAAACACACTTTTTTCTTGATTTTAAGGAGCTCGATATTGAAACTGAATTATCTCTATGATTTCATATCTTAAATATCTAAAATTATGCCCTATAGTAGCCCTCTGAATATTATTTCGAATGCCATAGGTCTGACCTACTTTGGATTCTTCAAGTCAATGTTATGCCCAATCTCCCACAATGACCTAATTATGGACTAGTTCAGTAGAGCGAACTTGTACAACGTGCCACGTGTCACTGTTTCCTCCTTCAACTATAAAATTGATATATAGGAAACTAAATTCCGTTTACTTGTGACCACATTTTACATAATTCTAATCCGATGCTCAGAGTAAGAGTTATGACGATTTTCTCGATGAAATTTGGGAGCTTGAAAAAACCCTAACTTCCACTGATCATATCTCCAAAAATATTGCAAACCAAGATCTAAAATTTTTACATGAAGTGCTTCAGGATTTTGACTTCGCTAAATATAAATTTAAGATTTTGAACCTTGGTAGAAAAAAAATTATAGCAAAAATTCCACGATGAACTGTTTAGGTGAAATTCGAGACCCTAAAAAAACCCTAACTTCCATTGATCATATCTCTGAAAATATTGCGAACCAAGATCTAAAATTTGTATACGACATTCCTTATGATTGTGGCTTCGCTTTGTAGAAATTTCAGCTTCTGAAACTTCATAGAAAAAACTTTATAAGGAAAATTCCATGATGACCTTTTTGGAGTAGCAAAACCCTAGAATCCAAAGCTTTGATACCAAATCTTATGAAACCAACTCCAAAAATAGAAGAAAAGAGAGATCAATGCCTTAGATATTAGCCACTTTGAGGGGGAAACCTCCAATACATTACATAAAAGAAAAACTCTTGGATTATGCAAATCACAAAACCTCCTTCTATATATAGGAGTCCATGGGGTCACAATATAATCCTAGCCGACCTAACAATAATAATATAAGGGCACAATAATAACAATATTGGGGTTACAAGGGTACAAAAAATAACAATAAGGGGGTTACACTAACAACAATAAGGGACTATAATAGTAATCTAGGGACCTAACAATGCGTTAGGATTGATAAGGTTGTTAGAGCCATTATAGCAAAGTTTGTTTATGATTTGCCTATTTAAACAAAGATAATATGTGTAATTTGGTATTAAGACTATTGGAGACTTTTGAGATAATTTGAAGAATAATTTCTACTGTTCTATTTTTTTTTCATGTTGTGGATGATTTATTAAGTTAGCTATAAATTCTTCAAGTGTACAAGGCAAGGTTGGAGGGCCCCCATACCAAGCTAAGTACACTTTGGTTAAATTTTGTATAAATTAGCATAGTTTTGATTCACTATTTCTTGTTTCGGTTTTATGATTCAGTTACTTAGATGTTTTTCAATTTCTGTATGCTTTTGGTTTAAAATATAATTTGTTTATGAAAGTACAATCAAGGATTTAAGTTAAATTCTTTTTCTATCAAGTTATGAATCACAACTAAAAATCATCCTTTTGCATTTCTTGAATTATTTCTTGAATTCCAATTTATGATTTGATGCAATGGTAATGTTGTTAGAGTAGAATTGCGAAACAAGGACCTCCTAATTTAGTAGCCTCTTCTCTTGCTTTCTACACATCACAAACTTCTTCTCTTTAGTTTCTCTTCTTAAGGATAGGACTATGGGGAAGGACAACCAAGACCTCCTAAGTTAGAAGCCTCTTCCTTCGCTCACTACATCTTGAACCATAGACTTTTTAGTTAGAACTTATATTTGTAATATGCATTTCCATTAAACTTTAGACTTAGAACATATTTTTAATATGAATTCCCATTAACCTTTAAACTTAGAACATATTTGTAATATGCATTTCCTTCAACATTTGAGCCTTTCCTTCCGAAATTGACTTTACCTAAAATCCATATACTTTGGACATGCTTCCAAGTCTACAAACCAGGATTAACAAGTAAAACACTTGTGTTAGTTTACTTAGTAAATTGACCTGACAATGTGTTGTATGACAAATGCATTGTGTTGTATTGCACACCGGGTGTAGGTCTATGTATCATATGTCAGTGTGGGTGTATGTATTGTATGGTGTTGTATTCCTTATGTGGATGTATGTGTTGTATAGTATGTGTATGTGTACGCAATTGAAGAGAAGGCATTGGTGTTTGTTGGATGTGGCAACCGATCTCGTGTGTGTACAAAAGAACAAAGGAAAAATTAAGGACCGATGAAGGATAAGTATCGATATTTAATTTCAGTTCTATTATGCATGTGATCTATGATTCTAACTTATCATGGTTACATGTGATTTATGATTATGGTTTATAATGATTGCATGTGATTCATCATTTTGACCTATGATGGTTTTGTTTTGAGGTAACCAAATGTGATATGTTTATACATGATGATTGATAAAACAACTAGTTTGACTTGTGGTGACAGGAAATGAACATGATTGCAAGTGTACCTTATTGACGAGATACCAATGAGGTATGATTTGAATTTATTTCAATTTATTTTGAATATAATGGAAATTATGTGCTTGGTATAGGAAATCATGTAATTCATAGTTTGATATGGTTGAAACCGTTTGCAAGAACTAGAAACATCAGCAAAAGGTACTGGAACATGGAATAGTTTCTCGTAAAGCACTTTAAGACTAGGGCCATTGTTGGAAAACGGTACCCAATACTGTCCATTGATTTCCATGAGCATGCTATGACCAGTATGATGGTTTTTAGGAAGGGATATGACTTGGTTTTTGTATCTTCCACTGTGAGGAAGCCTTGCAAAGGGACAGATTGCCTAATATGGGGATGCCAACGGAACTTGGAAGGTGTGTGAATGGACGAAAGGGGATGACTGGATTTACTAAGGGACTGTGCAACAGAGAAGGGAAGTCTAGGGATGGAATTCTTTTGGTCATTAGCATTTCTAGATGGAATCAGATGCACATTGGTAATGTGCCCCAGAACAATGAGTTGGAAAATTTTCATTGAGAGGACAAGTGGCGCATGATTGTAGCGTTAGACATTGGATGCAGATTTTACTTCGGTAGTGGATTATAGACTTCCTAAAAAGGATGTGAATCCTAGTATTACTTTGAGGGTGGAGGTGTTAGCCTTTGAATTCCCTTGTTTCGAGTGAAAAAATCGTATCCTTTTAGTTTTTGGTTGAGAAAAGGTGCATATATGTATATGTGTATATCATTGTAAATAATGTATTGAGTTGGATTTATAAAGCTCCATAGATATTATGGGTTTTATTGTAAATAATGTAATGAGCTATGTAATAAAGCGCTAGTAAACGGTATTTTTGTCATGTTTAAGTTGTGGTCATTGTAAATACTACAATGAGTTGTTTTATAAAGCTCCATAGGAAGTATGTTTTATTTTTCTGGTTGTATGTGTCATTGAACACTGAGGACGATGTTCGCCCAATGGGGAGGGTTATATAACAACCCTAGTTAAAAATCCATGTAAAAATATATAAGACCAAGGTCATGGGACACATATTCCAAGTTGAATGGTGGGCCAAAAATCCTAGCGGATGTTCATTTCAGTTTATTATATCTAAAGGAAATTGACAAAAGCAATGGAAAAGGATTTGGAAAGGCATGCAAAATTAATTGAAATTTTATCTATGAAAAGAATGGAAAAATAGGAGAAAAGGGAGGTGAGATGTCATAGGTTGCATGTGAGGAGAAAAATGGAGGCCTCACTGAGAAAAAGGCTTTTGAGGATCAATTGGAAAGTTTTTTTTCACACTTATGACTCTCATTCTATTCTCTCTCTCTCTCTCTCTCTCTCTCTCTCTCTCGCATACTTAGAGTTTTCTCAGATCACTCTTGGAGGAGTATGGAATACTTTGAATTTGGACCAAGAAGGCAAAGGAAATCCAGGAAAGCGCAAGAGGACATCGGGATCAATAGCTACAGCTAGATTGCTTTGCAGGTCTCGAGTTGCATGTATGGATTCCTTGCTAGTTTTGGCATGCATGGTGTATGCTTATGGTTTCTTGGGAATGATTTTTCATTGGCACGGAGGATTTACTAAATGATAGTGGATTTGTATAGCCTTTCCATTTCCTAGATAGCCATTTTTTTGTGGGTTCAATTTCGTTGTTTGTTTTCTAGTTGGTTCTCATGTTCCTTTAGTTGTAGGTTGAGTTACTAGTTCCTGGAGCCTTGGTTGGGAAAACACTCTAGAGCCCAATGGCCAATTTTTGGATTGAGTTACTAGTCATGGAGCCTTGGTTGGACAAATGCTATAGAACCCTAGGTGGATTGAGTTACTAGTCCCAGAGCCTTGGTTCGACAAACACTCTGGAGCCTAGAAATAGTTGATGTTGAGTTACTAATCGTGTAGCCTTGGTTGGAACATACACTTTAGAGCTCTGGAAATCTTAGGTAGAGACCAATCTCGTAACGGTTGTGATGTTCAATTTTGAGGTGGAATCATTGGTTGAGGGTTGAGGTGGTTTGGCCTCTGGAAGCCCTGGTTTGGTTTTGATGGATTTGGTTAATGAGATTCCACATTCATGCTTGGAATATTTCACGGGGGTGAGTGGCTGAAGAGAGATTTGGCTCAGCCATGTCTATGGTCGGGTGGAATGTGGAAGTCCCAGACTTGGTTGCATTTTTCTTATGGAAATAAGAGCTCTTTTCCCCTTGTATTAATGGGTAAATATGTTTTTTATTCTATGGCTTATTTGGTTGTTATGTACTTGTAATTTTTGTTACTTATATGCTAGTTACAACTGAGTTTTATCAAGGTGATGAAGTATGGAACTCATCATGTTTTGATTTGTAATTGAATGAATAATGTATCTATGCCCAAATAGATGATAATGCAGTTAATGTGATGTAGCAACAATTCTCATATAAGTATGATACCCCTATGCTCAGATATTTTATTTAAACCTATAGATTACATCCTTGTGACATGTTCGATGAAAAGCTTTTCATGGCTAGTAGGGGTTCAGTCAAGTCGTTGTTAGAATGTTTGCTTGTGAACCATTGTTTCACTGTTATATTTCACCAATGAATTTGTCATTGAGTTTTGGCCAGTGACCTGAGCTCTAGGCCTGAAAAGGTAGCTCTAATCTCAGGGACACTGGCACAGGTTTCTGAGGTCTTAAAGGTACCTAGGTTGGAAAAACACTCAAAGTCCCCAGCAGAGTCACCAGAAATGTTAGCTCCCTATAATTAGCAAGATTGGAAAAGTCCAACTACAAGGAAAACACTATTTCAACCACTTTGGGATTCTAGGATCTAGCCCTCCTGAATCCGGAGAGGGATCTCTCCAATAAGTGAAAAGATGAATTTATCTTTAAGGTTTTTGGGTAATGATATTAGGCTAGTTATGAAGTCCGAGGGTTTTTGTTTTTTTTTTATGGTTGAGCATGATTATTATTTGAGTGGAAAGTTCTAAATGGAAAGAGTTTCAAAGGTGTGAAGTTGCAAGCAATCAGAACAAGCTTTGGCTAAAAAGATAGATACAACGCTGGTTTTTAGTCCATTGGGCTATGGAGTCATAATAGGGTTTTAATTGAAACAAGAAGGTTCAAGAGTGGTCCATGGGGCAAGTCATCTATGTCTAAGGATCTTTTTAAAGTTGATTTTATGGAATGAAGTGATACAACAAGAAGGGGAAATTAAACAAATGAAGAACAAAGAGCAGCCTAAGATCAGGTAAGTACTTTGAAACTATCTTGCTTTTGATACACTTTCAATAGAAAACATTTAAAACATGAAGGGAGACTTTAAAGCAACTGTTGGAGAAGAAACTAGAGGATATGACTTACCATAAACTTCCCTAGTTCTTCTTTACTTGGTAAACTTTAAGGACAAACACATAATATAACAAAGAAAAGTCTAAGATCAGGTAAGGACTTTGAACCTAGCCTGCTTTCAACACATTCTTAGGGAAAATTTCAGACAGTCTTTGGGGATAAAACTAGAGGACAGGGCTCACCATAACTTCCTTAGTTCATCTCTACTTAACATAAATTGAAAATAACATTTAGAAACAAAATTTAGCCTAGACAGTAGGACGAGGGAACGCCAACATTCCTAACTGCTTAAACTAAAATAAATCATTCCTAAACACACAATTTTGGAAGAAAACATGGAGATAAAGCTTATCAGTTAGAGAAGGGTACTAATATACAATAAATCCTAACTCTATGCTTGTTTTTCTTTATCAGAGAAGATGGACAAAGTGAAAACAGAAATAAAATAACGATTTCCAATAAGAAAAACATCACTGTTGACATAGACCAGGATCCCATAAATCAACTTGTATTGATGCTTCAAACCAGTTACATCTTTAAGTCTAATGTTTCAGTTCAAAAATTATCTTCACTACTCAGCCTAACTATTCTATCACAAGCAGAGCTCCAAGAGCCTTAGAACACTATTTACAGATAGAAGTCTCGAGCACAAGTATATTTCAAAGTTCAGCAACCAACATTTTCTCATCTTCTATAGGAGTATTTATAGAATAAATGAGGAGGTGGGATCTGATAAAAGATCTTCTGGGTCAATTAATACAGACTTTAATACTTATTGGCCTTTGAGGGGCTCGATGGAGAAGTTTACAGATGTTTGTCTGTATTAATTTTTTTACATTTAAGAATTAATCTTGGTGAGAGATTTTGTTGACTTTAAGGCTTTGCTTCATGTTGTAATAACTCTGCTGATATTTTGCATTAAGTTATTTTGGCAGAATTAACTATTCGGCTGCGTTAAGGCAAATGTCTTCTTTTATGATCATAATTCGGCTTCTGTTGAATGCTTAAGGCTATAGGTGGCAACGGGTAGCTGAGAGGAATCAATTAGCCTCTGATGTGGCGGTGGAGGCTCTTTGGCTTTGATTTAATTGTCTGTGTCTTTTTGATGTGCAGTTTCCGCAAAGGGTCCATATGGCATCAATGCCCATGAGGCATCGACGAAATGTGGCATGGAACCCTCTGTAGTATTTTCCATTTGATAAAAAAAATTCTAGAGGATCGTCACCCTTGGCTTTCATTTCCTTTATTATAATGGGAAAAACCTTTGAACCTGCAAAATACATACAAATGTTATGAAATCCTGCGTTTTTTGGTAAAACTGCTTCAGAGGTTGTGGGGAGGAGCGTGGCCATTGGATGGCAGCATCCAATGGTGGAAATCATACGTAGAAGCCAAAAGGAGAGCGGTTGATGATTTTAAGTCAAAACCATTGATCTATGATTGACCAAGAAGATCAACGGTCGATATTAGCAATGAATTAATAATGCGAGGAGGTCACATTATTTTGAAAATAGAAGAAAATGCGAAGAAATAAGGTTAAAAGCCCTTTGGCGGAGAAAAAATGATTTAAAAATCAAATGGGTTTCGGGAGGAAAATGAGCCGTCGGATGAGATTGGCGCATAAGGATCAATGGCTGAGGCGGCGCGCGATGAAACACAATGGAAAAGTGGGAAAGTGGTTTTGGGTGGAGAAACCGACAGTATCGCGTGGGGGAAAAATCGGATAGGAAATTTTCACTTTTGGAACACGATATGTGCCAGAGGATGACACATGGCTTTCCAAAACATCTTATATTGCGTAAATTCTAGGAATTAACTTCTGTGCTTAAAGTTACACGGCATGGAACGTGGGCCGTTAGATCTGTGTCCTCAGATCTAACGGTGAGGAAACAAGCACGATATTGGATAGATGCGCGGGCAGATAGAGGGTAGGGTGGTTTCAATATGGGTCATTAGATCAAATATTTGGATGGCTGAGATTACAAACCGAGGAAGGTAGGACCCACAGGATGCAGGCCTGTCAGGGTTAATAAGGGTCGTTGGATGTTAAAATCAATGGCATAGATTGCATCTGGGGCTTTAAACGAAAATAATACAAAGGCAGAGAAAGGTTTAATAGGGACCGTTGATCTGCAGAGATCAGTGGCTGTGATTGGCTAAGAAACATTATGAGTGGGGCTACATGTTTTTAAACCAAAGTCAAGAAATGTAATCTGGACCATCCAATCTAGACACGTGGATGGTCCAGATGCAATCGGAGGTGTTAGCCACCTGTAAAATTTGGTTATCCCAAAAGGTGGCTAAATATATTTTTGAGCCTTCAAGGAACAAATTCTATTACTAAAAATTGTTGGCTCTTGAAGACTCTTAAAGGCCTCCTGCCTCTATCCAGATCCTATAATTTTGTTTTCATGCCCAAAAGACTCTGAAATCCTGCTGATTTCCAAAGCCGAAATATTGCTGCAAACACCATTTTCTCCTTTCCCTTCTTCCCAAATTAACCTCATCTGTCTATCCCCTTATTTCCCACAAAAATCCCTCATTTTCACAATCCCCTTCATAAGGTTTAAGACTCACTCTTGGCCTTATCGGAACCCTCAAACCTTTGAAAATCATGAGAAAAACCATTAAAAACCCATTTTGTTATATATATTGGGCTTAAGCCCCCTTGGGCTAAGTCCCTAGCCTTTCCGCCCATACACCCTGGCGCCGTGACCGCGCGCTGAGCCAGCCGGTCGTTTATCCGGTTTAAATAAATATTTCTTCGCAAACCATTGAAAAACCTTTGATATTTATTTAAATTGTCGAAATTCATTTTTCCGCCCGTATAAATTATGGAGCGATCTTGACTGTCGATTCAATCCATAGATCCGACGGTGTGGAGTGCGCCTCCCTGTGGACCCCCCAGCCGTGTGCTGTTTTCCCAAAACCGCGTGGTTTTTATCACACCACTCTTCGGCAGAGGGCGGTTTTTGCCCGATGGCCAGCGATTCCACACATCGCTTGACACGCGTCCCGTGTACTATTTGCAAAACTGCCGTCCATCCGTCGTCCATCGCACGTTAACGTTCGGACCTGGACGCCCAGTGATATCGCTGTGGACCGTCCGATCTGGGCCCACTGATCCAACGGTGTTCGCTCGCCGAAGTTGCTCAATGGTTAACGAAGGTGCGCGCGCGATAGCCGGGCCATCGTATAGCGGCAAATCAATCTCCGCCGTCGATCTGATCTACAGATCGACGGCCCACAATTCATCACCCGATCTCTCCGTTTGACTTTCCATTGCCCAATCCCGACCGTCAATCTCTGTGTGATCAACGGTTCAGATTCATCCTTCTCCTCTGACTGCCTTGTTCAATCTCGACCGTCGATCTCTGCACGATCGACGGCTCAGATTTAATTTTTCTTCTGTCCATTCTATGATTTCCCCGATTAATCCCGTCCGTTGGATGATGCCATCCAACGGCCCCGCTCCTTCCACATGCCCTCTGATGCAGTCAACCTATAATTGCAGGATTTCTTAATAGTTTTCGTATTTTGTAGGGTTTTTACCATTTTCTCGCAATTTTCGAAGAAGATTCAGAGGCGGAGGGTGACGACCCTCTCGTCTTCGATTCGTCAAAGGAAATCATTCACAGGATAGAAATGCACGTTTCCTCAGTGTTTCCTCAGGCATGGATGCCTTATGAACCCTGCGCAGCCCTGCACAATAGCAAAGAACACAGCAAATCGGGCACAGACAAAGAGTATCAGCGTCAAAGACAAAAACGCACCAGAACAGAGGATTGAAGGACAGATTTGTGGGGATTATGTCTAAGATGCTTATCAAAAGCCTAATCCCAAAATAAAACACAGTTTACAGAAAACCTAAAGTGTTTTATCAAGCAGGAATGTTCCCACCGCCACAATCTGAGGCAAATCGATTCCTCCCAGCTACCATAGCGCCACCTGTTCCTCAAAGTACTTAATCAGGGGCCGAAGTTATTGAAGAAGATCAGTTTTTGCCTCAGCGCAGCCAAGAAGTTACTTCTGCAATGAAACTTAATGCAAAATATATCTGCAGAGTAACCCTAGCATCACATAGAGCCTCAAATGTCAACTAAGCTCCCACCGAGCTTAATTCATAAGTATAAATCAATTAATACAGTGAAACACCTGTACATTTTTTTCATTGAGCCCCCCAAGGGCCAAGAAGACATTAACTCTGTATTGATTGTAAATTGAGATCTTTTATTAAGATCTCACATCCTCATCCTACTATATATACTACAGTAGAAGATGAGTGAGGGGTTGGTTGTAGAACTTTGATATACATTTGAGCAAAAACTTCTGATTGTACATAGTATTCACTGGCTCTTGGAGCTCTGCTGGTGATAGATAGGTTAGGCTAAGATGTGTAGATGGTTGCTGACCTAAAGCACTAGACTTAAAGCTGTAACTGGTTTGAAGCATCAATACAAGCTGATTTATGGGATCCTGGTCTATGTTGATGGTGATGTTTTCCTTATCGTAACCTGTTATTTTGTTCCTGTTTCCATCTGTGTTTCATATTCTCTTATAAAGAATATCATTCATAGAGTTAGGACCTACTGTATATCAGTAACCTTCTTTGACTGAGAATCTATATCTGAATGTTTTCTTCTATCTCTGTTATTTAGGAATGAATTAATTCAGTTTAAGCATAGGAATGCTGGCGTTCCCTCGTCTTATTGTCTTAGCTGAATGTTATTCTTAGATGTTATTTTCAGTATACGTTTTGTGAAGATGAACTAAGGAAGATATGGTGAGCCCTGGTCCCAGAATGATCCCACAGACTATCTGATTGTTTCCCTTTGAATGTGTCAAAAGCTGGCTAGTTTCAAAGTACTTACCAGATCTTAGGCCATTCTGTTGTTATCTTTGTATTTGTCTTGAAAGTAACCAAGTAAAGAAGAACTAGGAGAGGATTTGTGGTGAGCCCGGCCCGCTAGTTTCTAATCCAAAAGTTGCCTTCAAGTTTCCCTCTGTTTTGAGATGTTTTCTATTGAAAGTGTATCAAAGGCTGGCTAGTTTCAAAGTACTTACCAGATCCTAGTTTACTTTTATGTTTTTCTTGAGTTCATGTCAAAGGCTGGCTAGTTTCAAAGTACTTACCAGATCCTGGGCTGCTCTTGTTTCTACATATGTTTAATTCTCCTTCTTATTGTATCATTCCATTCCATAAATCAATCTTCAAAGAGATCCTTAGACATAGATGACTTGCCCCATGGACCACTCTTGCCTCTTGCTATTCCAATTAAACCCTATTATGACTCCATAGCCCAATGGACTAAAACCTGCAATTTTCTACCTTTTTGACCGAAGCTTACTCTGATTGCCTACAACTTCTCACCTTTGGAACTTTTTGCACTCAGAACTTTCCACCTTGAACAGTAATCATGCTCAACCATCCAAAAAACAAACAAACCCTTGGCCTTCATAACTAGCCTAATATCATAACCCCAAACTTCAAAGACAAATCCATCTTTGCACTTTTTGGAGAGATCCCTCTCTGGATTCAGGAGGGCTAGATCCTAGAATCCCAAAGTTGGTTGAAACGATGTTGTTTCTACAGTTTTAGTCTCACCAATCTGCTAAAATTACAGATTCCTAACATTTATGGTGACTCCGCTGGGGATTGAGTGCATTTTATCTTACACACCCTTAGGCACTCAAAAGACCCAAAATCTCTGGTTAGATTGGTATTCAATAAACATGGTGGTGGACCATAAAACCTTTTACCTCTAATAAGAGCTAAAAACTTCCACTTGGTGACTCCACAATCCTGAATAGACCTTAAGACTCCACTCGGAAGAACCCTTATCATCATAGTATCATTCAAACTCAATTAGAGGACTGTAGGATAAATTTTTTGCAAAACAGACCAGTTAACCTCTTAAAGATTTTCATATCTGGTTTAAATTTTCTTGTTTAGTTGGGTCTGAAAAACACAGCATAGTGGCTCCTAGAAATATTCACACTAGAGCCCATCCTGACCCTGATCCACCTGAGATAGTTGATAACCCGGAAAGTATCCTTAGGAAGTCTCCTAAGATTAAATTATCAACTGTTTTCAGATCACCCTTGAGAGCTAATTCAGTTCTTGAAAACCTTGCAGCTCTACAGGAAACACATGGTGGTGGACCATTAAACGTTTTACCTCCTTAGGAGCTAAAAATATTCCACTTGGCGACTCCACACTCTGAAACTCCCTAAAGACCAAATGGCTCCACTGGTAGAAGACTCTGAACTGATTAACCAGACATAGTGACCTCTTTCTTGATTTACAAACATGATTCCAAGAATACAACGAAGATATGCCCCAATGAGTAGAGATCATATCCCTGGGTTTCCACATAAGATGCCCCAGGTGAATTGGGATGACAACCTGCCTGTTTTTCAAGGTGAAAAGTTTGATGACCCTTTATTACATCTTATCAAATTTCACATACATGTATGGAGGTTGAAAGTTGAATGGCATCAAGACTGCCTAATGAAAATGTTCATGTTAACATTAGAAGGAAAATCTAGGGATTGGTATGAATGCTTAAGATCTAGTAGTTTGTTTTCTTTAAGAGACCTTGAATATGTGTTCTATGAGAACTATAAAGAAAACTCTACATCATTATCATTGGGTGCAATATATTATGATCCATCACAAAACATCACCCAACACATTATAAATAATGAGGAAGCTTTGGAAGAGATGCATCCTGAAGATCTTTTAACAGCCATTCATGAGTTTAATCTCCTATTGAAAAATTTTAAGAACATAGATGAATCAGTTGAGGAAGAGATGATCCAAGAAATAAACAACATCCCTCAAGATATTCCTGGAAACTCAGATATTGATTCATCATCTCTTATAGCCGAGGCTCAAAAAGACATCCAGCCTCAAAATCAGTCTTCGCAAGAGACAGAGAACTGATGTACTCCTATTCAAAGGAACATAGAAACATCTTCCCCTTTGACAGAAAAAGAGATAGATCAGACTATTAATAAACAGCCAGTCTCTGAAACTTTTTGCAAAACAAACACTCTTGCCCATTCACATAGAGAGCTTTGTTGTACAGATTTAGGAAGTTCTTTTGTGCATCAAAATGAAGAAAGACCTATTGATATCCCAATATGTTTGACTGATGAAAATGTTTATTCTAATAAATTTTCAAGCTTCAATCAGTCTTATGATGATGATGATTTCCAAGCAGAAACTAATCATGCAGGGCAACCTGCATTTGATTGGGGTTATGAGTTTCACCATCATCAGCTTGAGAGCCGCAATCATCCTTTTCGATCCATCATAAAAATATTTCACTTAATTGGGAATCAGCAGCCTTTCAACTCAGAAGGTGAAGAGAAGAGTAATGAAGAAATTACTGAGCAAGAGGAAACCATTGAATACACCCCCACTCAAGAATATAATAACCTCTTCACAGAGTTCAGCCCACTGAATCCAAGCATACTAGGGCTACAAGAGGACAACACTGCCAAATATGATGAGTCCTCCAGTTCAGATGATGATGAGGAAGAGGGAGAGAAACAGATAGAAGACTATCCTATTGTGGATATACCATCTTCCCAAGAAGAGACTTCTCCCTTCATTAATGTCAATCTGCCATTCCAAGAACCTGAATGTATAGACAAAGAAGATATTTCACAATTTGCTATTGTGCAGGTTAAGGATGATGATGCTTCCAAGAAATTTTTTGAAGACATGACCCTCAAAGCTGAAGTCTTGGAAGCAGACAATCTACCAGACATGGGGGACCGAAAAGAAGAGAATATTCATCTTTTCTTTGTTGATCCTATGGAAGAGTGTGTGGAAATCCCAACTGGCTCAAATTATCAAGCAGTGATCCTTTGCACGAGCCAGAGACATGAAAAGTTGTCACCTTCTATGATAGCCTTGATATTGAAGGTTAATCTTCAAAATATACTATGGATACCTCTGACAAACAACCAGAGTTTCTACTTCTTCTTGACATTACTCAGCTGGTTTCATTGGCATTTTTGTATCATATGATACATGTAAATACTCCATGTTAGAATAGGTTAGATAGGAATGTCAATAAATCTCAGTTCAAAGCATGTAGTTAGTTGATTGTTTTCTACTTTGAAGAAAAATAAAAAATACAAAAACACAAGAAAAGAATGAAAAGAGGGCAGATTGAAAAAACAATAAAGGTACAGCCCCATACCAAAAAAAAAAGAGAAAGAAATTCTAAAAGTGTGCAAGCTCAAATGCCACTCCTGAAAAACACACTTCTAGTTAGTCAAACTGTTTAATTTTGACTAATTAGCTTTAAATTTTCTGCTGATAGGATAGTGAATTTGATATGCCAAACTGTCTAATCTTGGCTTATCAGTAGATAGTTTAGGATAGAAATGAAAGGTTCAAACATGTTCAAAACCTGAACATCAGTTTCCAAAGAGAAATGACTCAAATCTGTTCTATTTTTCTAAGTCAAAGAGATGTAAAAATCTGGTTCTAATTAGCTCAAAATCTGAACCAGAGAAAAAGGAAAGACAACTCAATAAGAATCAAATCAGGGCTGTAGAAAAGAGGAAGGAAGTGTCATCAAATTTCAGATCTTAAGCCTTCCATTTTTTATTTGTTTTTTCTGCAAAATAAATGTCTATGTGCAGCTTGTCTTTATGCAAAAGATCACAGCAAGTCAAACATCTTAATCTTGACTTGATTGTTTTTAAAATTTATGTTTTAGAAATTTAGAGAATAAGATCTGTTGGACAGTTTAATCCCAACAGATAATAGATTAGGTAGAGAATCATCTGAAGTCAACTGTTAAATCTGAGTTCAGGGAGAAATAAGGAGTAGAATTAGATTAGATTTATTGCTTTCAAAAGAATAAAATGTTGTAAAAGAGTTTTCCAATCCAAGTGCACTCTAATGAAGAAAAAATGTTAGATCTGTAGGATTGGGTAGGTAGAAAGTTGTATTGATAAAGATCCATTGCTTGTATGACTTCTAATACATTTTCAGAGAAAATCATCCCAGCACAGGAAGAGCAGCCCAATGGATTAGGAAACTGATCAGCCTCCCAGAGAACATCAATGGATCAGGCACATGGTCAGCCTCCCAGAGAATGCAGGTCTAAAAGTTCTTGATGCCTTCAAGAAGGCACCATCCCCAAGTGGAGCCACTATTAGCCACCTGTAAAATTTGGCTATCCCAAAAGGTGGCTAAATCTATTTTTGAGCCTTCAAGGAACAAATTCTATTACTAAAAATTGTTGGCTCTTGAATACTCTTAAAGGCCTCCTGCCTCTGTCCAGATCCTATACTTTTGTTTTCATCCCCAAAAGACTCTGAAATCCTGTTGATTTCCAAAGCCAAAATATTGCTGCAAACACCATTTTCTCCTTTCCCTTCTTCCCAAATTAACCTCATCTGTCTATCCCCTTATTTCCCACAAAAATCCCTCATTTTCACAATCCCCTTCATAAGGTTTAAGACTCACTCTTGGCCTTATCAGAACCCTCAAACCTTTGAAAATCATGAGAAAAACCATTAAAAACCCATTTTGTTATATATATTGGGCTTAAGCCCCCTTGGGCTAAGTCCCTAGCCTTTCCGCCCATACACCCTGGCGTCGTGACCACGCGCTGAGCTAGCCGGGCGTTTATCTGGTTTAAATAAATATTTCTTTGCAAACCATTGAAAAAACTTTGATATTTATTTAAATCGTCGAAATTCATTTTTCCGCCCGTATAAATTATGGAGCGATCTCGACCGTCGATTCAATCCATAGATCCGACGGTGCAGAGCGCGCCTCCCTGTGGACCCCCCAGCCATGCGCCGTTTTCCCAAAACCGCGTGGTTTTTATCGCACCACTCTTTGGCGGAGGGCAGTTTTTCCCCGATGGCCAGCGATTCCACACATCGCTTGACACGCGTCCCGTGTACTATTTGCAAAACCGTCGTCCATCGCGCGTTAACGTTCAAACCTGGACGCCCAGCGATATCGCTGTGGACCGTCCGATCTGGGCCCACTGATCCAACGGTGATCGCTCGTCGAAGTTGCTCGATGGTTAATGAAGGTGCACGCGCGATAGCCGGGCCATCGTATAGCGGCAAATCAATCTCCGTCGTTGATCTGATCTGCAGATCGACAGCCCACAATTCATCTCCCGATCTCTTCGTTTGACTTTCCATTGCCCAATCCCGACTGTCGATCTCTGCGCGATCGACGGTTCAGATTCATCCTTCTCCTCTGACCGACTCGTTCAATCTTGACCGTCGATCTCTGCACGATCGACGACTCAGATTTAATTTTTCTTCCGTCCATTCTATGATCTCCCCGATTAATCCCGATCGTTGGATGATGCCATCCAACGGCCCCGCTCCTTCCACACGCCCTCCGATGCAATCAACCTATAAAAGCATGATTTATTAATAGTTTTCATATTTTGCAGGGTTTTTATCATTTTCTTGCAATTTTCGAAGAATATTCAGAGGCGGAGGGTGACGACCCTCTCGTCTTCGATTCGTCAAAGGAAATCATTCACAGGGTAGAAATGCACGTTTCCTCAGTGTTTCCTCAGGCATGGATGCCTTATGAACCCTGCGCAACCCTGCACAACAGCAAAGAACACAGCAAATCGGGCACAGAAAAAGAGTATCAGCGTCAAAGACAAAAACGCACTAGAACAGAGGATTAAAGGACAGATTTGTGAGGATTACATCTAATATGCTTATCAAAAGCCTAATCCCCAAATAAAACACAGTTTACAGAAAACCTAAAGTGTTTTATCAAGCAGGAATGCTCCCACCGCCACAATCTGAGGCAAATCGATTCCTCCCAGCTACCATAGCGCCACCTGTTCCTCAAAGTACTCAATCAGGGGCCGAAGTTATTGAAGAAGATCAGTTTTTGCCTCAGCACAACCAAGAAGTTACTTCTGCAATGAAACTTAATGCAAAAGATATCTGCAGAGTAACCCTAGCATCACACAGAGCCTCAAAGTTCAACTAAGCTCCCACTAAGCTTAATTCATAAGTATAAATCAATTAATACAGTGAAACACCTGTACAGTTTTTTCATTGAGCCCCCCAAGGGCCAAGAAGACATTAACTCTGTATTGATTGTAAATTCATATCTTTTATTAAGATCTCACCTCCTCATCCTACTATATATACTACAGCAGAAGATGAGTGAGGGGTTGGTTATAGAAATTTGATATACATTTGAGCAAAAAATTCTGATTGTACATAGTATTCACTGGCTCTTGGAGCTCTGCTGGTGATAGATAGGTTGGGCTGAGATGTGTAGATGGTTGCTGACCTAAAGCACTGGACTTAAAGCTGTAACTGGTTTGAAGCATCAATACAAGCTGATTTATGGGATCCTGGTCTATGTTGATGGTGATGTTTTCCTTATCGTAACCTAATATTTTGTTCTTGTTTCCATATATGTTTCATATTCTCTTATAAAGAACATCATGCATAGAGTTAGGACCTACTGTATATCAGTAACCTTCTCTGACTGAGAATCTTTATCTGAATTTTTTCTTCTATCTGTGTTATTTAGGAATGAATTAATTCAGTTTAAGCATAGGAATGCTGGCGTTCCCTCATCTTATTGTCTTAGCTAAATGTTATTCTTAGAAGTTATTTTCAGTATACGTTTTGTGAAGATGAACTGAGGAAGATATGGTGAGCCCTGGTCCCAGAATGATCCCACAGACTATCTGATTGTTTCCCTTTGAATGTGTCAAAAGCTGGCTAGTTTCAAAGTACTTACCAGATCTTAGGCCATTCTGTTGTTATCTTTGTATCTGTCTCGAAAGTAACCATGTAAAGAAGAGCTAGGAGAGGATTTGTGGTGAGCCCGGCTCGCTAGTTTCTAATCCAAAAGGTGCCTTCAAGTTTCCCTTAGTTTTAAGATGTTTTCTATTGAAAGTGTATCAAAGGCTGGCTAGTTTCAAAGTACTTACCAGATCCTAGTTTACTTTTATGTTTTTCTTGAGTTCATGTCAAAGGCTGGCTAGTTTCAAAGTACTTACCAGATCCTGGGCTGCTCTTGTTTTCGCATCTATTTATTTCTCATTCTTATTGTATCTTTCCATTCCATAAATCAATCTTCAAAGAGATCCTTAGACATAGATGACTTGCCCCATGGACCACTCTTGCCTCTTGTTGTTCCAATTAAACCCTATTATGACTCCATAGCCCAATGGACTAAAACCTGCAATTTTCTACCTTTTTGACCGAAGCTTACTTTGATTGCCTACAACTTCTCACCTTTGGAATTTTTTGCACTCAGAACTTTCCACCTTGAACAGTAATCATGCTCAACCATCCAAAAAACAAACAAACCCTTGGCCTTCATAACTAGCCTAATATCATTACCCCAAACTTCAAAGACAAATCCATATTTGCACTTTTTGGAGAGATCCCTCTCCGAATTTAGGAGGGCTAGATCCTAGAATCCCAAAGTGGTTGAAACGATGTTGTTTCTATAATTGGACTCTGCCAATCTTGCTAATAAATTGCTAATTGGAGGTGTATTCAAATTAAGAAAAACATAAATAATATCAGCATACCAAGAGGAATTCTTGAAATGGTCTTCAACAATGGGAGTTGAGAATTCTTCTTGGTCATCTAAAGCATTTATCATATTAATATCAAGAACTTCAAAATTGGATTCAGCGATCAATCTAGCTATACCTTGGCCTTTGATGAGCTTAGTGGGTTTTATCTCTAAATCATATTCAAGGATAACCGCAATCCACTTACCTCTCTTACCATTTGGGTCCTGTGTTAGAATGTCTTTCACAACTGAATTTGGGACAAAGGAAATGATGTGTGAGTGCAAGATGTATACTCTGAAGTATTTTAAGCCTTAACCAAAGCAAAGGCTTGCTTTTCAATAATGTTATACTTCAAAGGGGCATCTCTCAATGCCTTGCTAAAAAATGCAATAGGCTGCTCTTGTCCTTGTGGATTTTTCTGTAGAAGGACAGCAGCTATTGTATGTTCTGATGCAAATGAAAAAATATAAAAATCTTTTGAAAAATCAGGACTTAGTAGAACTAGTGTTTTGGTTAAATCTTGTTTCACCAGTTCAAAGGACTTCTTTGCTTCCAAGGTCCATTTTACCCCTTGCTCCTTCTTCAGCATGTTTGTAATATTTCTAAGGAGCTCAGCCAAGTTGGGGATTAACCTTCTCAAGAAATTAATCTTTCCAATGAAAGATTGCAATTCCTTGATGTTTCGAGGATGAGAGATTTTCAATATGGCCTCAATCCTCTTTGGATCTATCTTAATACCCTCTTCTGAAATAATGTGCCCAAGAAGTTTACCTTCTTGGAGACTGAAAAGTGTTTTCTTAGGGTTCAAAGATATCCCAAACTTTCTGCATTTCTCGAAAACTTTTCTCAAATGTTCCAAGTGCTCTTCATCTGTTTTTTAAAACACAGTGACATCATCCAAGTAAATAATGATGAAGTAGCCCAATTCTTCCGAGAATGCTATGTCCATGGCTCTTTGGAATGTTGCACCAGCATTCATTAGACCAAAGGGCATTTTCACATACATGAAAGTGCCCCACGGTGTAGTAAAAGTTGTCTTTAATTGATCATCAGGGTGAACTAAAATTTGATTATACCCTAAGTAGCCATCCAGCAAAGAAATTCTTTTTTAACCAACTACCTTTTGTAAAATACGGTCCATCTTAGGTAAAGGGTAGTTGTCTTTCAACGAATCTTTGTTTAAGTCTCTAAAGTCTATACAAAGCTTGATCTCTCCTGTTTTCTTCCTAACTGACACCAGAATAGACACCCACTCAGAATATCTAATAGGGACAATAATATTGGCCTCATACATTTTCTTGATTTCCTTCTCCACCAAAGGCAACTGAACAGGGTTTATTCTGCACAGCTTCTGTTTGAATGGTTTTTGGTTTTCCTTGAGAGGGATTTTGTGCTGTATTATTTCAGTGTCATAGGATTTCAGATCTTCGTAACTCCATGCAAAAACATCAGAAAACTCTTTAAACAGTTCTATGTGTTTGAGTTTAATGTGAGCTAGTAAAGTCTTAGACAGTTTGATCATCATTGGTTTTAGTTTACTACCTATATTGCACTCTTCCACTTCAGTCTCCATAGGTTCCAGTTTTGGCTTCTTAGCCACATCATTAAAATCGAACAACTCTTCTAAAGGGGCCAAACCCTTGGGCAAACTCTGATCTTTAGACTGCAGGGTTTCTAACTCCTCTGTTTCTAACACTGCAATCTTTTCTGTTGTGTTTTCAAGTTTGCTGGACAGCAGATTTATATTGGCAACCTCAGGAGACTATTCTTCTTCACCAAGAAAATTTTCTTCACTATTACAGTCAGTTTCATAATCTGAATCCAAACTGTGTAGTTCAAATTCATTTATGAATTGCATGAAGTCTTCTATTTGTTTGTCTCCGTCGAACACTTGCCAATATTTTTCGTTATCGGGAATGGCTGGTCTAAATTTAATTTGAGTTGTGCATTCTTTGGTTTCGTATGGCGTTAAGCATGTTCTAGCTACAAAAGCTAAGCTGTGGGCCGCGATATTTCTTTTTCTTGGGAAAAAAATTAACTGGGACTCCTCAAAATTTTTCAAAAGGTCAACGACATCATTTCGATAGGCCCTAAGTCTGGGGTGATTAGCGTTGTATTCCCCGTTGACTTGCCTAATGATTAATTTTGAATCCTCGTGAACCTTAATTATTTTGGCTCCTAACTTTTTCAACAAATGTAAGCCTAAAAGCAAGGCTTCATATTCCACTATGTTATTCGAACACTGGAAGTTTAGCCTACACGAAAGGCTCTCTATGTGGTTGTTCTTAGTGTTGCATATCCAAACACCTGCACTAGCGTTAGTTGTGGTGCATGACCCATCAAAGTTCATACTCCACAGAGGACTAGTTTTGGTTTCATCTTGGTTATCGTCCTCTTCAACTAAAATGCTTTCGGATTGTTTTTGAAAATCAACACCCTGTTGAATGTGTTTTGACTCCTCAGGATTTTCGTTTATTTGAGGAATGCTTTCTCGTCTGTCAAGGTTAAAAAGCGATGGACACATGATTTGTAGTTCAAGACCTATTTTTGGTTTGCTGAAGTATTCAAACACGACAAACTGTTTTAACAGTTCTGTGTTATCCCCCTCCTCCTCTCTATCGGCCATCAGTTCTGTTAAAGTCACCTGTTCAGTGAATGTTTCATCGTTAAACAGGATAAAAGAATCTAGGCTTGTATTTACATAATACAGAGGAGAGTTTTGTGGTCTGTCTTGACTAGTCACCATGTACTGCATATGTGACTCCCTGTACAGTCTTCTAGATTGATTAAACACAGGTATGGTCCCATAGGTCATGTCCATCTACATATTCCCTTGTAGCTTAGCCCCCCAAGACCTAGATAATAACATTCCATACTTTGGGGGAACATCAACCACAACTATATCCATAACCAAACATTTGGCTGGAATCTGGGCTAAGTTAACGCAGAGGTATTTTATCAATCCTAAACATTTTACTTTAATCAAGTCAAAGGAGTAAAGGTCTTTATAAGGTCTGGTGATTTCTAGAACCAGGCTCTCCATCACTGCTTTGGGCATTAAATTATGAGAGGCCCCAGAATCATGCATAGCGTTATGCAAAATCTTGTCATGAACGTTTAAACTCACATAAAAGGGAGGAACAGGTCCCTCTTGATATTTACCTTCAATCTTAGGACCAAAAATGAGCTCTGGCTGGTCATCGTTAAGATTGACTGTGTCATTATTTTCCTCTATGTTTAAAGCCTTAAAAATTTGGGTCCTATACACATTTTGAGCAGCTAACTCAGTAAGAGGAACAGAGATTTTAATCTTTGAAATTTCCTGCTCCAAACTGAAAGGAATTTGATTCTTTGAAGTCCTTGTCTCAGCCTTATTAGCTCCCACTCTGTCAGCAAAATCTGTTTGCTGATTTGTTTTATTTACATTTGACAAAATTGTTTTCACAGGAGTACCAATAGAGGTGTTAGTACTACTAAGGTATGCACTCTGTTTTACATTGTTTTAAGTGCTTTTCTCTTTACCTTTATCAAAATTTCTAGCCACTGTTTTGTCTTTTTTTTTTTACAATTTTGGGTTTATTTACAGTGTTGTTTTGTGAAGATTTGTCAGAGGTTTTAGTGTTGGGAGTTTGTTGATTGGTTTTACTTCTAAGGTCATATTCCCTTTGAGACTCTATGATAACATTTTCCATGGCTTGATAATAACTTTCATCATTATCTCTTTTGTCATCATAAGGTGTATATAGACCTTGTTTTCTATCATAATGAACCTCAAAGTCATCATTATCCACTCCTAGCATGTTGATATCTTCATCCTCCATTTGCTCATCTGTTTCTTCAACCTCACTCACATAGTTTTGATGAAAGGGAGGAGTGATCTGTTGATCATCTTCCCTTGGTCTATTTGGAGGCTGGTTCCTTCTGAAATTCTAATTTTGGTTCTGGTTTCTATTTTGAGGAGCAGTTTGGTTTTGACTTGCTTGTGCTCTCTCAAGGATGCTCATTTTCTTCATCATCTCTTCCATCATTCTTTCCATCTTTGAGCTGGAGGTAGAAGGTGTGGATTCCTCTCTGAAGGACACTCTCTTCTCATTCTTCATTCTTGCTCTCTTCTTCATTAATTTAACTTCCACAATAAGAGCCCCTTTTTGCATATCTTCAAGGGTTAAAGGATCTCTCTCTCTCAGCTGATAGGCCATTTCAGGGTCAAACCCTTCAGGTAAATTATTTAGAGCTGAGCCTTGTGGAGGTTTTATATCTGGGGGAAGTGCATTATACACACTGTTAAATCTAGTACAATAATCTTGTACACTTTCCTTAGTGTTTCTGTGGAGGTTCTTGTAATCAGAAAGTATCTGGAGAGGATTCTTCTTCACTTCCCACTTGTTTAATAATGTCTGATGAAAGGCTTGGAGATCATTGATATTGTGGGGGGCTAAGACTTTAAACCATTTTCTTACTTCTCCCCCCAGACTCTGAGCAAACAGTCTTAGATTGACAGATTCATCATCAATTTCATTTCTGTCAAAGTAGTCATTCATCATATCCACATGTTGTGATGTAGTTGTAGCATTATTAGCATCATATAATGGTATTTTGGATTGATAGTCCCGTGGAAGATTGACTAATGGTATAGGAAGGACTAAAGGAGCATACCATGCTGCCATGATATGTGGTGGAGGTGGATTTACAAGAGGTGGATTGACAAGAGGAAAAGTGGGCTGAAGTGGAGTGGTTTGAAAAGTGGATGTAGGATGAAGAGATGTGGATGGACCAGGAATAGATTTATGAGCTGATCTTGGATGAGAGACACCTAAATTGTGAAGGAAATGTAAATCAGGAGGTGTTGTTTCTCTACTACCAGGATGGTCACTTGTTTCCGGTGATGAAAGTGAAGACTCGGAGTCTATCTGAATTATATCATCAAGTGACCTAGTTCTAAATGGATTTACTAAGTCAACTTGTGACTGTTGTAGAGCTGAAAGATTTTCAGGAACTGAATTTTCCCTCAAGGGTGATCTGAAAACAGTTGAAAATTTTATCTTAGGAGACTTCCTAAGGATACTTTCTGGGTTATCAACTATCTCAGGTGGATTAGGGTCAAGAAAGGCTTTAGTATGAATCTTTCTAGGAGCCACTATGCTTTATTTCTCGGACCCAACTAAACAAGAAAATTTATACCAAATATGACAGTCTTTAAGAGGTTAACTAATCTGTTTTACACAAATTTTAATCCTATAGTCCTCTAACTGAGTTGAAATGATGTTAAAATGATAAGGGTTCTTCCCAGTGGAGTCTTAAGGTTTGTTAAGGATTGTGGAGTCGCCAAGTGGAATTTTTAGCTCTTTTGGAGGTAAAAGGTCTTATGGTCCACCACCATGTTTATTAAATACCAATCTGAAATATTTTTGGGTTTTATGAGCTATTTTTCAGTCCTATTGGCTCTTAAGAGTGTCATAAATCTGTTTCAAAACTTAGCTACGGTTATGAGACAAAAACAATCTATTCTTATGGTTAGGCTAGCTGATCATTCAAGGTTAGATAAAATTTTATGAGAATCCTAGGGTCTGCCTAGTTTGTCACTAATTCAAATAAGTTTTACCATGATTACCATTGGTTGGGTAGTGCTTGAAGAGGCTGATTTTTACTCACTGCACAATGTTCTTGAATCAAGGTTCTTCTGAGGTCTTAAAGGTACCTAGGCCAGAAAAACACTCAAAGTCCCCAGCGGAGTTGCCAGAAATGTTAGCTCCCTGTAATTAGCAAGATTGGCAAAGTCCAACTGCAGGGAAAATACTATTTCAACCACTTTGGGATTCTAGGATCTAGCCCTCCTGAATCCAGAGAGGGATCTCTCCAATAAGTGCAAATATGAATTTATCTTTAAGGTTTTTGGGTAATGATATTAGGCTAGTTATGAAGTCCGAGGGTTTTTGTTTGTTTTGGATGGTTGAGCATGATTATTATTTGAGTGGAAAGTTCTAAATGGAAAGAGTGTCAATGGTGTGAAGTTGCAAGCAATCAGAACAAGCTTTGGCTAAAATTATAGATATAACGCTGGTTTTTAGTCCATTGGGCTATGGAGTCATAATAGGGTTTTAATTGAAACAACAAGGTTCAAGAGTGGTCCATGGGGCAAGTCATCTATGTCTAAGGATCTCTTTAAAGTTGATTTTATGGAATGAAGTGATACAACAAGAAGGGGAAATTAAACAAATGAAGAACAATGAGAAACCTAAGATCAGGTAAGTACTTTGAAACTATCCTGCTTTTGGCATACACTTAAGAAAGACATAAAAGTAATCTAAGATCTGGTAAGTACTTTGAAACTAGCCAGCTTTTGATACACTTTCAATAGAAGACATTTAAAACACGAAGGGAAACTTTAAAGCAACTGTTGGAGAAGAAACTAGAGGAAAGGGCTTACCATAAACTTCCCTAGTTCCGCTTTACTTGGTAAACTTTCAAGAAAAACACATAATATAACAAAGAAAAGTCTAAGACCAGGTAAGGACTTTGAACCTAGCCTGCTTTCAACACATTCTTTGGGAAACTTTCAGACAGTCTTTGGGGATAAAACTAGAGGACAGGGCTCACCATAACTTCCTTAGTTCATCTCTACTTAACATAAACTGAAAATAACATTTAGAAACAAGATTTAGCCCAGACAATAGGACGAGGGAACGCCAGCATTCCTAACTGCTTAAACTAAAATAAATCATTCCTAAACACACAATTTTGGAAGAAAACATGGAGATAAAGCTTATCAGTCAGAGAAGGGTAATGATATACAGTAAATCCTAACTCTATTCTTGTTTTTCTTTATCAGAGAAGATGGAAAAAGTGAAAACAGAAATAAAATAACGATTTACAATAAGAAAAACATCACCGTTGACATAGACCAGGATCCCATAAATCAGCTTGTATTGATGCTTCAAACCAGTTACAGCTTTAAGTCCAATGTTTCAGTTCAGCAATCATCTTCACTACTCAGCCTAACTATTCTATCACAAGCAGAGCTCCAAGAGCCTTAGAACGCTATTTACAGGTAGAAGTATCGAGCACAAGTATATTTCAAAGTTTAGCAACCAACATTTTCTCATCTTCTACAGGAGTATTTATAGAAGAAATGAGGAGGTGGGATTTGATCAAAGATCTTCTGGGTCAATTAATACAGACTTTAATACTTCTCGGCCTTTGAGGGGCTCGATGGAGGAGTTTACATATGTTTTCTGTATTAATTGTTTTACATTTAAGAACTAAGCTCGGTGAGAGCTTTTGTTGACTTTAAGGCTCTGTTTCATGTTGTAATAACTCTTCTTATATTTTGCATTAAGTTCTTTTGGCAGAATTAACTATTCGGCTGCGTTAAGGCAAATGTCTTCTTTTATGATCATAATTTGGCTTCTGTTGAATGCTTAAGGCTACAGGTGGCAACGAGTAGCTGAGAGGAATAAATTAGCCTCTGATGTGGCGGTGGAGGCTCTTTGGTTTTGATTTAATTTTCTGTGTCTTGTTGATGTGTATTTTTTGCAAAGGGTCCATATGGCATCAATGCCCATGAAGCATCGACAAAACGTGGCATGGAAACCTCTGTAGTATTTTCCCTTTGATAAACGAAATTCTAGAGGATCGTCACCCTCGGCTTTCATTTCCTTTATTATAATGGGAAAAACCTTTGAAACCTGCAAAATACATACAAATGTTATGAAATCCTGCGTTTTTTGGTAAAATTGCTTCAGAGGTTGTGGGGAGGAGCGTGGCCATTGGATGGCAGCATCCAACGGTGGAAATCATACGTAGAAGTCAAAAGGAGAGCAGTTGATGATTTTAAGTCAGAACCATTGATCTATGATTGACCAAGAAGATCAACGGTCGAGATTAGTAATGAATTAATAATGTGAAGAGGTCACATTATTTTGAAAATACAAGAAAATGCGAAGAAATAAGGTTAAAATCCCTTTGGCGGAGAAAAAATCATTTAAAAATCAAATGGGTTTCGGGAGGAAAATGAGTCGTCGGATGAGATTGGCTCATAAGGATCAACGGCTGAGGAGGTGCACGATGAAACACAATGGAAAAGAGGGAAAGTGGTTTCTGGTGGAGAAACCAATAGTATTGCGTGAGGGAAAAAGCGGATAGGCAGTTTTCACTTTTGGAACGCGATATGTGCCAGAGGATGACACGTGGCTTTCCAAAATAGCTTATATCGCGTAAATTCTAGGAATTAACCTCTGTGCTTAAAGTTACGCGACATGGAACGTGGGCAATTAGATCTGGGTCCTCAGATCTAACGGTGAGGAAACGAGCGCGATATTGGATAGATGCGCGAGAAGATAGCGGGTAGGGTGGTTTAAATATGGGACGTTGGATCAAATATTTGGACGACTGAGATTACAAACCGAGGAAGGCAGGACCCATAGGAGGTAGGCCGGTTAGGGTTAATAAGGGTCGTTGGATGTTAACATCAACGGCGGAGATCGCATTTGGGGCTTTAAACGAAAATAATACAAAGGTGGAGAAAGGTCTAATAGGGACCGTTGATCTGCAGAGATCAGCGGCTGTGATTGGCCGAGAAACATTATGAGCAGGGCTGCATGTTTTTAAACCAAATTCGGGAAATGTAATCTGGACCGTCCGATCTGGACACGTGGACGGTCTAGATGCAATCGGAGGCATGCGATCGGCGGGGGGAAGAAACTGAATGGCGCCGATGCGATTTAGCACTCGCTGTCGATTTGAGGATCGTATCGACGGTGGGAAATAAATCCGAGGGGTTCGAAAGTCGGAGGAAAGGTTTACGATCAGAGAAAATGAGGGTCGTCGGATCTAAAATATGGCGGATAGATCCGACGGCGGAGGATCCATCGGGGGATGCCAATCGGAAGGGGGAACAAATGCACCCAACAAAAACTTGAGATGCGATATTGCACCAATCGTTGATTGGCTTTAGATCAACGGTCAGGAATGAGCTTTAGATGACAAACAATGGGAACCCTTTAAAACTTATGAAAACCAAAAATTAACGAAATACAAAGGTTTTATGGCTTGGGGCGGATTATATATATGAAATTCCTTGGCGCCCGTCTACGGGGCTGTTGATTATATGGAAAACAAAAAGGCTCGGGGCTTATACATAGAAGGGGCCAATCGGGATAGGGCCTTCTGGATTTTCAATCTACCCATTTAAATTTCTCCGATGCGATTAGCACTTCGGGACTTTAACTCTTGGTCTCGAGCATTCGTTTATATGGAGAAAAGCGGAAAGCGGGAGTTTATACAAAGGGACTCAATCGCATCGGAAAAATGATGCAGGGGCTTTTCAATCTAGACATTTTCATTAAGAAACATTGCTCTGGCGAGTTTAGACCAAAACTTAGGAAAAGTGGGTTTTTTGAATTTACAAAGGAAAAAATGCATCAGAGATGGGTTTATACAATGTTTTAGTGCCCGATTGTGGGCCCAGGGTTCAGCGAATGAGACAAGAGGATCGGGAGCTTACAACCAGAGGCTAATCGCATCAGAGGCTTTTATATGGCAAATAATCTTGCGCGCTCCGATTTCTCCGATGCGATAAGCGCCAAATGGGCTTAGCACTTGGTCCTAGCACCGAGGCATATGGTGGGGAAGTGGTTAGGACTTAGCCCAAAGGGGCTTAAACCTGAAGTTTAAAAAACTTTATTTTTATGAAATTTTTCACAGTTTTTGATGGATTTGGGGGTTTCGGCAAAGTTTTAAAAGTGAGTTTTAAACTTTGTAAAGAGGAAATGGAGAAAAATGGAAAATAGAGGAACTCCATGGGGGAAAAAACGAAGGTTAGTTTGAAGTGAAGGGAAGGGAAAAATGGTGTTTTGTAGCAGTGTTCTCTATGAAATTAGCAGGATTTCAGAGTTAAAAATGGAAACAGCAGTGAATATTTAAAACAAAGGACATGATGTCTTCAAGAGTCTTCAAGAGATAACATTTTTAGCAATAAAAGTTGTTTCTTGAAGGCTCAAAAAATGATTTAGCCACCATTTGGTATGACAAATTTTATAGGTGGCTAACACAGGGAACAAGAAAAGTTTCAAATGATGAGTCTTCCAGTGAAGTAGATCATATTCTTGAATGAGAACAAAAACTTCCCAAAGCAACTCCAAAGGAAATTGAAGGGCTATTAGATTGAAAAGTGGTGAAGCAAAATAGAGGAAAATATTACTTTCAGTATTTGGGAATGTGGATAAATGAATCATTGGAGGATGCTACTTTGATGATTGTTGCATATATGTCTAAGTATTGCACAAATTTTCAAGAGATTGTGCACAATTTCTTTCCCCGGGAGTCTGATGTAGGAACATCTTACTCTTGAAATTGGAAAAAAAAAACAAATGAAATGTGGAAGGAATTAGATTCCTTTATTTTTTTAGTAAATTAGTTTTATTTTAGTTTAAATATCATAAAGTTTGGATAGGAGTGATGTTATAAAAATAATAATAAATCTTATATGCTTTTGTGGATATAGATGGAAATAGTTTTTTTATTAAGTTTAGAAAATAGACTAGATTTGTAGGAGGAAAAATATTAAGAAATATAAGACTTTTTGGAGAAAAATAGGGAGCTTGGATTACTTTTTGGAAAATTCCAACTCATCCAAATTTTAGTAATTTTAGTAATGATAGACGAGGAATTAGATATATGATTATCTATGAATGTATGTACTCAATTTTTGTTGCAATTAAGAAGAAAATAAAAATATATGTTAGAATTTTTTTGGAGGTTCTATGAATTGAAAATGTGATTTGAAAGTGAGAATGATTTAACGTTGCTTTCACACTCTAGCCATTAATATTGTTGTAGGTTAGGAAAGATCTAGAAAAAAATAGGAATTGTATCCAAAATAATATTATTCATTACATCCTTAAAGTAATTGTAATGCAGAATGACTTGGGTGAGGTGGTAGCTTATGTTTGATTTCTTCATTTCCTTTTTGAAAAGTGTCCCTTCACCTCGCTAGATGATCTAGTTTTTCTTTCATGTCCAACTCTATCTTGAAGTTGCAAAAGAAATTGTAAAATTGTATCATGTCAAATGTATTGTAACATACCCCCTACTATCCCTAACTACTACTAAGGGTAGATGGAGAAGATTCAATAGAGAAATTTGACTTCTAAAATGGGTCTCTTGAGGAATATTATAAAATAATAATGGAAATAATAAAATAAGATTAGATTACATCATCAAATTTTAGAGGTAAAAAAGAAAAACTACCTTTTCAACTTGTATTTCCCTGTAGCGGGGTCTATCGAAAGTATGCAACATGGGTACTCCTTGGATGATGAATTAAATTTTACATCCAACAAGTGCTCCCACTTGAAATATGATTAAAACCCTAGGGAGATAAATTGAGAATATGAGTTGAAAATGTAGTTTTTATTTTGTTTTTATATTTTTGAACATTTTTACTTTTTTATTCCAAAAATGTTGAATCATCTCCCATGGTTGACATACCCATCATGAATCATATTGGTTCTTATAAATTTTATTTTTGTTGTACATTATTTTTTTTAAGGCCTATTTTTTACCTCAAAATTTCTCTAATGACTTTGATGACCCAACCTCCAGGGTCTAGTGATGGAAATAAGGTCTAAAATTTTCAAACTTTTTGAACCTCCTCTAAACTTCAAATGGATAAAATCATTGTGTTCACCTCATCGATACCTTTCCAACGATATATATATATATATATATATATATATCAACTATTGAATCAAGATATATGGCCTCAACTAGTATCATGGGGTCTCAACCCCCTTACAGTTGTACATGTGGGACCCACCATTGACGCCTCACCTTGGGAATAGAATCACAGTGGAATTTCACCTAGCTATGTAAGAAATCATATAGATTAAGACATCGGGGTGAAGTTATCAACTTTCATCACTTAGGTGATGTTACACCATCGACATGGCTCCACTGCGTGAGTGCCACGTGTCACATGGATATAGGAAACTTGGCCGAACAAAACAATACAATCCAACTTACATGTGTTCTCCTCCTAGTTCACACGTCACCTAGAGGCCACTTGTCCTTCCACGCTAGTATTCCATCTCATAGTAAAGCTTAATTTTCCATTATAGTTAATTTGGGTCCTCTGCCTCCATTTCATCGAATGAGCCAATAACTAGCCTCATTGTGCCACGTCATCCCAATGATTATTCTCGAGTGAGATCGTCTAGGCATCTCTTTGAAATCTCTGGAGTAATTCTTCTGGGACATCTGGATGGTGCATATGGTTCCTTGATATCTATGCCTCAGATCTCTTCCCCTACACCCTTGGTCATAACTCTTGGTCATATGATTTGCAGGGAATCTGTTCATTTATGTAATGTATTGGAGTTTTCCCCCTCAAAGTGGCTAATTTCTAAGGCATTGATCTCTCTTTTCTTCTATTTTTGGAGCTGGTTTCATAACATTTGGTATTAGAGCTTTGGATTCTAGGGTTTCGCTTCTCCAAACAGGTCATCATGGAATTTTCACTATAACGTTTTTTCTACAAAGATTCAGAAGCTGAAATATTTACAGCGCAAAGCGAAAATCTTGAGGAACGTTGTGTAAAAATTTCAGATCTTGGTTCGAAATATTTTCAGAGATATGATCTGTGGAAGTTAGGTTTTTTTTAGGCTCCCGAATTTCAACTAAACTAGGTCATCATGGAATTTGAACTATAAATTTTAATATACTAGGTTTTATAAGCTGAAAAATTATACAGAACGAAGCAGAAATCCAGAGGAACCTCCTATAAAAATTTCAAATCTTGGTTCGAAATATTTTTTGAGATATGATCTGTGGAAGTTAGGATTGTTTCAAGCTCTCGAATTTCATTTCAAAGAGGTGACTGTGGGAAAAACGTCATAACTCTCTCTCTAAGCGTCAGATTGGAATTCTGTAAAAGTTGATGCAAGTACATAGATGGAAATTTCCTGTATATCAATTTCAGAGCCGAAGGAAGAAACAGTGACACGTGGAAAGTCGTACAAGTTAGCTCCACTGAACCAGTCCATAATTAGGTCAGTGTAGGAGATTGGGCATAATTTTGTCTTCAAGAATCCAAATCAGGTTAGACCTGTGGAATTCGAAAGAAGATTCAGAGGGCTATCTTAGGGTCTAATTTCATATATTGAAGATCTGAAATCACAAAGATAATTCAGTTTCAATATCAAGCTCCTCAAAATCAAGAAAAAGGTGTGTAGTTTTTTTTTTCAAATTGCATAAGTCTTGCTTGAAAAAATAGTTTTAAGTGATTCCAAAGACCTATTGAGCATAGATATGAGTATTGGGTTCTAAAATGCCTCCTAAAAAGAATTCAACACCCATTAAGCCCTCAGAGTACTCTAATGTGACTCATGAAGATGAAGAATTGCAACATGATCTATCAAAATTACCAGAGCAAGTGCCCCAAATTTCGCTCTCGCAAAGAGTAACAAAAAATGAAATGGAAGTTCTGAAGAAAGGTGTGGAAGAGAAGATGGATGGTTTGAAGAATAATATGGATGGTTTTAAGAAAGGTTTGGAAGCTAAGATGGATGGCATTGAAGCTGGCATGGAAGCTAAGATGGATGACATGGAAGAAAAAATTAAAGACAACATGGAAAACATGAAGAATGATCTAAAAGAAAACATGGAAGGTTTGACAAATTTGATACAAGAAATGTTTCCTTATGGCGAAAAGATAGTAGAGGAAACTCATGATGAGAATAAAATAATTGTTAATTGTGATTTCATAAACTCTAATGCTGGATGGAAGAACCACCATATTCCAAAAATGGGTATGAGGAATTTTGATGGCAAGGATCCCGTAACATGGATACTATAGATGGATCAATATTTTGATCTCAATAATGTGCAAAACACACAAAAGGTACACATTGCAACTTTACATTTAGAGCAAAATACATTTGTATGGTATCGATGGCTTTGCTCCCGTAAAAAAATTGTCACTTTGTCAATTTTTACGGAGGAAATGATAGCACATTATGAGGATACAAAGAGCAATACCTTCTTTAGCCAATTGATAAATCTCAAACAAAAGGGTTCAGTGGGAGAGCACATTGAGGACTTCCAAAAATTGAATATAAGGTTAACTGATATTCTAGAGGAACATAGGTTTGATGTCTTCATAGGGACTTTAAAGGATAACATCCAATATGAAGTCCTCGTTTGGGAACCTGATTCATTGGAGAAGGCATTCGGGTTGGCAAGAAAATTTGAATGTAAAATTATGGCGACAAGGAATCCTACCACTCACATCTATAAAGATGGAAGTGTTGCTACTCCTAGACTTCCACAACCTACAAGGTTGACACCATAGTAATTGGAAGAAAAAAGAGCAAAAGGGCTTTGCTACAGTTGAGATAGCAAATACACTAAAGGTCATAAGTGTGCTGAGAAGAAATTATTTTACATAGATTATGAAGAGAAGGAAGAAAATGAACAAGAAACTTCAAAAGAAGAGAATATACACCAGGAACCAACCCTAGAAGAAGAAGAAATGAGTCTAACCATATCGTATAATGCATTGGCAAGAATTACCACTCCTCAAACTCTTAATATAGAAGGACAGATCAAGAAGAAAAAGGTAATAGTGCTAATTGATTCAGGTAGCACTCATAATTTTATTCATTGTAAGGTAGCCAAGGAATTGAATTGTTTCCTATACCCAACACCAGAATGTCAAGTGATGGTTACATGTTAGGTCCCTATATTACTAGTATAGTCCCTTATTGTTGTTAGTGTAACCCCCTTATTGTTATTATTGTACCCCTGTAACCCCCATATTGTTATTATTGTGCCCTTAAATTATTATTGTTAGGTCGGCTAGGATTACATTTTGGCCTCACTAGGATTACATTGTGGCCCCATGGACTCCTATATATAGAAAGGAGGTTTTTTGATTTGTATCATCTAGGAATTTTTCATTCATGTAATGTATTTGAGGTTTCCCCATCGAAGTGGCTTTTTTCTAAGGCATTGATATCTCTTTTATTTTATTTTTGGATCTGGTTTCACAACATTTGGTATCAGAGCTTTGGCTTCTAGGGTTTCACTGCTCCAAACAGGTCATCGTGGAATTTATGCTATAACTATTTTTCTACAAATGTTCAGAAGCTGAAATTTTTAGAGTGTGAAGCCAAAATCCTGAGGAACATTGTCGTAAAATTGTAGAGTTTGGTTCACAATATTTACAGAGATATGATCTATGTAAGTTAGGGCTTTTTGCAGGCTCCTGAATTTCACTTAAAAGGTCATCACGGAAGTTTCGCTATAACTTTGTTTCTACGAAGGTTCAGAAGCTGAAATTTTTAGAGCATGAAGCTACAATTGGGAGGAACATCATCGCACAATTTCAGAGCTTTGTTTGCAATATTTTCGGAGATATGATCTGTGGAAGTTAGGTCTTTTTCAGGCTCCCAAATTTCATCTCAAAGAAGTGATCGTGGGAAAAGCTTCATGACTCTCTCTCTGAGCATCATATTGGAATTCTATAAAACGTTACTGGAAGTACACGGACTTTAGTTTTTTGTCTATAAAGTTCAGAGCCAAAGGAGCAAACAGTGACATGTGGCAAGTCGTACAAGTTCTCTCTACTGAACTAGTCCAAATTAGGTCATTGTGGGAGATTGGACATAACTTTGCCTTGAAGAATCCAAATCAAGTCAAACCTGTGGCATTTGAAAGAAGCTTCATAGGAATACTACAGGGCCAAATTTCAGATATTTATGATCTGCAAGTATAGAGATAAGTCAATTTCAATATCAAGCTCTTCAAAAACAAGTAAAAGGTGTGTAATTTTTTTTCTGAATTGCATAAGTCTTGTTTGAAGAATCAATTTGAATTGATTCCAAGGGTATATTGTAGAACAGATATCAGTATTAGATTCTAAAATGGCCCCTAAAAGTAATTAAACACCCATTAAGCCTTTAGAAGGCTCTACTATGACTCATGAAGACGAAGAATGGCAACATGACATATCAAAATTACAAGAGCAAGTGCAAAAAAATTTGCTCTCGCAAAGAGCAACAAAAAATGACATGGAAGTTTTGAAGAAAGGCGTGGAATCTAAGATGGATGGTTTGAAGAATGGAATGGAAGCTAATATGGATGGCATGGAAGCTGCCATGGAATCTAAGATGGATGACATGGAAGCTAAGATGGAAAACATGAATAATGATCTAAAAGCGGACATGGAAGGTTTGAAAAAGTTGATACAAGAAATGTTTCCTAATGGTGAAAAGATAGTAGAGGAAACTCACGATGAGAAAAAAATAAATGTTAATCGTGACTTCATAAACTCTAATTTTGGAGGGAAGAACCACCATATTCCAAAAATGGATATGAGGAAGTTTGATGGAAATGATCCTATAACATGGATACTACAGATGGAGCAATATTTTGATCTCAATAATGTGCAAAAAACACAAAAGGTACACATTGTAACTTTACATTTAGAACAAAATACATTTGTATGGTATCGATGGTTTTGCTCCCGTAAAAAAATTGTCACTTGGTCAATTTTTACAGAGGAAACGATAGCACATTATGAGGATACAAAGAGCAACACTTTCTTTAGACAATTGAGAAATTTCAAACAAAAGTGTTCAGTGGGGGAGCACATTGAGGACTTCCAAAAACTGAATATAAGGGTAACATATATTCCAGAGGAACATAGGATTGATCTCTTCATAGGTACTTTGAAGGATAACATCCAACATAAAGTTCGCGTTTTGGAACCTGATTCATTGGAGAAGGCATTCAGGTTGGCAAGAAAAATTGAATGTAAAATTATGGCAACAAGGAAGCCTAACACTCACTTCTGTAAAGATGGAAGTGTTGCTACTCCTATATTTCTACAACCTACAAGGTTGACACCACAGCAATTGGAATAAAAAAGAGCAAAAGGGCTTTCAGACAGTTGTGATAGCAAATACACTAAAGGTCATAAGTGTGTTGAGAAGAAATTATTTTACATAGATTGTGAAGAGGAAGAAGAAAATGAACAAGAATCTTCAAAAGAAGAGGATATACACCATGAACCAACCCTAGAAGAGGAAGAAATGAGTCTAAACATATTGTGTAATGCATTTGCAGGAATTACCATTCCTCAAACTCTCAAGATAGAAGGACATATCAAGAAGAGAAAGGTAATAGTGTTGATTGATTCAGGTGGTACCCATAATTTTATTCATTGTAAGGTAGCCAAGGAATTGAATTGTTTCCTATACCCATCACCAGAATGTCAAGTGATGGTTGCAAATGGAGGAACTATAAATTGCTCTGGAAAATGCCATAATATCAAGCTAACCATGGGGGAATATGTATTGAATAGTCCAATGCTTTCCATTCCTATGGGAGGTGCTGATGTTGTACTAGGATTACAATGGTTACAATCTTTGGGGACGGTAGCTTTCAATTTTCAAGAAATTTTCTTGAAATTTTTTCAGAAGGAAAGGAAGTCGAATTACGGGGTATTACAGGGAAGCCGGGAAAGATAATAAGCTCTAATGTCATGAAAAATCTTCTAAATAAATAACAACAAGGTGTAATTGAACAATTATGCTCACTAGAAGTTCCAACATCAAAATCGTTTATTTCTGCAGATATCCAAAAAGTGTTGGACAATCATTCCAAGGTGTTTGAAACTCCCAAAGGACTCCCACCTATTCGTGATCATGATCATGCTATTCATTTGATTCCAGGAAGTGTTCCTCCAAACAATAGGCCTTATAGATATCATTATGTCCAAAACAGTGAAATTGAACATATGATTGCAAAAATGTTAGAGGCGGGTATAATTCAACCTAGTCAAAGTTCTTTCTCTGCTCCTGTAGTATTGGTACACAAGAAGGATGGATCATGGCGCATGTGTCCGGATTATAGGGAGCTCAATAAGCCACCATTAAAGATAAATTTCCATTCCCCGTCGATTGATGAATTATCGATGAATTACATGGAGCAATTGTATTTACCAAGTTGGAGCAATTATCGCCAAAGAACTATGGTCCTTACAAGGTGTTGCAAAAGATTGGTACTATGGCATACAAATTGGAGCTTCCTGCTTCTTCACGAGTGCATCCAATTTTCCATGTTTCATGTTTAAAGAAGGTTATAGGTGAAAATCTTCCAGTTCAAACAATATTGCCAGAACTTGATGAGGAAGGAAAAATCATATTGGAACCTGAAGCGGTCACGGAAACAAGAACTTGACAGCTACGTAAGCGATCAATTTCAGAGCATCTCATCAAGTGGAAGAACTTACCCACTGAAGATTCTACATGGGAGGATGAGAATTTTATACAGAAGCACCCAGAGCTACTCAAGCATTGAGGACAACACTTGTTTGAAGGAGAGGGGCATGTTAGGTCCCTATATTACTAGTATAGTCCCTTATTGTTGTTAGTGTAACCCACTTATTGTTATGATTATACCCTTGTAACCCCCATATTGTTATTATTGTGCCCTTAAATTATTATTGTTAGGTCGGCTAGGATTACATTGTGGCCCCACTAGGATTACATTATGGCCCCATGGAATCCTATATATAGAAAGGAGGTTTTGTAATTTGTATCATCCAAGAATTGTTCTTTCATGTAATGTATTGGAGGTTGCCCCCTTGAAGTGGCTTATTTCTAAGGCGTTGATATCTCTTTTCTTCTATTTTTGGAGCTAGTTTCACAACATTGCAAATGGAGGAATAATAAATTACTCTGGAAAATGCCATAATATCAAGCTAGCCATGGGGGAATATGTATTGAATAGTCCAGTTCTTTCCATTCCAATGGGAGGTGTTGATGTTGTACTAGGAGTACAATGGTTACAATCTTTGGGGACGACAGCTTTTAATTTTCAAGAAATTTTCTTGAAATTTTTTTCGGAAGGAAAGGAAATCAAATTACTGGGTATCGCAGGGAAGCTAGGAAAGATAATAAGCTCTAATGTCATGACAAAGCTTCTAAAGAAAGAACAATGAGGCATAATTAAACAATTATTCTCACTAGAAGTTCCAACATCAAAATCATATATTTCTTCAAATCTCCAAAAAGTCTTGGACAATCATTCCAAGGTGTTTGAAACTCTCAAAGGACTCCCACCTATTCGTGATCATGATCATGTTATTCATTTGATTGCAGAAATTTTTCCTCCAAACATTAGGCCTTACAGATATCCTTATGTCCAAAAGAGCAAAATTGAACGTATGATTATAGAAATGTTATAGGTTGGTATAATTCAACCTAGTCAAAGTTATTTCTCTGCTCCAGTAGTATTGGTGCACAAGAAGGATGGATCATGGTGTATGTGTCCAAATTATAGGGAGCTCAATAAGCTCAATATTAATGATAAATTTCCCATTTCTGTGATTGATGAATTATTGGTTGTTAGATGGAGCAATTTATTTTACTAAGTTGGATCTTTGTTCAGGATATCATCAAATTAGAATGAAGACTGAAGATATTCTGAAAACAACATTTCAAACTCATGAGGGTCATTATGGATTTTTGGTCATGCCGATTGGCCTTACCAATGCACCTTCAGTTGGGGTTCCCATGTTTTGGCCAGATTGGCAAGACCAAAAGATGAGTCAACATCATAACCACTTTGGGGCCCTAGGATCTAGCCCTCCTGGACCCGGAGAGGGATCTCTCCATAAATACAAATAATGGTATACCTTTGAAAGCTCAAAATGAGATGTTAGGCTAGTTATGAAGCACAAAAAGGGGGGTTTTAAATGATTTGGTTGGTTGGTTGCTGGGTTGGTCATGAGATCATAGACTGAGAAAGTAATGGGAAGAAAGGAACAAGACATCAGGATGCTTCAACAAAGAGGATAGGTCAAGAAAGTGCCATCCATTGGGCTATGGAGTCATGAAAGAGAATTACTTGCAAAAACTAGCCAAAGCTTTCAGAGGGCAAGTCATCTACACTAAAGGATATATTTAGATAGATGGTGGGATGGAACATTAAGGATTGAAAGTGAAAGAAGGAAAACAACCCAATTTCTGTCTATAGATTAGGTCAGAGGTCATTTAACTCCAGACCTGCTTGGATATACTCAAAGACAGCTTTCAAAGGAGGAACAAAGGGGCAGCTTATAGATCGGACCAAAGGTCATTTAACTCCAGGTCAGGTTTAGCATGCTCCAAGGGAAAACATAGATAAGTTTAACAGAGCCAGGGTCTATAGATCAGAGAAGGACTTTGAACCTTCAATGCTTTGACACCAACAAGAGATCTTAGAAAGGCTAGCTGGTCGCACAAGGATCCTAGTGGATAGGGCTATCTCTAATCCCCAGTGTTCCCAAATCTTCCAGCTTAAACCCAACAAGAACAACTAAACATAGATTTCATTAATTCATACATCAGCTAGTAGGCAATGGCATCCACTACATTGGTTAAATTAACTGAAATCAAACCTCATATAACACATACAGCAAAAAAAATTTAAGGCAAGGAGAGCGGAGACATAGGGTACCTAACAAGGGTAAATCCTATGCCATATTTCTGATGCAAGCTAACAGAAAATGAAACAGTATGAAAATGTAATAAACAGTGTTAGAAAAACATCACCAATAGTAATAGACCAGGATCCTGTGAAATGTGCTTGATTAATTGATGCAAAACCAGTCACATACACTGAGCTTAATGGTTGTTACAATCCAAACTTCTCCTCCCAGCCTACTACATACAAACTACTTCTCTACTCTCTCCCAAACTGTTCTAACAGTCAAAACTGAATCCCTCGAACTACAACAACAGCAGCCGAACAACAACCACAACAATATGTTCTCGAGGATTCTTATAGGAGAAAAGAATAACAGGAGTAGATGTAAACTTAAATGCAGCATTAAACTCTGAAGCAGCAGGAGGGCCGAGGCTCAATCCCCTTTTAAATTCTGGGCATTAATCTCTGGTACTCTTTGGGTGATGGAGTGGTCTTCATCGGGTTTCCATTTACCCCAGGTATGTCTCTGGTGTACTGAACAAAATGCAGAACGATGAAGCTAGGGTCTTCCATATTGTATAACTAATGCACTGGCAGCATAGGACTGTTGTTAGGGCTGGAAAATCTCTCTAGAACACGGCATAGGATACAACAATATGGATATTGTGTCCTTTTATGGAAGAACGTACTGTTGATATGAAAACCATGATACTATTATATTTCTGTGCATCAGACCTTTTGATTGATCCTCAGGGTCTTAGATTCTGGTGCCTTGCCTTAGAATAATTGGATTAAGGCTCATAAATTGCAATTTCAGGCCTTAAACACTATGTTTTTCCACTGATACTCTTTTCCGATTTCTCGTTTGCCTCTGACTGCGCAATCTATTAATGGCTCTGGAGAGGATTTGCAGAGCTTTAACTGCGTTCTTTGAATGCACATCCTGTCACGGGTCCTTCCCAGGCTTTTCTTCATAAATTTAACCCCTGAAAATGGTCCTTTCCTGTGTTCTCTGTCACTGTGATAGGGACTGTGAGCTATGGTAGTTTTCACCACCCGAAAACCTACAAAACACAAAAAACTGTCAAGAAAAACACATATGGAGGTGGGTGGCGTGGATGACTGTGAATATGGAAATGCAGCATGGATGAAGGATGATGAATGTAGCGGAAACCGTGGAGGAAAACCATTGAATAGAGGGAGAGGCATGGGAAGACGACGAGATGGAAATTTTAACGTAAAACATTAAAATTTGACCTTGGAATGAATATATATAGGAAACGGACGAAAACACGACGACAGCATGTGGAATGGGTGACGTGGCAGGATCGGGTCAATGGCGGGCGAGCATTGAATCTGGACCGTCCGATCTCAGGAGGAAATCGATGGTGGGAAACGTAGCGGAGGGCAACAGACAGTGGGCCAGGGGTACGGATGCCTCGGTTAACTCCCACGCAACTTCGGGGCGCGAGGACCGTTGCATGGACGAACGCAGATCGGACGATGGATAGCAATATCACGCTGCGTATGTGGACAAACGATAACATGTGATGGAGGGGCGGTTTTGAAATAGTGTCCCTGCCACGCGTCGCGTGATGAGTGGAATCGCTGGCCAATCGGAAAATACCGCCCACCTCTCAAAGGCGGTGCGATAGATACCGCTGGTTTCTAAATAGTGTGCGGGCATTGGGGCCACCGGGGCGGAGGGAATATGGACCGTCGGATTTGCGGGTTGAAAGGACGGCTGCGATGAGATCGGAGGAGCGAATGGGGAAATGATGGGCGCATTGCGAAACAACACTGACCGTCATATCTTACATAGATCAACGGCTGAGATTATTTCAAAGGTCGACAGACAATTTCACCATCGCATCGAAACTTTTGTATTTACAAAGGATATGGGCGCATATGAAACCCCCAATTACGATAAGTGCTTTATGACTAACGCTCCGTCTTAGCGCTCGAGTGCATGGAGGGAAAGTGGTTAGGGGCTGGGCCGAAAGGGGCTAGGCCTTAATATAAAGTGAAAAGTGGGTTTTTGCCCCTTTTAATGCATTTTGAGGTTGGGAAAGGGTAACGATAGGGGGAAAATGGGGAAATTGGACCAAACAAGGGGAACTTATAGGATTTAGAGGGGATTTTGGGAGGATTTAGAAGGTATAAAGGGAAACTTTAACAAAGGGGAATAAGGGTTGAAACGGGATATTTTGCAGGGATACAAGGGATAAATATAGGCCTTTTGGAGAAAAATTTATTGCAATTAGAGAGGCTTTATAATGGGAATCAGCAAAAGGGATTTATCAAAGGAAAAGGCATAGGAGACTTCAAGGATGATGTGTTTTCAAAGGAAATGCATTCCTTGAAGGCTCAGAAACATTTTAGCCCCCTGTTTTCTTGTCAAATATTTATAAGGGGGCTAACAGTGGCTCCACATGGGGATGGCTTCTTCTTGAAGGAGTCAAGAATTCAGAAAATAAATCTTTGGTGTAGGCTAGATGCCTGGTACTTGACTCATTCTTTACTCTCTTGGATCAGCTGCCACAAATTGTGAAGACATCAAATCAGCAGAAAATTCTCAAATAATCTACCTACCCATCCTACAATCCTAACATTTTTTCTTCTAGGGTGCATTTGAACTAGCAGACCCTTTACATCATTTATTTTTTACAACAAGAAAATAAACCTATTCTACTTCTACCCTTATTACTCCATGAGACCAGATTAAACTGTTGGTCTCATAGTTTCTCTACATAATCTAGTATCTGCTAGGATTAAACTGTCTAGCAGATTTCTTCTCTACATTCTAAGACAGAAATTGAAAACATTCAACCCAGGATTAGATTGTCTGACTTGCTGGACTTTGCAAAAATTAAAACAACTAACTACATGCTCACAGACTGAGCCTTATTGAGCTTTTCCTACCTACCCTACTCTAACTATAATATTTACAAGTCTAGCTTACAAACATTGTCTTCCAATGCAACCAGTCCATCAAGTGATCCCATGACTGGTCTTTCTTGCTCAAATCCTTCAGCATGTTGGATAGGTAGGGCAACTCCCACTCTTTTTTTTCAATAACAATAGCTTTGAAAATTTTTCTTTCTGTTTGTAACATGCTGCTAAAAAGGACCCTTGATCCTTCTTCAAATGTGTGCAGGAAATGTACATAAGGATCATGAAATGATACCTGGTTATGAATATCTGGTAGGCAGGCTTCAACCAGGATTTCCTCATCTTCCACTGGATCAAGAATAAGACTCTCTTGAGAAAGAGAATCTCCCTCATCTTCTTCATTTTTTGAACTGGAGGACTCATCATATACGGTAGTGTTGTCCTCTTGGAGCTCTGATATATTCTGCTCTGGTGGGCTGAGCTCTGTGAAAAGATCTAAGTATTCTTGAGCAGTGGTTTGTTCCATTGCTTCCCCTTTTTCAAGAGAAGGCTCATTGCTTTCAAACTGCTCAAAGATCTCTTCCTTGTTTTCCTCTTCATCTTCTGAGATGAAAGGCTGCTGACCTCCAACCATGTGAAAACCATTACTGATGAGTTGTAATGGAGTGAAGCAAAGATCTAGAGATCCTTCACTCCCTTCTGCACTCTTAAAGCTTTCTTCATCAGTATCATAAATAGCCTGCATTGGCTCATTACTCTCTGGAAGTAAAGGGAACTGATTTTCCTCCCATAAATCTACTAATGATGACTCTGTGAGATCATCTTTTGTTTGGAGAACATCATCATCAGATAGATAAAAAATAGGAAAATCATGAATATAAGTAATGCTACCAACCGGACATACTGGATTATCAGCAGATTTTTCTTCACTCTGATTTACATGTGAGCTTTCCAACTTTGTACAACAAAGCTCATCAGATGAATGGACAAGTATGTCTGAACTATAAAAAAATTTAGAGGTTGGCTGTCTATTGATGATCTGATCTATTTCTTCTTCTGTCAAAGGGGAAGATGGTCTTCTCTGTTTCCTTTGAAGACTGGATTTGAGGCAGGATGTCATCTTGAGCCTCAACTACAAGGGATGATAAATCAGCATCTGAGTTTTCAGGAATATCTTGAGGAATGTCTATGGTTTCTTGACTTTTTTCTTCCTCAGCTGGTTCATCCATGTTCTTGTGATAGCTAGGATGCATAAGAAAATCTTGAATGGCTGTTAACAGATCTTCAGGATGCATATTAACCAAATCCTCATCAATACCTAATAGGTACTGTATGATATTCTGAGATTGATCACAACAATCCCATGATAAGGATGGAGAGTTTCCTTTATAATTCTTGTAAAATACTTGGTGCATGTCCTTTAAAGAAAACAAACTCCGAGGTTCTAACCATTCATACCAGACCCTAGCTTTTCCTTCTAATGTTGCCATGAACATTTTCATTAGGCAGTCTTCATGCCATTAAACTTTAAATTTCCACACATGTATATGAAACTTGATGAGATGTAGCAAAGGGTCATCAACGTTTTCACCCTGAAAGATAGGCAGGTTTTTTAACCAGTCCACTTTAGGAATTTTGTGCGGGAATCCAGGGATATGCTTGCTACTCATTGGGGCATATCTTCTCTGTATGCGTGGAAGCATGTTTTTAAATCAGAAAGAGGTCATTGTATCTGTTCAACCAGTTCAGAGTCTTCTACCAGTGGAGTCATTTGGTCTTTTGGGAGTTATGGAGTGTGGAGTCACCAAGTGGATGTATATGAATGTTTGAAGCAGGCTGTTGTCCACCATCAACAATTGAATGCCAATCTAACCAGAGATTGTAGGTTTCTGAGGCTCTTATGATGTATTATGGTGAGTAATACTCAGAATGTTCCCCAATGGAGTCGCCATTATGTTGGTGACGACAATGGGAGGCAGAAAAATGTTAACAGTTATAGGCTCTCAGATTTTTTCCCCAGCGGAGTCGCCATTATGTTGGGGTTCCCATGTTTTGGCCAGATTGGCAAGACCAAAAGATGAGACAACGTCATAACCACTTTGGGGCCCTAGGATCTAGCCCTCCTGGACCCGGAGAGGGATCTCTCCATAAATACAAAGAATGGTATACCTTTGAAAGCTCAAAATGAGATGTTAGGCAAGTTATGAAGCACAAAAGGGGGGTTTTAAATGATTTGGTTGGTTGGTTGTTGGGTTGGTCATGAGATCATAGACTAAGAAAGTAATGGGAAGAAAGGAACAAGACAGCAGGATGCTTCAACAAAGAGGATAGGTCAAGAAAGTTCCATCCATTGGGCTATGGAGTCATGAAAGGGAATTACTTGCAACAACTAGCCAAAGCTTTCAGAGGGCAATTCATCTACACTAAAGGATCTTTTTAGATAGATGGTGGGATGGAACATTAAGGATTGAAATTGAAAGAAGAAAAACAACCCAATTTCTGTCTATAGATCAGGTCAGAGGTCATTTAACTCCAGACCTGCTTGGACATAGTCAAAGGCATCTTTCAAAGGAGGAACAAAGGGGCAGATTATAGATCGGACCAGAGGTCATTTAACTCCAGGTCAACTTTAGCATGCTCTAAGGGAAAAAATAGATAATTTTAATAGAGCCAGGGACTATATATTAGAGAAGGACTTTGAACCTTCAATGCTTTGACACCAGCAAGAGATCTTAGAAATGCCAGCTGGTCGCACAAGGATCCTAGTGGATAGGGCTAACTCTAATCCCCAGTGTTCCCAAATCTTCCAGCTTAAACCCAACAAGAACAACTAAAGATAGATTTCATTAATTCATACATCAGCTAGTAGGAAATGACATCCACTACACTGGTTAAATTAACTGAAATCAACCCTCATATAACACATACAGCAGAAAACATTTAAGGCAAGGAGAGCAGAGACATAGGGTACCTAACAAGGGTAAATCCTATGCCATATTTATGATGCAAGCCAGCAGAAAATGAAACTGTATGAAAATGTAATAAACAGTGTTAGAAAAACATCACCAATAGTAATAGACCAGGATCCTATGAAATTTGCTTGGTTAATTGATGCAAAACCAATCACATACACTAAGCTCAATGGTTGTTACAATCCAAACTTCTCCTCCCAGCCTACTACATACAAAATACTTCGCTAATCTCTCCTAAACTGTTCTAACAGTCAAAACTGAATCCCTCTAACTACAATGGCAACAACCGAACAAAAACCACAACAATATGTTCTCGAGGATTCTTATAGGAGAAAATAATAACAGGAGTAGATGTAAACTTAAATGCAGCAATAAACTTTGAAGCAGCAGGAGGGCCGAGGCTCCATCCCCTTTTAAATTATGGGCATTAATCTCTGGTACTCTTTGGGTGATGGAGTGGTCTTCGTCGTGTTTCCATTTACCCCAGGTATGTCTTTGGTGTACTGAACAAAATGCAGAACGATGAAGCTAGGGTCTGCCATACTATATAACTAATGCACTGGCAGCATAGGACTGTTTTCAGGGCTAGAAAATCTCTCTAGAACATGGCATAGGATACAACAATATGGATATTGTGTCCTTTTATGGAAGAACATACTGTTGATATGAAAACCCTGATACTATTATATTTCTGTGCATCGGACCTTTTGATTGATCCTTGGGGTCTTAGATTCTGGTGCCTTGCCTTTGAATAATTGGATTAAGGCTCATAAATTGCAATGTCAGGCCTTAAACACTCTGTTTTTCCACTGATACTCTTTGCCGATTTCTCGTTTGCCTTTGACTGCGCAATTTGTGCTTTAATGGCTCTGGAGAGGCTTTGCAGAGCTTTAACTGCGTTCTTTGAATGCACATCCTATCACGACTCCTTCCCAGGCTTTTCTTCATAAATTCAACCCCTCAAAATGGTCATTTCCTTTGTTCTCTGTCACTGTGACAGGGAATGTGAGCTATGGTGGTTTTCACCACCCGAAAACCTGCAAAACACGAAAAACTATCAAGAAAAACACGTATGGAGGTGGGTGGCACAGATGATTGTGAAGATGGCAACGCGGCATGGATGAAGGACGATGAATACAGCGACAACCGTGGAGGAGAACCATCGAACAGAGGGAGATGCATGGGAAGATGACGAGATGGAAATTTTAACGTAAAACATTAAAATTTGACCTTGGAATGAATATATATAGGATACGGACGAAAACACGACGACAACACGTGGAACGAGTGACGTGGCAGGATCAAGTCAATGGCGGGTGAGCATTGAATCTGGACCATCTGATCTCAGGAGGAAATCGACAGTGGGAAATGTAGCGGAGGGTGACGGACAGTGGGCCAGGGGTATGGATGCCTCAGTTAACTCCTACGCAACTTCGAGGCGCGAGGACTGTTGGATGGACGAACGCAGATCGGACGGTGGATAGCGCTATTGCGCTAGGTCTATGGATGAACGATAATGCGTGATGGAGGGGCGGTTTTGAAATAGTGTCCCTGCCATGCGTCGCGTGATGAGTGGAATCGCTGACCCATCAGAAAATACCGCCCACCTCTCAAAGGCGGTGCGATAGATACCGCTGGTTTCTAAATAGTGCGCGGGCATGGGGGCCACCGAGGCGGAGGGAATCTGGACCGTCGGATTTGCGGGTTGAAAGGACGGCTGCGATGAGATCAGATGGGCGAATGGGGAAACGACGGGCGCATTTTGAAACAACGCTGACCGTCAGATCTTACACAGATCAACGGCTGAGATTATTTCAAAGGCCGACAAACAATTTCACCATCGCATCGGAACTTTTGTATTTACAAAGGATATGGGTGCATATGAAACCCTCGATTGTGATAAGCGCTTTATGACTAGCGCTCGGTCTTAGCGCTCGGGTGCATGGAGGGGAAGTGGTTAGGGGCTGGGCCGAAAGGGGCTAGGCCTTAATATAAAGTGAAAAGTGGGTTTTTGCCCCTTTTAATGCATTTTGAGGTTGGGAAAGGGTAACGGTAGGGGGAAAAAGGGGAAATTGGACCAAACAAGTGGAACTTGTAGGATTTAGAGGGGATTTTGGGAGGATTTAGAAGGTATAAATGGAAACTTTAACAAATAGGAATAAGGGTTGAAAAGGGACATTTTGCAGGGATACAAGGGATAAATATAGGCCTTTTGGAGCACAATTTATTGAAATCAGAGAGGATTTATAATGGGAATCAACAAAAGGGATTTATCAAAGGCAAAGGCACATGAGACTTCAAGGATGATGTGTTTTCAGAGGAAATGCATTCCTTGAAGGCTCAGAAACATTTTAGCCCCCTGTTTTCTAGTCAAAGATTTATAGGGGGGCTAACACCTTCTACATTTCAAGGGTTGATGAATTACATTTTCAAACCCTTCCTTAGAAAATTTATGCTAGTATTTTTTGATGATATACTAATCTACAACAAGTCTTGGAAGGATCATGTTCAACATGTTCATAGGGTGCTCAAACTATTAGAGGAGAAACAATTATATGAGAAAACATCCAAATCTTTCTTTGGAGTACAAGAGGTGGAATTTCTGGGTCATATTGTATCTCACAAGGGTGTTAAAGTAGACCCTAACAAAATTAAAGCCATTAAGGAATGGAAAGTCCCAACAACAATAAAGCAATTGCGTGGATTTCTCGGGTTAACAAGGTATTATCACAAGTTTGTTAAGAATTATGGGAGAATAGCAGCACCTCTAACGACATTATTGAAGAAAGATGCATTTTCATGGACTCTTGAAGCAACTAAGGCCTTTGAACATCTTAAAAATGAAATGTGCCTAACACCAATATTAGCTACGCTAGACTTCACAAAAACCTTTATTGCAGAATGTGATGCCTTAGGAAATGGAATTGGTCCTATTTTAATGCAAGAAGGAAGACCCATTGCTTTTGAAAGTCATCCAATCAAAGGAAATTATTTACAAAAGGCTATTTATGAGAGGGAAATGTTGGAAATACTACATGCACTAAAGAAATGGTGACCTTACCTAATGGGAAGACACTTACATGTAAAAACTGATCATGATATTCTTAAAAACTTTTTGGAACAAAGACTATATTCAGAAGAGCAGAAAAAATAGGTCACAAAGATGTTGGGTTATGACTTTGAAATCATCTACAAAAAAGGGAAGCTAAATGTTGTTGCAGATGCACTCTCAAGAAAGGATGAATAGGTGGAAGCATTACTTTGTGCCATTTATATTGTCCAACCAGATTGGATAACTGAAGCAAGGGATGGATGGAAAAAGGAGGAAGAAGTGTGGACACTCATTCAAAATTTGCAGCAAGATCCTAGTACATCTGATACATTTAGTTGGAAAAATGATTCCTTATGGTACAAAGATTGCTTATATATTTGCAAGAATTCCCAACTAAAACAAAATATTCTTTTGGAATTGCACACTTCTCCTTTAGGAGGACACTCAGGATTTTTAAAAAATTACCACAGGGTGAAGAAAGAATTTTATTGGGATGGCCTTAAATCTAATATTCAAAAGTTTGTGGCGGAATGCTTGGTTTTCCAGCAAAATAAAGTTGAGACAATTAAGACCCCGGGTCTTCTACAACCTTTATCCATTCCAAGTCAACGTTCAGAGAAGATTTCAATGGATTTTATCACACATTTACCTGAGTCCGAAGGAAAGAGTGTCATCATTGTGGTAGTTGACAGACTTACCATGTATGCACACTTTTGTGAATTATCTCATCCATTTAAAGCAAGTACAGTTGCTACTACATTTATGGAAACAATTCAAAATCTACATGGAAACCCGAAGATTATTGTAAGTGATAGAGATCACAATTTTAAAGGAAATTTTTGGACGGAATTATTTTCTTGTGTTATCACCGAAATAGGACCCTGATAGGCTGTTGATCAGACTATCTCAGTGTAACTATTTCAAACCAATATTTTAGCTAAGGCTTAGCCTCCTCAACCTGAGAGGGCTCTCTCAAGGTTTAATGATTTTGAATAAAGATGTAAATAGATGGCTAACTTTATGGTTTATGATTTTATAGGTTTGTTGGTCGAAAGATGGAGACTAGCTACCATTGGGCTATGGAGTCAGTGACAGGGATAAAGATAACAAAATAGCTCTTCTTATAAAACCGAGGCTTGTATATAATTCAATGAAAGAGTGACATATTCATGAAAGTCTCAATATCTTAAGGTTCAAAGGAAGTTAGAGCATGAGTGTATGAATTCTGAGTAATGATACCTCACAATATTGAAAGGAAAGTATTTAACAGAGATTTATCAAAGCTTAACACTTAAAGGAAGTTAGAGAATGAATGGCCATGAATTCTGAGTAATAAGAGTTAACACTATGGAAGTAAAACAATCAAAGATAGAAGATAAAACTCACTGAAGTACACTAATAATCTCAGCTTCAGAAAAGTTAAATTGCTTCTGTATATATCAACTCCTTCACAACATTTACAAAAGTAGTCATTTTCTATAACATTTTCCAACCTATAGGTTGAAGCTAACATCAGCATGTATACATTGGGAATTATGGAGTCAAAGTAGTCTAAAAAAATCAGTGAATCTAATTGACATGGAAGTGGAGGCATATTAGGGTTTTTAGTCATGAGACACACACTTGAAACATGTAAAAACACAGTCAGTCCATTTATAAAGGAAGTCAAAGCATCTTGAAGATGCGTTCTAAGTAATATAGATGAACATCACTGCAAATAAGATATATAAGAAGTACTGATAGAGTAGGAAAACACTAAACACCCCTTCTGAATCTCAAGTTGGTCAAATAGAAGCTCTCTGCATTAGCTAAAAACAGTCTTTTTACAATATGCACCCTTTTTGCCAAAAGGTCTTCAACCCCTGATGAATTCGACCTCATGCTTGATATATAGAATTTACAATATTGGATTCCATGATCCACCACTAGGATAATTCGAATTTCCTTTCTTGACACCTATTCTACCCATAAAACAGACTTTTAATTACAAAATGACAAGTAAACCTAAAACAGAGTCCTATTAAAAATAGGACTAAAACTCTTTAAACTCTATTCAAAACAACCTTATCTAGATTAAATTACATCATTTTCCAAGTGTATTCAACACATGGTCGAATTTGGACTATAGGCTTTAACTCTTCATAACCATATTTCTGTCCTCCACCAAAACACGAAACAGTCTCCTATTTTCTAGGCATAGGGTCCTTTGAACTCTTGAGACATTCTGGCCATCATAAATGCATAATTTCGAGGTCCTTTTGTTGTTATAAAATGAAATAAAACCCTACAAAATCCTCCCTAAGCTCCATCTGTCCAAAACCATCTCAAACTCTCCAAAATTCATATGAAAAAGTACAAAAAGACATCTTCAACAGTTGCAAGTTATTCCTGTTTTTTCCCTGAAAATTAGGTCTTGGGACGGAGCCTTTATCTTTTAATCCAAAATGCATTTTGAGAAATTGAAGGATTATTTTGGAGACCAATCTGTATTGAACAAAAACCTCTCTTTTTTTTTTTGAAATACCTCTCCTACTACCCAAACAATGTCTTTGAACAACATGTGTAAAACTGGAAAATTATAATTTTTGAAAATATGGCTTCAAATAAAGCCTTGTATCTCCCAAATGGTAACACTTGTGAAAAACGTGAGATAGGTTATTGTAGTTGGGGATTTTATGAAGAGAAACCTCCTTCAGAATGCCAAAAGACATTTTCTTGTGGTCAGAAACGGATCATGAAGTTGACTATTAAAAACAGAAAACAAAGTTTTTCTCTGAATGACTTTCAACAATTTCATAGTGCAAGTTGAGTGATCAATTTCTCCCACCTCATAATGAATTTGAAGAAATGGAAAGAAATTTTTTTAGTTCAGTATGTTAAGAAGAAAAACCTCTTTCAGTTTTCAAAAATGAGTTTTCAGTTGCTCAGTAACCCCTCTGGAAAAAGACTACTAAAAGCAGAAAAATAGGGTTTTTGATGAAAAAAAGGGTTGCTTCAGTGGTTTCATAGCGCACTACGAAAATAGCAGCGTTTTCGTAGCACAAAACATGATTTTTACACTGTCTGCGCTACGAAAACATGGATTTGTGGCTAATTCAAAAAAAAAATTCAAATGGTTTGAAATATGACTTCTAAAGAGGGTTGTGTGATCTTTAAGACATGAATAAGGTTGTTTAAGCTTTATTTGGACATAAAAATGAGACCTTAAGACCTTTAACCTATCACTTACCCAATTCATAAATGAAATGACTGAATACCTACTTGAAACCATGACCAAAGCAGAGTTGACACAATGATGGTTTTTTTTTTTTTTGAAAATTTAGGGTGTGATAACAGTGGCTCCACTAGGGATAGTGTGCCCCTGTGGTACACTAAGAACTGGTAACTCTAGTGCTACTATCCATCCTTTAGAGTAAAATTCTGAAATTTTTTCAAGCTTCTCCTCAAGCTTTAATAATTTTTGCAAGAAGGACTCAAACTGTACCTACTAAAAAAATGCTCAGTCAACCTTGAGCTTATTTGCACATACTCCTACCTACCCTAGCAGCTGCAATATCCATTTGTAGCTCAAGGAACATGAAACTTCCAATGAATCCAATCAATTGTATTTTCTGATATATGAAGCTCTTGACTGCACTTGAACCCAAAGTAATCATGATATTTTGATGACCAAGGTAGCTTAGAATGTATCTGAGCTTCATAATGAAAATAAAACTGAAATATTGGAGTTAAAATATCTTCCATGTATTTAGATATAGGGTCAAAGAAGACATGATTAGTTTTATGATCCTCATAACTTTCTGTAACTTTAGACAACTGATTCTCGACCACACAAGATTTCTTTTGTATGCTATACAACTGCTTTTCAAACTGGTTTTCAAAAACAATGTATTCTTCTTCAAACTCTAAGGAGAAAGGTGACAGCAACACCCCCTCCTTGTGTTCTAGCATGAACAACCCTTGAAAAAACTAATCTTGATCATGAAACCTATAAGGCTGAATTTGATCTTTTAGAACTTTAATATCTTTTTCACTGTTCTTTGCAGCTTCATCCATAAACTGAATCTTATCTTCTGACTTGCACTCAAATGATTTTAGATTAGAAGACAAGGATAAAGAAAAATTTTCATCTATTTCTTCATTAATATGATCATCATTCCATTGTTTGAAACCTTGAATTGAAGGAGAGTTTTCCACCAACTCGGTTCTGTCTATCCTTTCCTCCAAAAACATAAGCCAAAAGTCTGCAAATGACTTAATAGATCTGATAGGAAAACTTTCAATCCACTGTTTGCATTTCCTTTGAAATGAATCATAGAAAAAAATAATGCAAACATATTCATGTTTGACTCTAAGAAGCTCAGTAAAATCACAGAAATCTGATATATGCTTCAAAGTCAAACTCAAATATTCTCCATTGAATTTTGGGCCATTCCTTAAAAAATATGTATCCTTGGGAAAATGATTTGGGAAACCATGAATTCCTGAAAAATTTATGGATGCATACCTTGAAATAATAATGGCAGCATCTGAGTTCTTCATAACTCCAGTGGAATCACCATGAATCTATGAATTTTGAATTCTTCAACAATGGAGTCGCCAAGGTAGTTCTGCAGCCTCGAATAGATTATGGGCTCCTGCTACCTTCAAGAGTTCAGCTTATTGATTTTGGGAATGAGTAATCTTCAGGCTCCCGGCAGATGCACCAAAATGTTATCTCAAAATCAGACCCTGATAGGCTGCTGATCAAGAAGACTCTGAGTAACTATTTCAAACCAGACTTTTAGTTGAGGCTTAGCCTCCTCAACCTGAGAGGGCTCTCTCAATGGGTTTATGATTTTCACATAAGGATAAGATGGCTAACTCTATGAGTAAAATGGATAAAAATGGATAATTGGTTGTACTGCTAATCAACAAAAATCTATTGGGCTTATGGAGTCAAGTGTGTTTTCACAAAACATGAGTATCAGCTTCATATGGAAGTTAGGGCATTTCAGGGTTTAGATGCATCAACAGAACAGTAGGACAGAAAATAAACATAGTTCATGAACATATGAAGGAAGTTAGAGCCCCTTCAAAGAATTCTAAGTAACATACATTCATGCCACTGTAAGTAATTGAAAAAGGAAAACCATGAGAATATCAAACATCAATAACCCTTTATGAATCCTAAGTGATGAAACCAATATCTCTGTATTAATATAAAAGACACAGTTTCTGCTACAACAAAACAGTATGCTTGTTAATGAAAATTTCCAACCCTATGCAATTCGATTTCTTGTCTCTTATAGAGTTATCATGACATTTTTGGATTCTCTCCAAACACTTGAGAAAAATTTGAATTTGCTAGCTTGACACCTATCAACTGCTAAAAAAAACTTTTAATTACATCTGACAGTTAAATTGTCTGTTCTAGAGTCCTAATACAACTAGGATTAAAACTCTTTATTATAACTTAACAACCTTATCTAAACATTAAATCTTCTATCTAACAGCTGCTCCTCCTAAAATTCGACCTTGATGATGTCCATCTCCTTGCTGTTAGATTGTATTGATTTGCCTCTTATCTGCCCTGAAAGATAGGAACATGTTCCCTGCAAAATAGATATAGTGCTTCATTTATGTTTCTTCAAACCATCTGCTGACCAACTTGTGCTCAAAAACATGTGCAAATGTCTTATTAAACTCATGTGACTTCGCCCTTCCAGCTGTGCCCAAACCAAACTTTTGAAGGAGTGCCCAAAACTGTTAACATTTCTGCGCTACGAAACTATCTGTTGTTTTCGTAGCGCAGAACTTTACCTTTGAAAACTTCACTTGGAACCTTCATTTTCCTGTGTTTTTCCATTGGATCTTCACTTGTGATCTTTATACATTATTTAGCAGCGTCAAGGTTTTAAAAGCAAGCCTTTTCTCCCTTTGAAACCTTGCAAAATTATTCAAACTGCATCATACAGAAGTTTCGTAGCGCGCTACAAAACTGCTGTCCATGACACCTACAGAAATTTCGTAGCGCACTACGAAACTACTGTGTCTATCTTTTCACAGTTTTTTCCAAAATTTTAAGTTTCAAACCTTTACTGCCTTCCTTCCAGTTATATATAAGCTCTCATAATCAACAAAAATCAACTCTGAACTGCTTTCAAAAATGAAATCTTTCCACATAACCCCAAAAATGTCTTAGGAGATGTCACTTACTATTTACACACATTTTTGTTGCGGTTGATCTTCAGGCTTTGCTAGCTGTATCTCAAGATCTTCAACCTACCTTTTAAGCCTTCTATTATTAGCTCTTAGTTTGGTATTAACCATCCTTATGAACTTTTCTTCCTTGATTGCAAGGACTGTCCATATGTAGAATTGATCCTGACTGTTGATTGACTCAATGTTTGAAATCTTTTCTAGCTCCCACAGACCTTTCAACCTCTCAAAGTTTGACCTTTCTACAGCATGCATTCTCACTTTTTTCTTCAATTTATCAATTTCAATGTTTGCAAGTCTGAGTTTGTCTTTTACCTCCTCATAACTACTCTTTTCTCTCTGAGTATTAAAAACTCTGTTTCTGTCTTCTTCAAGCATTGAAGATGATATATTTATGGGTCCTTCAAAAAAATTTGCAACCTCACCTCCTGTTTGATCTATCTCCATGTCTGGCTACTGCAATTTCTTAGACTACCTAGTTAAGGGTTTTCTAGGCTTAAAGACAAACTCTGACACTTCATCCTCAAAATGTAATTTTTTGGATGTTTTCAATTTCAAATATATTGAGATGATGACGAGGTTTATGGATGTTTTTGCTTGGAGTTATGTTGATTTAAAGCAATATGATCCTTCCATTATTCAACATACTATTCCTATTAAAGACAATGAGAAACCATTCAAATAGAAGTTGAGGAGAATTAACCCCCTTCTCATACCATTGATTGAAAGGGAGATCAAGAAACTCTTTGATGCAAAAATCATTGTCCCAATCAGATTCTCCAATTGGCTTGCAAATTTGGTACCGGTTAGAAAGGAGAATGGAGAAATCAGAATTTGTATTGACTTCATAAATTTGAACAAAGCATCGTTAAAGGACAACTATCCTCTTCCCAATATGCATACAATTCTGAAAAATATTGTTGGTTCTCAAAGAATGTCAATGCTTGATGGTTTTTCAGGTTATAACCAGATTCTTGTACATCCGAATGATCAGGAGAAAACAACTTTCACAACACCATGGGGTACATTCATGTATGCCAAGATGCCTTTTGGTCTCATGAATGCAGGAGATACTTTTCAAAGAGCAATGGACATTGATTTTTCTGAGGAAAAGGATAGATCAGTGGTTGTTTATCTTGATGATATAACAATCTTTTCAAAGAAAGAAGAAGATCATTTGAAACACTTAGAAAAAATTCTGCTGAAATGCAGAAGGTTTGGCATTTCTCTTAATCCTACTAAAAGCATTTTTTCTTTAACTTCAGGAAAATTAATTGGTCATATCATTTATGAAGATGGAATTAGGATTGATCCTAATAGATTTAATGCAATTCAAAAGGTAGATTTTCCAAGAAGTAGGAAAGAGATTCAATCATTTCTTGGAAAAGTGAATTTTGTTAGACGTTTCATTCCTAACTTTGTTGAGATTGTCAAAGATATTGCAAGGATGTTAAATAAAGGAGCTGATATCAAATGGATAGATGAATTTAGAAGATCTTTTGATCAAATCAAGCAAGCACTCACACAAGCACCAGTGCTCATCATCCCAGATTTTTCCAAAGAATTTTTGGTTTTTACATTTGCTTCCAAAAACACAATTGCTGGAGTTTTGCTACAAAAAGGAAAGCAAGGTACTGAGCAGCATATTTCTTTCTTTAGTAAAACATTAGCTAATTCTGAGTTGAATTATAATATTCTAGAAAAACTAGCCTATGCTTTGGTGAAATCTATAAAAGATTTCAGAATTTATATTATGCATTCTCATGTCGTGGCATATGTTCCGAATGTTGTGGTTAAAGACATTCTAACTCAGGCAGATCCTGATGGTAAGAGGGGAAAATGGATCGCCAAACTGCTAGAATATGATATAGACATCAAACCAACCAAGTTGGTGAAAGGAAAAAGCTTGGCCAAACTAATGACTCAGTCAAATATGGATTGTCTTGATATAAATTTGAATGCAGAAATATCAAAAATTTCTGATGATGAAGAGGAAATGGTTGAAATTGAAGAGAAATATATCATTTTTGAGTGGCATAAAGATATGGATTTTGTTTTACAACATCACAAAGCTCCTGCTAATTTAACAAAGTCCAAAGCAAAGTTTGTAAAGTTGAAATCTTTAAGATATTTTGTATATGACAGAAATATGTTTTGCAAAGATACAGGAGGAATTTTGCTAAATTGTTTAACTGAAGAGGAGGATGATAAATTCATTGAATAATTTCATAAAGGAGAATGCAGAGGACACCATTATTGGAAGGCTACAGCAAATAAGATTCTCAGAGCATGATATTTTTGGCTAACAATGTTTAAAGACATCTATAAAATAATTGCTGCATGTCACGAATGCCAAAATTTTGAAGGAAGAATAAAGCTTGTACCTCTACCTCTGGTTCCTATATATGTGGAAGCTCCTTTTTAGCAGTGGGGGTTAGACTTTATTGGAGAGATACATCCATCATCATCAGGACAACATCGCTGGATTCTCATAGCAACGGACTACTTCACCAAATGGATAGAGGCAATACCAACAAGGCAAGCTAATGATTCTGTTATTATTTCTTTTCTAGAGAATAATATGTTGTCTAGATTTGGCTGTCCCATGAAGATTATAACAGATAATGCTCAAGCATTTAAGTCCAAGAAAATGATAAATTTCTGCTATCAATACCACATAACCCTTGGACATTCTACTACATATTATCCATAAGGGAATGGTCTTGTTGAATCATCAAATAAGAGCATTGTAAGAATTATCAAAAAGATATTGCAGGAGAATAAGAAAGCTTGGCACTTAAAGTTGAAGTATGCCTTATGAGCTGATAGGATTTGTACAAAGAGAACAATTGGAACTTCGCCATATGAATTAGTCTATGGGGCTGTAGTTTTTTTCCCAACATCACTTGGGGTGCCGGTTATGAAGTTAATTCAAGGACTTGAAGAAGAACTAAATGCCATCCAAAGGAGGATAAACCAGGTGATAGCATTGCAAGAAAAGAGAAATGAAGTCTATGACAGTCATCAGCATGTTCAAAAAAAAATTAAGAATACATTTGTTAGGAAGATCAAAGATGACAGTTTTCAGATTCATGACAAAGTGCTGAAATGGGAGGCCAAAATTGAGGAAAAGAGCAAGCATGGTAAGTTTGAGAATTTATGGAAGGGTCCTTTTCATATTGCTGGTTTTCATGGGAACAACACTTACATATTGCAGGAAATTGATGGAGGATCATATGCTGGAGGGCCTGTTAATGGCAAGTTCCTAAAGCATTATGTTTGTTGAAATATTATAAATCACTCATGACATTGTATATATTCATCTTTGTCAGTTTTTGCTAATAAATGACAAGTTGAAATAGAAATCTTAAGCCCGAGGAGAAGGCCCAACAGTTTGAATAAGATGCTTGTCAACAAAATTTCTTTTTTTATCAAAAAATGGATAGCACTGGAGCTGCGAGTTCTTAGTGTACCACAGGGGCACACTATCCCAAGTGGAGCCACTGTTATCACTATTAAAATTTTCTAAACTTGGTCAATTTATAGTTGCTCCTAAGTCATGGTATTAGATAGGATTTGAGTCATTTTTATGTTTTATAGGGTCTAAGCCATAGGTTACAAGTCTCATTTTATCACCAAATAAAGTTCATAAACCTTGCTTTACTCTTTAGAAGTCTCATACCACGTTTTGAAAACCATATTTTAAGTTTTTTTTTAATAAGCCACGAAACCACGTTTTCGTAGCGCGCTCAGTGTAAAAAATTTCTTCTGCGCTACGAAAACGCTAGTCTTTGTTGAAAATGCAGCAAGATGATGGAGCCTAGTGAAAAGAAGTCGCCTTCACTAGGTGGGCTCGCAGGCTATTTTTGGCGCAAAGTCTATTTTTAGACTATGTATATTTTTAGACATATGGAGCATGGTCCAGGGGTTGCAGTATGTTATTCTTGGATGATTGGTCGAGTTGGTAAAAATAGATGGACCTCTATTTTTAGACTTTTAGGTGGTTTCTATTTTTAGACTGCCGAGCTAAAAATAGAATAGTCAAATATTATTTACCCTTAATAATATTTAGACTCTAAACTCAAGCACTTCCACACACTTCGCTTGACCTCCTGAGGTGGGGTGGTGCAATGATATGAGGATTTATAATACCTCCATGTGCTTGGCTGAGCTACAATTGACTTCAAGACTCATGTAAGAGTTCTGTGGAGTTGATTGAGGAGCATGGGAGATGTGTCTGGTTAACTAGTTGAACTAGTTGTGATCAGTTTAACTGACGATTACACTAGAGATGAGTTGGGTGAATTAAATATTATTTAATTCACTGATATTAACTCATTATTCAACTAAATAACACATCAGTTTAACTCAGTGCATGGACAGTTCAATGAAGACAAGTGGAAGAGGTAGATGAAAGGGTGAGATCGACAGCAGTTGTACATAAGTTGTGCATGAGATTTGCACAATCAGTGGGATGAGAGTGCCAGTGATGATTGCGCTGTTCAATCAAGGTGAATTCGAACTTGGTTCAGCTACATTCACACTTTGGATTGCGCAGTAGAGGAGGCAGACTAGAGGAGGAGTTTTGAACCCGCGATCGGTTCAAACTGAGCTAGTTTTGTGTGTAGTTTTTGGAGACAGTACTGTGTACTTGTGAGGAGTATTATATTGTGTAAAACTACATGATTCTCATCCATTATATGATACATATAGCTGGGGGTTTTCAGCTATAAGCTTTCCCCATACATGTTGCGTTCTATGTGTGTGATTTGATGTTCTGTCGCTTTGTTTTTTATTCCGCATGTGACGATTAATGGTAGAAGCGATTATGTGTTATGCATGCAATTCGAATTGACGTATGATCAGGTTAATCGCAGCGAATAAACTTAATTTTTCAGCAAATTTCTACATGGTATCAGAGCGAAATTAATCGTCGAGATCTATTACGGTGATTGTTTATTATTTCCTCGGGCAGAGTCTGCATGCGGGCCAGGTAGCCTCCGGAATATTCATCCTTCCTTGTAAGGTGAAAGATCTGGTGAATGCCCGTGCAGTCAATCTCTGATTTGGAAATAGTTAGCTCTCAAGTGTAGATCGGAAGCGATCAAGTTTATCAACTCTTGGTGAAATTTGAATTTGCAGATTTGTGTTCTTGGTGCCGCGGCGAAAATGTCCTTCAACGGTTTGCGACTCGAATATGCTCTTGAAGGCAGTTCGAATTATGTTGCATGGAAGGACCGCATGGAGGCTGTATTGGATGATAATGGGCTGTTGGAATTCGTGGAGAAAGATGTTCCAAAGCCTACCCCTACTGATGCTGCTGTTGTGGAAGCATGGCAAAAGAAACAGGTGAAATGTCGAAGGATCTTGTTGGAGGGCGTTAAGGATCATATTGTATCTAGCCTGCATGGTAAAGCTACTCCATATTTAATGTGGAAAGCGCTGACAGATCTGTACCAGAGCAAGAGCGACCAAAGGAAACTGGCGCTCAAAGATAGACTGAGAAACATCAAGATGGAGAGAGGAGAAAGCATCCCCAAATACCTCACGAGGTTCACCCAATGTCGGGATGAACTGGGAAGTGTTGGTGTGACGGTGGATGATGAGGATCTGGTGAGTTTGGCGCTTCTTAGTTTGCCGAAGAGTTGGCATGCATACCAAGATAGTGTCAATGGTCGGGAAAAGTTGCCGGGATGGGAAAGACTGTGGTCTGATCTCGTGCAAGAGGAGATCCGGCGGAATACCAGAGATGGAGCTTCATCAAAGGGAGCTGATGAAGAAAACTGCGCTTTGGCTGCCAAAGCAAAGAAGGGGAAGAAGAAGTCTTCTCAATCCGGTGCTAAGGGTAAGCAGAAGCAAGACATGTCCAAGGTGAAGTGCTTCCACTGTCACCAGCACGGACATTGTGCCACGAACTGTCCGCAAAAGAAGAAAAACAAGAAGGCTGGCGGATCTGCATTTGGAGAGGCATTGGCCTCGCAGTTCGAGCTTGACTTTTCACTGATCGCATGCTTGGTTTCAAGTGTGATGGGATCGGTATGGTTCTTGGACAGTGGCGCATCATTCCACATGACTGGAGATCGGGAGTTGTTTTCAGATCTGGAAGACAAAGATCTGGGCATGCACATCGAGATGGGCGATGACGGTAGATACAGTGCGACTGGTATCGGTACCGTATCCTTTCAGAGGGAGTCTGGTAAACCCTTTGTCTTAAAGGATGTCATGCATGTACCTGGATTGAGGAAGAACCTGATTTCAGTAGCGATGTTGGAGGATAAGGGGTATGATGTGGTCTTCAGCAAAGGAAAAGCCTTCCTGCGCAGTAAGACTACTGGAGAGACCCGGATGATAGGGGTTCGAGTCAAGAACCTGTATCAGTTGCAAGTAGATGGCTGCGCAGCAATGGCATGCAAGGCGGGAGAAGTGGTGAGCCGGGATGATGAGGGCGAACTGTGGCACCGGAGATTGGGCCACCTTCACCATGGAGCCTTGAAGATACTGCAGCAGATTTCTACGGGACTTCCAAAGGGCACTCTTGCGCAGTCAGATCAGTGCAAGGGGTGTACCTTGGGGAAGTATGTGAAAGCCACCTTTCACGAGAAGGATAGTCGCGCCACGACGATCCTTGAGAGAGATCACACAGACGTGTGTGGTCCTTTCTCAGTTGCTTCGACAGCAAAGCACAGGTATTATGTGATCTTTGTTGATGATTTCTCTCGAAAGTGTTGGATCTTCCTCATGCAGAAGAAGAGCGATACATTCGCGAAGTTTTGTGAGTTTAAAGCACTGGTCGAGAAGGAGTCGGGGAAGAAGGTGATTGCTCTAAGGAGTGATAACGGTGGTGAATTCATCTCGGCTGAATTCAAGGAGTTCTGCAGCGCAGAAGGGATTCGGAGAGAGCTCATCGCACCCCATAACCCACAGCAGAACGGGGTGGTTGAGCGGAAGAATAGAACGATCATGGGTGCTGCACGGGCGATGTTGCATGATCAGGGCCTACCCCTTCACTTGTGGGCCGAGGCATGCAATACAGCAGTGTATGTGCAGAACCGTTGTCCTCACAAGGTTCTTGGCATGAGTACACCAGAGGAGGCTTATTCTGGCAAGAGGCCTGATGTTTCTCACTTGAGAATCTTTGGTTCTCCTGTCTACATGCATGTGACGAAGGATGCGAGAAGGAAGCTGGATCCAACTGCTGAGGTTGGAATATTTGTGGGGTACACCGATACACCTCATAACTATCGGGTGTATGTGCCAGACAGTCGCAAGACTGTTGTGCGACGAGATATAAAATTTCAGGAGGAGAAAGCCATGCAGTGTTCGCTTGAGAGGGAGCTACACTTGCATGCAGATGAGGAGCTGTTAGTTCCTAAGGAGGAGCTTCCGGATGTGGATCAGCCACAAGAGGAGGCTCAGGAGGTGGAAGAAACCACCCAGGCAGCGCCAACCATCAGAGGGCGCATGCGCACTACAGAAGCTGAGCGACTGGCTCGGGATGCAGAGAAGGTTGTAGGACCACCTACAGCACAGCGCAGACAGAGACAGTCACCGGATCGGGACACTGGATACATGGCTCTTGTGAGTCAATGTGTTGTGACGGAGCCATCCTCTTTTGAGGAAGCTGTGGAGGAACCCGCATGGGTTGATGCCATGATCGAAGAATATGATTCGATCATCAGGAACCGTGCATGGGAGATTGTCCCAAGACCGGTTGGGAAATCAGTTGTAGGTTCGCGATGGATCTACAAGGTGAAGCAGGCGGCTGACGGGAGTGTGGAGAAGTACAAGGCGAGATTTGTCTCCCGTGGCTTCTCACAGATCGAGGGGATTGACTATGAGGAGACTTTTGCACCTGTCGCAAGGTATTCCTCCATACGGACGATCCTTGCTCTCTCAGCGCAGATGGGGTGGCACATTCATCAGATGGATGTGAAGACTGCGTTCCTCAATGGAGTTATTGAGGAAGAGGTGTACATAGAGCAGCCTGAAGGTTTTGAGATCTTCAGCAGTGAGTCGCATGTGTGCCGACTCAAGAGAGCATTGTACGGGTTGAAGCAAGCACCTCGTGCTTGGTACACTCGGATAGACAGCTACTTCACCGGGCTTGGATTCTCCAAGAGTGAGGCGGATCCAAACCTGTACCAGATTGTGGTGGAGGGGAAGCTGTTGATCATCGTACCGTATGTAGATGATCTGATTTTGACTGGCGATGAGCAGTTGATACTTTCATGCAAGGAGGATCTTGCACGAGAGTTTGAGATGAAGGACTTGGGCATCCTTCATTATTTCCTGGGATTGGAGATTTGGCAGCGCAGCGGAGGACTGTTTGTTTCTCAGGGCAAGTATGCCCGGGAGATTCTGGAGAGGTTCAACATGCATGGCTGCAAGCCTGTTAATACCCCTCTTCCTGGTGGATGGAGGAAGGGAGATGCTACTTCGGAGGAGGTAGTGGATGCAACTGTCTTTCGACAGTTGGTGGGGTCGTTGATGTATCTGGTCAATACTCGACCCGACATATGCTATGCAGTTAACCAGCTTTCGCAAGCTATGGTTAGGCCTACCAAGCTCTTTTGGAAGGCTGGAAAGCATGTGTTGCGTTATATCAGTGGCACAGCGGGATATGGACTTTGGTACAGACAGGAGGATGGAGTGAAGCTTTGTGGCTTCACAGATGCAGATTGGGCAGGGAGCCCAATGGACCGGAAGAGCACATCTGGAGGGATCTTCAACATTGGGTCGACAGCAATTTTCTGGTACAGCAGGAAGCAGAGATCCGTAGCACTCAGTTCAGCAGAGGCCGAGTACATGGCAGCAAGCTTGGCTGCATGTGAGGCGATTTGGATGAGGAAGATCCTGGTCGGCTTGTTCGGGTTGCAGTTGGAGCCTACAGTGATTTACTGTGATAACCAGAGCTGCATCAAGCTCTCGGTTAATCCAGTTTTTCATGATAGGTCCAAACACATTGACATCAGGTACCATCACATCAGAGACTGTGTTCAGCGGAGGATCATGTTGTTGTCCTACATTCCGACGGAGGATCAGGATGCTGACATTCTGACGAAGGCGCTCACTAGGAGAAAATTCGAGTTTCACAGAGGCAGGATAGGGGTTGCAGACAATCCATATCTTGCTGAGAGGGAGTGTTGAAAATGCAGCAAGATGATGGAGCCTAGTGAAAAGAAGTCGCCTTCACTAGGTGGGCCCGCAGGCTATTTTTGGCGCAGAGTCTATTTTTAGACTATGTCTATTTTTAGACATATGGAGCATGGTCCAGGGGTTGCAGTATGTTATTCTTGGATGATTGGTCGAGTTGGTAAAAATAGATGGACCTCTATTTTTAGACTTTCAAGTGGTTTCTATTTTTAGACTGCCGAGCTAAAAATAGAATAGTCAAATATTATTTACCCTTAATAATATTTGGACTCTAAACTTCAGTTTACTCTCTTGCGACACTTCAGTTTGACCCCCGGAGGTGGGGCATGCAGCTGACATGAGGATTTACGCTATTCCCATGTGTTTGGTTGAGCTAATGCGTGATTGACTTCAGTTAGACTCATGTGGCAGAGTTCTGGTGGAGTTGATTGAGGAGTTGATGGAGATGGTGTTCCGGTTAACTAGTTGAACTAGTTGTGATCAGTTTAACTGACGATCACACTAGAGATGAGTTGGGTGAATTAAATATTATTTAATTCACTGATATTAACTCGTTATTCAACTAAAGAACACATCAGTTTAACTCAGTGCATGGACAGTTCAGTGAAGACAAGTGGAAGAGGTAGATGAAAGTGTGAGATCGACAACAGTTGTACATAAGTTGTGCATGAGATTTGCACAATCAGTGGGATGAGAGTGCCAGTGATGGTTGCGTTGTTCAATCAAGGTGAATTCGAACTTGGTTCAGCTACATTCACACTTTGGATTGCGCAGTAGAGGCAGGCAGACTAGAGGAGGAGTTTTGAACCCGTGATCGGTTCAAACTGAGCTAGTTTTGTGTGTAGTTTTTGGAGACAGTACTGTGTACTTGTGAGGAGTATTCTATTGTGTAAAAATACATGATTCTCATCCATTATATGATACATATATCTGGGGGTTTTCAGCTATAAGCTTTCCCCATACATGTTGCGTTCTATGTGTGTGATTTGATGTTCTGTCGCTTTGTTTTTTTTATTCCGCATGTGACGATTAATGGTAGAAGCGATTATGTGTTATGCATGCAATTCGAATTGATGTATGATCAGGTTAATCGCAGTGAATAAAATTCATTTTTCAGCAAATTTCTACAGTCTTTTCGTAGTGCAAAATCCCGAAATCACATTACCAGCACTACGAAATTGGGGATTCAAAATTTTTTGGTTTATGCTGTCACATCCATCAATTTTGGTTAAATTTTCATGATTAGGTGTCAGTCCACGAATCCTCCTTCACGCATGCAACCATCTAAAGCCATTATGAAATCATTATGAGATTCAATTAGGGGTCATTTTTCATTAGTCCTTTTCAAATTTGTAAAAGGGTTGGTTATCATCAATTTTGTCTCATGCAAAGAAAACATTGCATGCATATATATTGTTTGAAAGAGAAGCTCATGATAAGAAACCAGAGCTTTCCTTAAGTTTTCAAGCGAGGCAGAATTTCAATCAAGCGAGGCTGAACCTAATTGATGTTATGTCAGCAATTTCGATACTTTCTAATCAAGTGAGTGTGAAAATAATTGCTAGTTGAAGCAGGATTTCTAATCAAGCGAGGCTGAACCAAATTTTAAAGCGAGCCAATTCATCCAACAAGTAGGTCTATTACAGGTTTGCTGAAGACATAAGGTTTTCAGGAGGAAGATGACAGAAGAAAAGAGAAATCACAGGTCTGGTCACTGTCTGAGAATAGAACCTAAAGGTTTAGAAGCTCTCATAACAGATAAATCTGTTGAAGAAGCCTTCAAGAAGGTAGGGTGTTGGAGGTTCTGCGAAAAGCTTCAAGGAGGGCATAATCAAGTTACCAAAGAGTTTTCTATGAACTTCACAGGGTCAAACACAAAGGTTGGTTTCTCAATTTAACAATTTCTCCTGAAGTTATATCAGCAGTCACAAAAATTCCAATGGGGGAAAATAGATGGTTCAAGAATTTTAGGTTTGAAATGCAACCCTACAAAATCTTTTTGAAACCAGAGTTTATGGATACTGATTTGAACAAAGCTGTGCCGAGAATTTATGTCAAGGATGCATTTGCCAATTTGTTCTACAACATCCAAAGGTAATTCACCTGCGAAGGGAGATACCACAAGGTGTACACTTACCACTTTAAACTCTTATTGCATTTCACATGAATAATCTCCCTAGACTTACCTTTCTTTCTATTTCGAAGTCTGGCCAAGATGGAAAACAAAGTACAGATGAAAACTCAGGCATGTGAAACCTCATTATTTCATCATGGTCTAGTCAAGTTAATAGTTCTACCTGAGCTTCAGAAAGTGAATAGAGAATGGTCTGCATTTCTCTTTTTGAGTGGAATAGGGGTTGAAGGAACAGGTGCTAGCCCTCAAGTCAAAGAAACATCTCCATCAAAGACTACTGAACCTACAGAAACAAAATCAAGGAGGTTTGTCAAGCTCAAGCCCAGGAAATAGGTTAAGGAACCAATGATAAACACATCACTGAATATCCAAAGGTCTCATCAATCTGCACAGAAGAAGAGAACTCATGTCAAAGAGACAATTCAGGAACAGTCAACTAGTAAAATAGTTCAGAAGAAGTTGACTAGGAGTCAAATGTCAAACGAGAAGGGTAAGGCTGTGGTCATAAATGAAAACTTGGAATTAAGAGGTGGCTTGAATGATATATTACAAGCTATTGAAATTGAAGAGTCCCCCCTGGTTCAAGCAGATTTCATCAAACCGGATATAGGTGGAAAATCAAAGAAATTGAAAAACGAAGATATCCTTCCAAACATTTAATTCAATATCTCAGTTTGACTATCAGATGGAGGATGATAAGATGAGCTATGAGATAAGAAAGAATAATGGGTCAAGTGGTTACCTGTCGTTGAATGGTGGTATAACACTTCCTTCCATACTGCAGCAAAAATGACCCCATTTATGGCACTTTATGGATATCATCCATCGTCCATCACATCTTCTTTAAGGGAAAATTCTAGGGTTCAAGCAGTGGAAGATCACATCGAGCATCAACAAGAATTTCTCCAACTCTTAAAGGATAACCTAAGTTTGGCACAAAATCGAATGAAACAATAGGCAGATCAACATCGCAGCGAGAGAAGTTTTGATGTAGTAGACTGGGTATTTTTATAGCTACAACCATACAAACAAATGTCCCTCAAACAAGCTAAGAAGGATAATAAATTATCGCCAAAGTACTATGGTCCTTACAAGGTGTTGCAAAACATTGGTACTATGGCATACGAATTGGAGCTTCATGATTCTTTGCGAGTGCGTCCAGTTTTCCACGTTTCATGCTTAAAGAGGGTTATAGGGGACAAGCTTCCAGTTCAAACAATATTTCCAAAATTTTATGAGGAAGGAAAAACCATATTGGAACCTGAAGCAGTCACGGAAACACGAACTCGACAGCTACGAAATCGATCAATTTTAGAGTATCTCATCAAATGGAAGAACTTATGCACTGAATATTCTACATGGGAGGATAAAAATTTTATACAGAAGCACCCGGAGCTACTCAAGAATTGAGGACAACACTTTTTTGAAGGAGAGGAGCATGTTAGGTCCCTATATTACTAGTATAGTCCCTTATTGTTGTAAATGTAACCCCCTTATTGTTATTGTTTTACCCCTGTTATTGTTATTATTGTGCCCTTACATTATTATTGTTATGTCGTCTAGGATTACATTATGGCCCCCTAGACTCCTATATATAGAAAGGAGATTTTGGTCATTTGAATCATCCAAGAATTGTTCATTTATGTAATGTATTGGAGGTTTCCCCCTCGAAGTGGTTGATTTATAAGGCGTTGATCTCTCTTTTCTTCTATTTTTGGAGTTGGTTTCATAACAGAGTCTACTTATTCTTTCCTTCGACCAAAGAAGCTCTGATTTTTTTGCATACATACATGTGTTTTGTGCTTTTCGAAACCTAGGTTCTTAATGAAAACACCCACACACATGGGCATATTTTGATTCAAAGGTCGGGCTCTTCATACCTCAAGGCTCAGCCCACACTCATTTCATACGTGTATATATTTATATAGTGGTAAATATCTTAAAGTTATCCCTCCTAAGCTTTGATTTCATGCACATATTGGTCATAAATTTATCTCTCCAATGCTTGCAAAGGCTTCGACCCAACCCATTCAATGCATAGATGCATATATTTTTTAATAGCCCCTAGTTGATTTTCCATGTAGATAAAATAAGACCAAGGTCATGGGACATGTATTCCAAGTTGGATTATGGGAAAAAATCCTAGTGGGGATCACTTGTGATTAATAATGGCCATGTAAATCGGCACAGGAAAAGAGGCAGTAATTGGCATTTTAATTATTAAAATAAAGGAAAATAGGAGAAAAGGAAGGTGAAGAGACACATATTTGCATGCAAGGGAAATTAGAGGGAAAAAAAAGGAAAATGAAGAAAATACAGGCATAAATAATAAAAAGGCTAGAATAAATTCACATCTTTTGTCAGTTCAATTTTTGGCTTTCTCATTTCATTCTCTCAATCTCTCATACTCTTTCACACTTTGAGCATTCTTGGAGAACACTGAGAGAATTCTAGCATTCACTTGGATTTGGAGAAAGGAATCAAAGGAAAGCACAGAAGCGCAATGAGATAGTTGAATCAACTAATATAGTTGGATTTCTTTGTAATTAATAGGTTGCATGTTTGATTTCCTTGGTGATTTTTGGATGCATGTTATATGCATGTGATTCTCTAGTTATGTGTTATCATTGGCATGGAGATTTTCTTGTATTAACAATGGTTTTAGCCTTGCTTTGTCATTTCCTGGATAACCCCAGTGTTGTGGGTTTTTCCACTTGTTTTTATGATTTTTCCTCATGTTAACTATGATTGTGGCTTGGAACAAACACTCCGGAAGCCCTGGAATAGTCTGGGTTGATTTACTAGTTCTTGGAGCCATAGGTTGGGACAAATGCTCTAAAGTCCTTGGTGGGTTTATTTACTATTCCTTGGAGTCGTGATTTGAACAAAAAATCTAGAGCCTTAGAGGTTGTGGTTTGAGTTACTAGTTCCTGGATCCCTAGACAACTTGGGTAGAGACCGATCTGGTTTATGTTAGTGATTTCCATACTCTAGAGGTCGAATCACTCTGGTTGAGGGTTGAGGTGGTTTGGCCTCTAGATGCCCTGGTTTTGGTTTAACCCATGAGATCCCACATTCATGCTTGAATATGGATTGGGGCTGATTGGATGAAAGTGAAATTTAGTTCAGCCCAATCTATTGTCAGGTGGTACGTGGAAGTCCCTCACTTGGTTTCTTTTTGCATATGTTAATAAGTGATATTTTCCTATCACGATTTATGAGCACTTGTATTGGTTATCATTTTGACATTATGGTTGATTTTCCATGGTTTATATGATGATTATTTTTTGGATATATGTTGGTTATATGATGTATTCTACCTATGTCTCTTGCTATGTTTTGATAAGTTATTGTATGTTGAAAAATGTAGCAAGAAATTCTCATTTTAATTTTTCCTTGATTGAATTAAGAAAAAATGAATTTCCACATCAGCATAATGTGAAATTGCTAATTTTTAGCAATCAAGGTTAGTTATCTTACGTTGTTTTTAGTTAAACTAGTTCTAACTGTTAGAGAAACTAGTGGAAGGTTAGTTGTGTTGTGGGGCTTTAGTCAAATTCAATGATCATCTAGTTAATTGATCAATCAAACCAAAATAGCTAGTGCATGAAAATAATTTGAGTTACCCAGTGGAGGTGGAGATTCCAAGGTTGTGTAACATTAGTTATAGACTATTCCACAGTGTACAAGTGTTGCATGCAACCAGATGATCAACCTAAGGAATTGTAGAATCCATTTGGGATAAATTACTAAATAATAGGGGCCTAATTTCTAAATGATTTGCGTAAGGAAATAGGGGCTCAAGCAGAGGCAAAATTTGACTAAGTTTGGGTTAGAGCTTCTAAGCGAGCAGAGATATAGGTTATTTAATTGCAGGTTGTGCTTAGTTGAGCAAATAAATTGTAATACATCTCTATTCATTAGATTGATGTAAGAAGGAATTGGGGTTTTTAGCAAATTTTCTTCCCCTAGAAAAATATTGTGTGCATGTTTGTTATTTCTCATTGAATGTTTGTGATTGATGTTCTAAATTGTGAATTGTTTTCCCCAAAGAAATACAGTAGGTTTATTTCTTGTGATTTTGATTAAAAATTCATGAGAAGTTGCAAATCTACATCAGAATTTCAACATGGTATCAGAGCAAGCTTCACATTAGAGCAGAAATTTCGAACTTGTTTCTCATAAGGCTCAAATTTGTAGGTGAGTGTAGAAGGATATATTTAGAGCAGAGAAGATGAGCTTCAATGGGATGAGGCTATAGTATGACTTGGAAGGAAACTCTAATTTCATTGCATGGAAGGATCACATGGAGGCGGTGTTGGATGACAATGGATTGCTTGAATATGTCAAGACAAACATTCCAAGACCACCATCAACTCATCTTGAGGACCTTTCTTATTGGAATAAATATGTAGCCAAGGTGAGGAGAATAATATTAGAGGGAGTAGAAGATCACATTGTCTCAAAGATGCATGAAAAAGTAACTCCATTCACAATGTGGAAAGCACTGAAATAATTGTTTGAGAATAGTAGTGACCATAGGAAGCTAACACTCAAAATTAAACTTCAAATATCAAGATGTAGAAGAATGAAACTATTCCGGAGTTGTTGGGAGCCAAACCTGTACATATTTTTCTTCCACTTTTATGCACTTTCTTTACCCATTTGCATCATTAACATTCAAGTCGTGTTCTAAAGTACACAGGTAAACCCCTCTATATGTATTCTTTGAATATTTAGTCAATAAATTAATGTCACGAGGATTATTACCTAAAACGATTTATTAATTTCACTATTTTCGTAGATTCGGTGGTCGGATGACCATATCCGTAATTCCAGGGACAGCTCCGAGTTGGCAGCACTATTTTGGGCAGTGCTGCAACAACACAACGACTCCAAATCCTTTCTCTTCTTTCTTTAGCATTTATTTTGTCTATTATAATGCTAGATAATTGTAGGCACTAACTGTCGGGATTTCAAAAACAGTCATTGTAAACATTTGTATAAGAAGGGATCTGAAGCTATGAGTCAAGGGTTGATGATGTAAGGAATTGAGTTTTGTAATAGAACATTATTATCAAGTTAATGCAAGTTATCTTCCTATTAATTTTATAATTTTGTGAGTATACCGCAGCCCTGATCAGATAGTTGGGCCCACTCTCCTGATCAGGTGTTGTGTGCTTTGTGTCTGTGTGTTGTTAATTCTATTTCCCGTTTTGTACATTTCATAGTTGTTGTGACAGTAGACGTAATTGTTGATACTCTTATTGTTGTGAATGCATTGCAACCTTTATGATTTATTATTTTTATTTCTGTATTGCTATTGCAGTGATTTTTTCTTTTCTTAATTTATCGAATCCGTGTTTGATATCAAATTTTGCTATTTTCATCTGCATATATTTTGCGCGTTAGCCTTGCAATAACAAACACACCCAGATTCATAATTAATGTGGGAAAGGGTTTGAATAATCATTCACACTTGGACACCAAAATTTTGGCAATGTTGCCTGGGAGGCTAACAAAGGTTCAAAAACATGACTCATATTGATGTAAGGATCAATATCTCATCCTAGGGAGGGAAATGATACCCTTCTCTAGGTCCTGAGCATAGTTGTTATATTTTTCTTTTTGATTGATTTCTTAGGAACCAAACTCTCATCCTAGGAGGGAAATGCTACCCTACTCTAGGTCCTTAGCGCTAGTCATTTTTATTTGCTTTCTTTCATCATTTCTTAATTAGAAAATAGACTCCAAAAACTTGTAAATAAAACTCTGCTTTAATTCATTTGACAAATTTTTCCTTTCCTTCCTTTTTAATATATTTAATCTCATCTTTTTAATTTTAGGATAGAATGCTAAGGATCAAAATACAAAAACTCCCAAAAAAATCAACAAAACCTTAAAACAACAAAGTAGGAAAAAGGGACACTTAGGCATATACAGTGCATTACACTTCATCAGTTTACTAGCCCTGGTCGATAATTTATGTTAACAATTTAGGACACTAAATTGACTAAACATTTTGGCACCGTTGCTGGGGAAGTGTAACTAGGTAGCCTTATTTCTTACTTCCCAAAAACAATGATATGCATAGAGAAAGAAACTCTAAGGGTAGATTTATAAGATGCAGAAGCTTAATCCCCACAATACCACTCACTCCACCAAGACCAAGAAGTAGCACACCTCCATCTCAAACCTATATTCCATACTATACTGGTCATAGGCTTCCAAAAGTTTCAAGATAAGATATCCAATCAGGAAGATCTCCCACTTCATCCACTGAAGAAATTCTAGAGGAATAAGATCCAAGGAATCCTATAAAAGGGATAAGCTTTTTCACTTCCACAGGAGAATATATTCCAGCAGAATAATTACAAATCCCTAGTGAAGAGGAAGAGGAGGAATTCTTATTCAATATACCTTTTATAGAAGAACCAAAAGAACAATTAGTTCTCCATACTGAACCTTATATTAGTTCGGAAGAATATATCCTGGCAGTAAGGGGAGAAGAAGAAGGGGAAGGAGAAATATTTAATGGAGAAAACTTGCTATTTGGAGGAGGTAGAGGTAGAGGAGGAGACAGAGGAAGAGGAAGAGAAAATGCAGAAGGAGGTAGATGTAGAGGAAATGCAAAAGGAGGTAGAGGTAGAAGGGGAATTGAAAACTCCTTTGGATTCCCTATAATAGATGAAGAAACAAATGCTACCTAAAAAATATCTCACCCTTCGTTCTTCCAAATTTTCATGGATTGGAAAGTGAAGACCCTGAGACATTCTTATTCGAATTTGAAGTTCTATGCAGAACTTATGACTATCTTCAGGATGCTCAAAAACTTAAATTGTTCCCTTCAACATTGAAAGGAACAGCACTAAAATGGTTTATGAGTCTAATCATTGGGTCTATAGGGACATGGAATGATATGAGGAAAGCATTTCTAGACAGATACATGGATTATTGTATACCAGTCAACCGTAAGGAAGAAGTGTTCAAGATGATGCAAAAAGAAGATGAAAATCTGGAAGATTTACTTGAAAGATTTAACTATAACATTAAAAGGGAAAAAATGAAAAACTTAGATCAAGACACTTTGAAAGCTCTTTTGTTGAAAACAATTAGGGATGAATGGATATATATCCTTAACATGATGGAGAAAGGAGATATATCTCAACTTTCATTACCTAATATAGCAGAACTATGCATTAATCTCTTAGGAGGAAAATCTAAAATCTTGAAAGGACCAAGAGACCCTGCTCTTGCAAGGGCAAGCAAACCTGCAACTGGAACAGGAAGTAGGGCATAAATAGGAAATATGCTTGATGAATTCAAAACTGATATTCCAAGGAGTCTTAGTGAACAAATAGATACCCTTAAACTACAAAACAAGAAAAAGGCCAAAACTGATGCCTTAGCAATATTTTGTCCCAAATGTAGAAAGAAGCATGCCTTAAGAGAGTGTCCTCTTGATGCAAAAGTAATAGAGACCTGTGCAATTTGTTCAAAAAATCATGAGACCAAAAATTTTCCTTCAATTCCTAGCCTTAAAGTTGTATTTCAAGAAGAAACAACCACAAATTCCACAGAATCTCTTAATTGTGTCTCTAGAAGACCTCAGCAGGGACCTCAAACACAAGGGTTTAATAATCAAATGTATAATCAACCCCCACCAAATTGGAATTCCTGGCAGCAACCTTGGCCCCAATTTCAAAATCAATCTCAATCTTGGGCTCAAGGAGCACAAAATCCTTATGGTAGGTTCTCTCAGTATTATCAATATCCACCATCTTATCCATATTACCCATCATATCCAAATTTTCCTCCTCAACAAAATCCTCAACAGAATCCACAACCTCAAAATCAGAATCAAAATCCACCACTTCCATTACCATTTCCTCAGAAACCAAACCAGTTACCTACCCATCCAATACCAAACCCCAACAATAAAAATCCTCAGAATACATATATGATAGAAGGACAACAATTTCCAACTTATTTCATTACTCCTTTAGACCTTAATGATGTCCAACTTAGGTCTGGAAGAATACTTGAAAAAAGGAAGCCTTCTGTAATTATACAAGAACAAAATAATTCTGAGGAAGATTCTCTATGAGTCAATAAAAGTTTTGAAGAAAGCACATCTCTTCAAAACCAAAATATTGAAAAATAAAAAACAAAAAGAACCGGTGATTTCAACTCCTATGTTAGAGAAACCATCAACATCTACTACTACACCTCATTTTCCTGAAAGATTACAAATTGATAAAGGTGTAGAGAAACAAATTATAATACCTAACTGTGATTTCCTAGATGAACTGAGAAATGTTTGTATTAGGATTCCATTATTACAAGCCATCAAGGAGATCCCAATCTTAGCAAAAACAATAAAGGAGTTAAGTATGAAAAAACCAGGAAGAAAAATAAAAGAGATAAAAAGAATACAACTGGTAGGAAAAATAGCAGACATAATGATGGGAAAGATTGCTATTCCAAAATATCTAGATCCCAGAAATCTAGTTGTCAAAACACATATCAATGGAATTGAAATACCAAACACATTAATTGATCTTGGAGCAGCAATAAATATCATGAGTAAGCATACCATGGAAAAACTAAAGCTTCCTAATCTTCTTTATACACCCACATTACTACAGTTAGCTGATAGATCTGTAATCAAACCATATGGGGTATTAGAATATATTTTAGTGTCCTTAGATTCTTGGGAGTACCCTGTGGATTTCATTATCCTAACTCCTAAAAATTATCTAGGAGAACATCCTATTATACTAGGAAGACCTTGGTTAGCTACAGCCGATGCCTTCATTAGCTGTAGATCGGATGATATATATATCTCTGATGGTAGTTCAACCAAGAAATTTACTTTGTATCCTCCAGTAAGAAAAATCACAGAAATAGATGAAACTCAATGGATTGATGATGAATAAGATATACAATCTCTCTTCACTATTTCAAAAATCAGTGAAGATAATCAGATTCTAAATGTTCTAGAAAATCATGAATCTTCTTCAAAATACAAACATGAACAATTTCAAGAAGAATCCAATATTGAATTTTTTTCATCAAGACAAATGTCTCTTTACTCCATGGAAGAATTTTGCAGCTCTAAAATTGAAATATTTCTAGTAAAAACCTTAAACATAAATAAAAACCTAGAAAAATCTCAATAAGAGAAGCTAGTCAAAATATTACAAAGACATTCCTCTGCATATGCATGGGAATACACTGATATGAAAGGGATTAACCCTAAGACTTTCACTCATCATATCTACATAGAGGAAAACTGTAAACCAATCAGACAGCCTCAGAGAAGGATGAATCCAAACCTTAGGGAGATTGTAAAAGAAGAGTTGCAGAAATTGTTAAATGTCAACTTTATTTATCCCATTTCAGATAGTGAGTGGGTTTCTCCTTTGGTGATTTTGCCCAAGAAAAATGGTAAATGGAGGGTATGCATTGACTACCGAGAATTAAACAAAGCTACTCTTAAATATCATTTTCCTTTACCTTTTATAGATCAAGTGTTAGATACATTAGCAGGCAAAAAGTACTTTTCATTTTTGGATGGTTTCAGTGGTTATAATCAAATTCAGGTTGCACTTGAGGATCAAGATAAAACCACATTTACCTGTCCTTGGGGAACTTATGCATACCGAGTATTACCTTTTGGATTGTGCAATGCACCTGCAACATTCCAAAGGGTAGTATTGGGGATCTTTTTAGATCTAATACATGATTATGTAGAAGTATACATGGATTATTTCACAGTCTATGGTAATACATTTCAAGAAGCCTTAGAAAACTTGGAAAAAGTTCTAAAAATGTGTAAAGAAGCAAACCTTTCATTAAGTCATGAAAAATATTTCATGATGTTTACTGAAGGGATTGTCCTAGGAAATCATATCTCAAGAGATGGGATTAGAGTTGATGAGTCAAAAGTTGAAGTCATCTCTATACTATTAGTTCCAAGTTTTCAAAAAGAAGTTAGAAGTTTTCTAGGATTTACAGGACACTATAGAAGATTTATAGAAAAATTCACCAAGATAGCATCTCCACTTTTCAAACTACTCACCAAGGATTGTGAATTCAAATGGAATTCTGACTGCCAGTTAGCATTTGAAACCCTAAAAACAAAAATATCTGAAGCACCTATTTTAAGGGGACCTAACTGAAAATTACCTTTTCATATATCAACAAATGCCTCAGATACAACTCTAGGAGTTGTGTTGGGACAAAAATACCTGATCCCTTATGCCATCTACTATACAAGTAAAAATTTGACTCCTTCAAAGTTGAATTATACTGTAACTAAAAAAGAATTCTTAGTTGTTGTTCATGCTATAAATAAATTCAGACATTATATAACAGGCTATGAAACTTTTGTTCATACAGATCACTCTGCAATTAAGTATTTAATTAATAAATCAATCATTAATGGTAGAGTCATAAGATGGTTATTGCTTTTATAAGAATTTAACATCACCATTCTAGATAGGCCTGGAAAACAAAATACAGCTGTTGATTTCCTATCTAGACTTCAAAACATTAAATACAATACTCAGTTGAAGATAAATTTCTTGATGAATATATCTTTGCAATAACTACTCAAACTCCCTAGTTTGCAGACATTGCCAATTATTTAGTTTCAGGAAAGTTCCCTTCAATTATGAATGCAAGAGATAAAAGAAGAAACATTTATGAAAGTGCAAAATTCTCATGGATTGCTAATGAATTATATAGGACAGGTCTAGACCTTATTATCAGAAGATGTATTCGGGAAGATGAGATGCTTGAGATTCTTAAGGCATGTCATGATGAACCTTGTGGTGGAAATTTCACTAACAAGAGGACAACTTATAAAATCCTTCATCTAGGATATTATTGGCCATCCATCTTTAAAGATGCTAAAGAATATGTCAAAAGGTGTGACGGTTGTCAAAGGGTAGGGAAACCTTCTCCTTCAAGTGAAATGCCATTACAACCTCAGGTACATATTGAACCTTTTGAGAAATGGGCTTTGGATTTTGTAGGACCTATTAATCCTCCATCAAAACAAAAGAAGTATTTCCTAGTTTGAACTGATTATGTCACTAAATGGGTAGAAGCCAAGGCATTACCCTTTGCTAATGAAACATCTGTAGTTAAATTTCTTTTTGAGGATATTTTTACTCGTTTTGGTGTCCCAAGAGAAATTCTCACAGATCAAGGAGCTCAATTCACATCAAATATGGTGGAGAAAATGGTATAAAAGTACAAAATCAAGCACAGGAAATCTACTCCCTACCATCCACAAGAAAATGGCCAAGTGGAATCTACCAAGAAGGTGATCGAAGGGATTCTTACAAAGACTTTTCATTTACATAGAAGAGATTGGGCAAAAAGGCGAAGCCTTATGGGCCTACAGAACTACATGGAGAAACACAATAGGACACACTCCTTATGAACTTGTTTATGGAAAACAAGTCCTATTTCGTATAGAGTTTCAGATCCAAAATTTCAAGATGGCAGTCCAACTAGGACTTGATTTGACAGAAGCACAGACTGGAGCAAATTAATGAACTGGATGAGATCAGACAAGATGCAGTCCAAAGAAAAAACATAGTCCAACAACAAAGGACTAGATGGCACAACAAATATATCAAAGAAAAGAAATTTAACTGAGAAGGTGACTGGGCACTCTTGTTTGATTCAAAATTCAAATATTTTCAGGGTAAATTTCAAACCCATTGGTTTGGGCCATATGAAATTGAAAAAATATTTGAAAATGGAGCAATAAAGATCAGAAATATAGATAAAGGGAAGGTATCATTTCTTGTAAATGGACACAGATTGAAATTGTATCATAAGCCACTTTCAAGAGAGGAATTTGTTAGAAAATTCCAAGATAACAATGATATGAAGTTAGTGAATGTTGTAGAAGTAAATCCCCTCTGCGGACAGAGGCGATCCCTACTAACCCAGATCGGGTCTAGCAACAATCGTATCACGCTAAGGTGCAAGTTCCTAATTGAAATAGACCAACTTGCGATGAAGGCCTACCTCAAGTCCAACGTTGTTGTTTGTAGAGAAGATGGTGCTCCCATTTCCTTGCTCCAGCATATCACAATCCTCTCGCTCGCCCCGATCGAACACCTGCACACACAAGAAACATGACAAACACAAGCGTAAAACCCGATATATTCAATTATGTATTAGTCAGAGAAGACACAACTCATGATCATAATGAACAATACGAGTGGAACCATAACCAATAGTCGCTTATCATTAATTCATACAAAGGAAAATACAACCTAGCTTTGACGTTGAACCTTCCTTCGGCGGGTCATCAGCGGAATACGTCTTGGTAAAGCTTGTCGGGAATGGGAACAAGCCTCTCTCTTCGATCGTCAATCTCCTTGCTACTGATTTGGCACTATGAGGACTATTACAGCATTCTTTAGGCTATGAAGGCTCTTGGAGACTAGCTTGCAAAGGGAAATGGCAAGCTTATATAGATGGTGGAAGGGGATTTGGGATCCCTACAATCATGGGATTTTCCCTATCCTCAAGGAAGCTTCCATGAGAGGTGGAAAACTACTTCCTCTACATGGAGAACCGAAGCCAAACGTCCCAACTCGATTTAGAGTCCAGTTCAGGAGTTTGTTGGAGTCAATCTTTCGCCATTTATTTTTAAAAAACACTCCTTATTAAACCTGGCATAGGTACAACACTAAGACAGTGTGCCAGTTGGCGCGCCCTCTTTGGAGGATTTCCCCCATTGGCGCGGGCATGACACTGAGCAGTCGCACCAAGGATAAAAAGGCTATTTTTAGGGTTTTTCACAAGGAGTTGTCTTCAGAGGAATAAAATTCCATGTCTAGGGGAATGCCATGAAAGTGTTTTCAGATCATTTCACTGCTCACAGATCACAAAATAAGCCCTCCAATGTGCGGTATGGGGAATTGCAGGGACGGTGACAAATTGTTGTGTAACAGTGAAGAAAAATCATTTTTCTTCACTAACTTAGTTTGTATTTTTTCTTCAATGATTGTAAAAAAAATATATATATATATATATATATATATATACATAATAAATTATAAATATGAAAACCAATTAGTGATTGGCATATTTATGCAGAAAATGCAGGGTGAAAATCAGAATTTTTCTGACACCCTACACTTTCAATTTTTCTTTTTCTGCAACTAACTATCATAAAATTACAAGTTGCACGCCCATTTTTCACTCCATACTTCACTTCATTCATATTTCCTTCCATTCCGTACTCATATTTCATTCCATCTCATGCTTCCATTTCATTCCATTCCATACTCATGTTTCATTTCATTCCATTCCATATCCATATTTCATAATCTTTTGACAGGTACATTCTGCAGTTGTCTGTTATGTAGCCAATCCTGTTCTGCAGCTAATCCGACTCTGCAGCCTACTTCAATAAACAAAGGGTGATAGTAAAAGGAGACTCTGGAGCTTAAAATAACAGCATTCCACAAATAAAAGGACAAACATAACAAGCAGAAAATTCAAGAAGGTCTGAGGTAAATTGTGCAAATTTATTTTGATAGAAAAAATATAAAAACATGAAAAAGATACAATATGCTTATTCATATGTCTCCTAAGTAAATCTATCATTCAAATTGATCTTACTTTGTCATAAAACACCTCGACCATATCCCTTACCTTACGCTCCATAACAGTTCATCATTAATTAAGTCACTAACGGTCGGAATCTTAGATGTGACCTATTAGGCCACGTCTTTAAAGATCGTATCACTTAGCTATGATTCCGAAGATCATCATAAATCTCTTTGCACCTATTTCATTCCATATCAAACCCTCAACTTAATTGCATCATTTTCCCATCACCTTATTCGTTCACCACCTCATTCACTCACTACCATTATATTCTGTAGCTAGTTCAACTGCAGGAACAGAGAAGTCATTTTACGGGCAAGACATCCTTCAGCAACTACTCTTTCTTCAGAAACAGGATCATAAACAGAGCATCAGATCCTACAGCTAAGAAAAGGGAGAAATCTGTATAGAGAAGGAATGGGGTTAATTGTGAGAACATAACCAATTGGAGTCAAGTACTTAGAAGGATATCCACAAGTTAAAGGGCTATTACAGCAAGTTGGGTGGTTGAATTTTGTAGAAAAATTCAATGGGTTCCATAAAGAAGTTACACAATCATTTGCTAGATCATTTGATGGATCAGAAGTCAAAATTGGGGTTATTAAGTTTACCATCACAAAGTCATTTGTAGCTGAAGCCACGAAATTTCCAAGACAAGGAGAGCGTTGGTTCAAAAATAAGGATTTTCATAATGAATCTTGGAAACAAATATTGAAGAATCCAGGTATGGACATTAAAATATTTAGAAAAGGAATCTCGAGCACAACTTTAAAAAGTAAATGGAGAAACATGTTATTAATTTTGCAAAACTTTATAACATGTGAAGGTAGATTTGGTACAATGTATGTTTACCATATCAGGTTGTTAATGAATTTCTTAAATGATGGAGAAATAAATATACCTTTCTTCTTGCTTAATAGCTTGAAAATAATGGCTTCCAATGTTCAGAAAAGAGTCCAATTTCTAGAAAATACTCTACATCACCATGGTTTAGTTAAAATTTTGATTGAGTTCCATTTGAAGAAAATAGGAGATAACTGGGAAGAGTTTCTTTTAAGAAATCATTTTCAAGAGCTAGAGGAAACATCATCTAAAGAAGAGACTGTTAGAAGAAGAAAGAGAAGAAAAACTGATAAAGTTTTTGAAAATAAACATGATACATCATCACAAGAAGAGAGTGAAGAATTGATTTCTGAAAAGTTGACAAAGATTAGGAAACAGATTATGGTCAAGAGAAAATAAAATATAACAAGTGAATATACTGATGAAAATCCACCAATGTTAAGGAGAAGTTCCAGACTCAAAGGAATAATGAAAAATACATTGGTTAAGAACACGGGAATTATAAATGTTGAAGATGAAGAAACTCTGGTTCAAACACTAGTTGAAAAATCTCCTTTACATAAATTTGAAGAAGACCCTAACAAAGGAACTCCTGATATAGACCCATCTCAAAAGAAAATTTATGATTATTTGGAATCTCTAGAAAGAAAGGCCTCAGAAAATCAAGGAAGATCCCTCAGTCCACAAGAACCTCCAATAGAAACTCTGAGAAAAGATAATTATGAATTGGAGATACTGAATAAACATATCAAGAATGAGAATGAAATCTTGAGAGAACAAGTTAAATTGAAGAATGCTATGAATGATACTCTGGCACTGCAATTGGGTACACTGCATAAAGAAAACAAGAAACTAAAGAAGAGAAATAAGAAGCTGAATAGGGCCCTCATAAATCTTAGGTTTAAATTATTCATGAGAAGACCCAGAATGACACTGTCCACCAAAAGAAGAAGAAAGATAAGGCTGGATGTTCTAGCAGAGGTTTCAGAGCACATGGAATAAAGTTTTGATGGAATTGCATGAGGACATGCAAGAGTTTTGCAGTGGGGGTATGTTGAGCCCTAGAATTGACTTCTCTTTTGCAAACCTTCACTTCATTTCATCATTTCTTTATCACTTCATAAGCCTAAAAATCAATGAAAAATGATTAAGATTTCTTAAAGGTTACATACAAATGATTAGCATGTTGTATTTTCATGATTTTTGTTGTTTTAATAATTTTGAATAGTTTAGCCACAGAATACAGGCATTATGTAGCCAGTCAAGCGTTCCGCAACTGTTTTTGTGTTTAGGTATGATGCATGTGTCAATTGGAGAAAAGGCGCACATGGGTAGTTCTCAAATCTTCCCTACATGATTCCTTCCTATCCACGAGGATTGAATCGACAATTGGAGGTGTCTAATCCATTGGTCAAAGCAAGATTCAAAGAGACTATTTTCTACAGGAACTAGGACTCCTGATTTGTTTTGCAGCAAATCACGAGTCTCAAAAGAGTCTCAATTCAATTTTAACTTGAAGACTACACCTGTACCTATTTTTGTTCAACATTAGTTATGAATTTGCATATAAATTAAGCTCTGTAGAACCGAGAAAGGACGGTTGATAACATATTTAGAATTACAGTGATACTCTGTTTTCAAGCACTATTTTAATAAAAGGAGATTAGCCTTGATGCTGTTCTAATTACAATTTTAAGGAGCTAACAGGATTACACCGAATTGGTAACAGAGGCCCCTGCTATTCGAGGAGGTTTCATATGTTTTCTAGATAAGTTTACTTCAGTTTCTGTTTAGCATTTCTATTTTTGCTTAAATTACTGCTTTCATAATTTGCAATTGCTGGATCAAACTAAGTAAAAGCTATTGAATAATAGATAAATGAATTATAAGAACAGTGATTGCCTAGGTTTCATTTCTTGTCTTTCATAGTTAAACAGTTACTGTGCTCGACCGAGTAAAGGCCATTTAAATCTTCAATTAAAATGGTTAGTGACTTATAGATACAGTAATTGTCCAGGAGATCCTCATTACACTATAACTAATCTCTTTCAAAAGTTCTTCCAATAAATCATAATTGAATGAATTGGATTCAGCTGTAATGTTTTTGAGTTATTGATTGTTTCAGTATTTTATTCCATATCATAGGAGATCCTCATTACACTATAACTAATCTCTTTCAAAATCTCTTCCAATAAATCATAATTGAATGAATTGGATTCAGTTGTAATGTTTGAGTTATTAGTTGTTTCAGCATTTTATTTCATATCATAGGAGATCCTCATTACACTACAATTAATCTTTTTCAAAATCTCTTCCAATAAATCATAATTGAATAAATTGGATTCAGTTGTAATGTTTGAGTTATTAGTTGTTTTAGCAATTTATTTCATGTCATAGGAGATCCTCATTACACTACAATTAATCTTTTTCAAAAGCTCTTCCAATAAATCATAATTGAATGAATTGGATTCGGTTGTAATGTTTTGAGTTATTAATTGTTTTCATTTCTTGAATTCTCAATTAAGCTACAATATCCATGGATTATGATTTACAGTTTTCATCATTTCTTAATTATAAAATAGACTCCAAAAACTTGTAAATAAAACTCTGCTTTAATTCATTTGACAACATTTTCCTTTCCTTCCTTTTTAATAGATTTAATCTCATCTTTTTAAGTTTAGGATAGAATGTTAAGGATCAAAATACAAAAACTCCCAAAAACATCAACAAAATCTTAAAACAACGAAGTAGGAAAAAGGGACACTTAGGCACATACAGTGCATTACACTTCATCAGTTTACTAGCCTTGGTCGATAATTTATGTTAACAATTTAGGACACTAAATTGACTAAACACCTATAACTTCCTCTAATTATTTCCTAATTGGGGACATCAAAGGTGATGCACCAATGAAACCTATCCCTTTAACAACTTTACCTAATTTTCATGGGCTTTCCTCTGAAGACCCCAATACACTCCTTTTTGAATTTGATATTGTTTGTCGAGGGTACAACTATATTGCTGATGCTCAGAAATTGAAGATATTCCCTGCTATGTTGAAGGGAACAACCCTGTGATGGTTCGTGGGTTTGGGGGGTAAAAATATCTTCTCATGGGATGACATGAAAACTATTTTTCTAGAGAAGTACTAGGATTACTGTAAGTCCCGTGATATCAAGGAAGAAATTTTCAAGTTTAAACAAAAAGAAGATGAGAATATGGAAGATTGTTTGGAGCGATTTAATTATACGTTGTAGAGGTTAGGTCATAGTAACCTGGACAAAGATATTCTGAAGATCATCCTTCTCTGAGCATTAAGGGAAGATTCTCTGGAGCTTTTAAACATAGTAGGAAAAGGGGTATATCGAAAGAATATTTCAATACTATCTGTGAGTTGTGCATCTAGTGTTCGTGAGGGGTTGCGAGAAATAGACAAGGGATTCGGTCATCAAAAACTTCCAGTGGAGGGTCACAAAGGCAAAAATTGGGAATCTGCTGGATAACCTGAAGAATGATATCTTGAGTACACTATCTGCCCATATGGACACATTGCAAGCAAAGCAGAAGCAGATGGAATTGGAGAAGACCATGGCCATATTCTGCCCCCAATGCAGAAAGAAACATCGATTGAAGGAATGCCCATTGAACATAGTTGAAGCCTATGCAATTTGTGAATAGAGTCATGAAACCATCTCATGCCCTTCCTTGTCAGGATTGAAGGCAGTCTTTCAAGGAGCAAGCGAAGAGGGCGCATTGGATCAACTGTATTTCATTGGATCGAAGAAGCCATAGTAGCCACAGCAACTGAATATGAATCAAGGTATGTCTTAGGACCCATCTCAGTATTTCAGTAATTTGAATATTGGTCCCCAGTCTATACCTTTTTCACCAGCATGGCCCCAGTATTATCAATATCCATCTTGGCAACCATTGTTCCCTCAAACTAGTTCGAACCATTCATGGACCCAGAAATGGCATGGACCTTCTCCTCTTGGAAAATTCCCCCAACCTATGCCACGACAGCAACTTCAGTTGTCTTCCAATATTCCTCCTAGTAATCCACCCCTTCGACCTCAGCTTCCTATCCAACCCAATCCAAATCCTAACAATAAGGGAGTTCAGGTAGCTGACACTCTCAACCTTCCTTCATACAACATCTCCACCATATAATTTAATGGAATAAATTTACGATATGGGAGGGTAGTGAATGCTCCAACTTCACACATTATTATAGAACAAGTTGATGGTGAGGTCATGGAGCCTGAACCAAAAAAAATTGGGGATAAACAAAACCAAGACATTGAAAATCAAACAACTCCTCAACCTACTGTTAACCAGGGATGCCAAGTCAATCCACCCTATCCTGAAAGATTGGACTTGAGTAAACAGAGCGCTCAAACATAATTTGATTTTCTAGGGGAATTACAAAATTTGTTTGTTAAAATTCCCCTACTTCAAGCTATGAGGGATGTACCAATCTATGCGAAAACACTCAAATAATATTTCTCTAAAATCCTAGAAATAATTCAAGGGACCTACTTACCATCCATGTGATGGGAAAATTTTCTGACATCATGCTGGGAAAATTTATGCCTGTAAAATATGGGGACCCAGGGAATCCAATTATGACAGTACATATTAATGGGGTTGAAATCCCAAATGTACTGGTAGATTTGGGTGCTACCATAAATGTCATTACTTCTGAAACTATGCATGCATTGGGTACTTAGAAACCTTAAAGCTACTCCTACTGTCTTGGAATTGGAAAATAGATCTACAGTAAAACCAATAGGGAAGTTGGAAGACATTACGATTTCAATTGACTCATGGAACTATCCCTTGGATCTCTTAGTATTACAAACACAATCCCAAAAAGGTGGTCGTGCCTTAATTCTCAGAAGACCTTGGCTTGCAACTACAGCTATCTATATTGGGTATCGGTATGGAAATATGGTTATATCTAAGGGGACGATCACAAAGAACCTTACTCTCTACCCTCCTGCAGAACCAACCCCATAAGAGAAACCATCAATCAAACGAAAACTCTACCAATGGAAGGACCTGAATTTGAAAACGAAGAAATTAGATCGGTCCTTACCATTGGGCAGACCCTTCAATTCAAAACAGAATAGAGGATGATACTATTAACACTATTATTAATGATCCCTGTTATGTTTCTGATTCAAATCATCATATTCTGGAATCTGCCATGAGATGTGAAACATGGGAAAATGTTAAACCAGAAGATGAAATTGAGAATATGCCTATGACTTCGTCCCACGATAGTATTCCCATTGAAATTGAGCCAAGAAAAACATTGAACATCAATAAAAATATTTCAGAATCCCAGAAAAAATAGCTCCTAAAAGTTCTTTGAAACCATAAGGAAGCCTTCGCCTGGGATTACACAGACATGAAGGGGATTCCTGCTAATTTATGCACTCATCATATATACATCAAATAAGATTTCTGTCCTGTAAGACATCCTCAGAGAAGAATGAACCCTGCCTTAAAGAGCATTGTCAAATACGAGCTTCAGAAGTTACTGGATGTAGGATTCATTTACCCCATCTCGGACAGCCAATGGGTGTCTCCGCTAGTTATCGTTCCCAAGAAGAATGGTAAATGGCTAATTTGTGTGGACTATAGGGAATTGAACAAAGCAACTCAGAAAGACCATTTCCCTTTGTCGTCCATTGACCAAGTCCTGGATACCTTGGTTGGGAAGAAGTTTTTCTCCTTCCTGGACGGGTTTAGCGGGTATAATCAGATCCAGATAGCCCATGAGGACCAAGATAAAACCACCTTCACATTCCCCTCAGGAACATTTGCATATCGATTCCTGCCATCCAGTCTTTGTAATGCGCCTGCAACATTCCATAGGGAAATATTGGGGATTTTTTATGATCTAGTCAATGACAACGTTGATATTTATATGGATGACTTTACTCCATACGGGAATTAATTTGAAGAAGGATTGGAAAATTTAGAAAAAGTGCTCGAAATATGCAAGTAGAGGGAATAGTTCTAGGACACCTACTCTCAACTACTGGAATTTGAGTTAATCTAGCCAACGTAGAGGTAATTTTTCATTTTCTTGTACCTAATACACCCACACAGGTACATAGTTTTATTGGTTGTGCTGGCTATTATAGGTGTTTCATAGATTTTTTTTTTTTAAATTGCATCCCCACTTTTTCAACTCCTAACTAAAGATAAAGAATTTTTGTGGACAGATGATTGTGAAGCAGCTTTTAGAAAAATCAAAGAACTTGTTTGTGCAGCTCTGATCCTGTGAGGACCGGATTGGGCACTTCCACTTCACATCCATATAGATGCCTCTCAGATAGCAATTAGGGCAGTTCTCAGACAGCAGGAAGATAAGAAACCTATGCAGTTTACTATATTGTCAGCAATAATTTGACTCCTGCTGAACTAAACTACACGATAACTGAAAAGGAATTCATGGCTGTTATTTATTCCATCAACAAATTTCAACTCTATATTACTGGGTATCCTACTTTTTTACATAATGATCACGCAAAAATTACGTATTTGATGAATAAACCTATCACCTCTGGTCCCATTACAAGATGGTTGCTATTGGTTCAAGAATTAGATATTACAATAGTAGATAAACTAGGGAAGGATAATGCAGTTGTTGATTTTCTATCTAGATTTGATAATAATGACGAAGGCACACCCATAGAGGACAAATTTCCAGAAGAACGTATTTTTGCAATTTCCACTAATCCTCCATGGTACGCAGATATTTCTAACTCTCTTGTTATAGGAAAGGTACCTCATCATTTCTCATACAGGGAACAACGAAATATCATTCATCATAGTGCCCGATACCCCTGGATAGCAGTATATATATTTCATACATGGGTCGATCAACAAGTCTGTCGGTATGTATCTGAGGATGACATCTATGAAGTACTGAAGGCTACTCATGATGGTCCTTGCGGAGGCCATTTTGCAAATAAGAGGACATGACATAAGGTATTACAGATGGGATATGATTGGCCCTATATCTTCCAGGATGCTCAAGACTACATCCGTGGATGTGACAGTTTCCAACAGATGGGTCAACCTGGTCGATCAGATGAAATGCCACTACAGCCCCAGGTAGCCCTTGAACCTTTAGAAAAGTGGTCTATTGATTTTTTTGCCCCGTTCAACCCACCTTCACATCAGAAGTTCCACATTTTTGTTTGTACATACTATGTGACTAACTGGGTGGAAGCCAAGGTTGTTTTGAAAGAAACATAGCAGGTTGTTTCATATTTTCTATTTGAAGAGATTTTTTCTCATTATGGTGCTCCGAGAGAGAATGTTTCAGATGGAGGAGCACAATTCACATCACACATGATAGAGAGGCTTATGCAGAAATATGGAATAAAACATAAAGTCACATCTCCGTATCATCCCCAGGCGAATGGTTAGGTGGAAAGCATGAACAAGGTATTGGAAAATATATTAACAAATACTATAGCAAGACATCATTGGGATTGGGCTAAAAAACTTCCTGAAGCTCTCTGGGCATACAAAACAACATGGTAGAACACAACAGGGTTTTCACCATTTGAGTTGGTCTATGGGACATCCCGCTTGTTTCCAATAGAATTTGAAATTAGTACACTCAGAACAACTCTTGAGGTAGGAATGGATCTGTCAGATGCCTAGAAACACTGACTGGAATAGCTAAATAAATTAGATGAAATCCATTCGATGGTTGTCTAGAAGACTGTTGTGATTCAGCAACAGAGAACAAAATGGCACGATAAATTTGTTAAAAATAAGGTGTTTCACAGAGAAAACTGGGCATTACTCTATGATTCCCATTTTAAGGATTTCAAGGGAAATATTTTCTCTTGTTGGATGGGACCTTATGAAGTGGACACAATATTTGATAATGGAATAGTCAGACTTGTCACAATTGATGATACACATGCTTCTTTCATAGTAAATGGACATCGTCTGAGACTGTATCATCGCCCAGCTTCTAAGGATGCCTTCATTAAACATCTCTCTGAAAAATATGGTCTGAAGGTTGTTAGCGCAGAGAATTCCTCCTCGTCATCCTTGAATTAAAAAAAAAACATTAAAAAAAACTACATATATAGTAATATGAATAAAATCATGTTACTACTCATTTGTTTTTTCTTTTGCAGTAACTACTACTGGTGTGCAATTTTTTGGAGATGAAAATTTTTCTAAGTGTTGGATGTTGTTAATCCTTCGATGCTATTACTTCTTCGATGTTCTTACTTCAAAAAATTTCTAAGTATTGGTTGTTGTTACTCTGGAAATTTTTTCTAAGTACCCAGTGTTGTTACTCCTATGATGTTTTTTCCCTAGAAATATTTTCTAAGTGTTGGATGTTGTTACTCCTCCGATGTTGTTACTTCGGAAACATTTTCTAAGTGTTGGATGTTGTTGCTCCTCCGCTGCTATTACTCCAAAAAAAATAAATAAATAAATAAAAATAAAAATAAAAAATCTAAGTGTTAAGTGTTGTTACTCTGAAATTTTTTCTAACTGTCTGGTGTTGTTACTCCGTCGATGCTATTACTCCATCAGTGTTGTAACTCCCTCATTGTTGTTACTCTGCCAGGCTGTTACTTCACTGAGGTAACTCACCAGGTACATCCCCATCAAATTTTACGGATTTGATTGAATATTCAATTGAAAAGACATTTAACGTGCCCGTGGATAGTGATTTATTAGTTGGGGGGTGTTATCATAACCGAATAACGGCATAATCAAATCATAATAATTATTTTCCAACGTCATCATTAGAACCCGTGCCGATAGTACATCCCACGATTTTCACCATTATTTCGCATAATTATTGAAATGCATAGGGACTCCAAGAAAGTACATTCTGACAAGCTAATCAGTCCTTTCTAAATCTTGTGAAATAATTTCCATTACCATTTATCATTATTACCATAATCTATTTTGATTTTCCTCGTTTTTTGAAATACTTTCCATTTTTATCTTTACCATTACCCCATTCCATTTTCTACCATGTTATCACTGCAAGGGATTAACTGTCGATACTCCCTCCCAACGGTCCTCTACTATTCTGAAGTGCTGCTACAGAGCATCTGTGGGATAGGTGGATTGGCCATGAGACATGAACCTGAAAATAGAGCACTGGTCCGCAGTAATGTAGTTGCATAGAAATTTTTTATAGACGCAGGTTGGGATGTATATTTCGACAGATTGCGAGGATTTGATGAGACAGTTACAACAAAATTTGTTGCAAATATGGACAGGAATCATTCCAGAGTGTGGGGCTTAGAAATTACTGTCACAGAGGAGATCATTTCAGCGATCAGTGGACTACCACGGCGAAGGCAGAAATGGTTTTCACGAAAAACACCCTTGCCAGAATTTCCAGAGTTTTTTTTGCAAGATGGAGAGAGGGTGGTTCTGAAAGGTAGAGGATACGATCAGAAATCTCTGCCACATGCATGGGTAGAGGTGGCATAATTTTTTATGAGATATATAACTTGCGAGGAGAAATTTACCACCCTGGTTGAATATCATTTTAAGCTCCTAGCTCACCTCCGATATCGGCAGGCACAAGTTCACTCCCTAGACATGCCTTTCTTTCATTTGAAAAATTTCTAGCTTATGGAACAATCTCCCCGATGCTCGCGGCATGTATTGGAGGTTCTTACAAATCATGGGCTCATTCGTCTACTTGTAATGCATGCATTGTCTCAATTTCATGTTCCCTGGGCACAATTTCTTGAGCTAACAGAGGAAGTAGTGGAAGTTGTGATAGTTGCGAGAGAGGAAGATGAGCCAGAAGAAATGGAGGAAGAAGAGTTAGCATCTCCTAATGGATCATCTGAGGAAGATGAGCCAGAATAAATGGAAGAAGAAGAACTAGCATCTCCTGTTGGTTCAATAGAAGAAGATGACGCAGAGGAAATGGAGGAAGAATAACCAACATCCCCCGGTGGTTCAACAGAATAAGAGGAACCAAAGGAAATGGAGGAAGAAGAAGCGATATTCGATGCTGCTACACAAGAACCAACATCTCTTTTTGGTCCAGTAGAGGAAGAGGAACCAGAAGAAATGGATGAAGAAGAAGCCATTGTTGATGTTGTGACACAAGAACCAGCATCTCCTGTTGGCCTAATAGAGAAAGAGGAAGCAGAAAGAATGGACGTAGAAGAGGCTTCAACTGATGTTGTTACACAAGAAACAACATCACATGTTGGCACGACAGAAGAAGAAACAATGAATATAGAAGTTCATACAGTCGAGGTTGTTACACAAGAGCTAGCCTTGCCTGTGGGACCAAAAGATGTGGGAATTATGGAAACAAAGGATAGATATGATGTTGTTCCTTAGGAATCAACATCCACTGTTGAGGCACAAGGAGAATCAATGCTAGTTGGAGGGCTAGAAAGTGATGCTATTACACAAGAACCAACACCACTTGTCCAAGAAAATTTGGATTTTGAAGCAGGTAGTGGTGCTACACAAGAACCACCACTAATTCAAATGAGTTAGGATATTATGGAAAAGATAAGTCTTGTAGTCGACATTGTTCCACAAGAACCAGTGTCGACTGCAGGACAAAAAGGTGATGAAGAAGAAGACTTGGTATAAACATAGAATAAATATGGTGAAGAGAAAGAGCTTGAGGTAGCAGACATGACTAGAATAGACATAGAGGAGAATTCCCCTCATTCTCTGTTTCTTGTCACTCTACCTAGAGGTGAAAATAAGTTTTTCTCTCCTCGGTGCCTTGTAGAAGAAGTCGTTGAAGTTTGCAACAAGAAACGCTGAAATTGGCATTAGGAAACAACATCCATGATCCTAGTGAAAATTAAGCACCTACACTAGGGTGGGGCCCACACAGGCTATTTTTAGGTGTATGTCTATTTTTATTATCCATTAATTTAGATGGACAATAAACTGTAATATATTCTCAATTTGGACTTGAGAATAGTTAAGTGGAAAATCAGTCATCTAAGTGAATTTCAAGTTAGAGGTTGGTTGGTGGGGCATGCAGAGTAATTCTAGTTGTAACAGAGTTGGAAGTGTAGTGGTGCATTAGTTAATGCAAGTTGTAAATCAGTTTAACTCATTTAAGTGAGTTAAAGTCAGTTGTGCTAGTTGTAACTGCAGATACACTAGTGAGAGATCAAGTGAATTAAATATTAATTAATTCACATATAGTGATCTCACATGCAACAGATGTTTTTACTATTATTAACTGCATGCATGTTAGATCCAGTGGAGATCCAGTTGAGTTCTAGGTGAAATAAAAGATAACTATCATTTGTGACATTATCCGCTTGCACACATGCAATCACACACACATTGGATGAGCCCATGATATTTACGTAGTCAAGGCAAGCAAGTTATCCATCATTCAGGGTTCTTTACCATCAGGGATTGCGCAGTGGAGGCAGGCTGTCTGGAGATAGTAAATTGGCTAAGGGATTTGCCAAATTTTTGTATGACAGTGTGAGAAAATTAGTTGATGTACTGAGGGCTCTTGTGAGAATATTTTTGTATGTAATTGTTTCATGATCCATGGTATAATATACAATAGAAGATAGTGGAGATTTTAGCTATAAGATTTCCCGGGAAATTATCTCTGTTGTGTGTGATTGATCTTTATTCATGCTTATGTAATTTCTGATTGTTTTTTTAATTCCGCAAAAGATTTGTAGAATCAATTCAATATTTAACTTTAGTACATTTTTAGGTCAGGGTAAGCCAAGATATATATGCATGTTCCATAATTTCTACATAAGCAGTTGTCCCTTCGGTCTTAGAATTTTTCGGGACAAGTTCTGACAAAGTTGATGGTACAACCATTTGTGAGCCAACGCAAGCTAATTCACATCTAGAGCGGCCCTAAGAGTTCAATGTGGAAACACAAGAACCCATGTTGACAAAAGGACAGATGATGGATGATGCCAATCCATCTGTGGAGATTACCCAGACAAGCTGATCTGCAGGGGTCAAATCAATGCCCGACCCTTTAGAAGAAAGCCTTGTAGCAGAACAAGAACAAAGGATGGATGTCGAAGGCGTCGCCCAAGTGACTGTAGAAATTCCTGAACCAGGAAAGGAAAATGAAGGGGCTGATCTCGAGGAGAGGGGAAAATTTAGGGAGGATTTGTTGAAAAAGGAGCCAGTCGACATTTTTGTTGATAGCAACCCACTAGTCCCTGAACCAGCTGCGGTGCCAGTAGAAGAGGTTTTTTTTAAGAAATAATTTGTAGAGTAGTGCATGAGAAGGAGACCACCTCTCAAGGAGAGATATCAGCTTCAATTCAAGGAAACTATGCAATTGAAAATGGAAATTCGTCGGCTAAGGAAGTGGGTATCGCGATTAAAGAAGAAGGTGAGGAAACACAAAGGGGAAGTTGTGAAGCCAAGGGTCGAGGTTACCTGTGCTACTGCATAGACTGACCTTATAGAATATATGTTCGAAGCTTGGGAATTTCTCCTATCTGCTGAAATCTAGAAATGGCAAGTTGTCGTGGCGTGTCTCCAGCAAGGGACGATCACATAGAAAGAGCACAGAGAGGAGATGAAGAGGGTCCACAAGAAAGCAACCCATACCATTACTGGGTATATAGATCAGCTAGATAGAGTAAAGCAAAAGAAAAAGAAAAATATTGAAAGATTAGAGGAGCAGGTGTTGATGTTGAAAGATGATAAGGAGGAAATGTTTACCTTGACACAGCAGGTAATGGCCCGTCGACCTCCTGCTCATAGTTATGCCTTGTTTCTCCATGAAAAATTTCTTTTCTTTTCCCTGGAGAGAATTCATAGTGAGATTAGTCATGAAATCAAAGATCCAATAGAATTTCTTCGTATCCTGAGGATTCATGATGTTGTGAATCATCATTTAATGTGTGAATTATACATGCATTACTATTTCTTGAGTGATGCCCAGACCTTCAACCCAGTCCCATTTGTAGGAGTCAGCCATTTGAGAGATTTTACCTCCTACACCATTAATCAAGTTAAGTGGAAAAAGTATTTTGAGACATTTGAAGAGAACCAAGATACAAGGCCACTTATGATAAGAAGAGAGAATGGAAAGTTTGTGAACATCTACAACAAGCATGCCACCTTTTATTATATTGAGGGACATAAGGAAAAAATGTTGTCCACACAAAAATGGTGTACTATTCTCTGTACCAAACAGAGGTTACTTTCACAGATGATTCTTGTGACGGTTGTCAAAGGAGATGGATGTTGTCATCATCAGCCGTAAGAAACCGAGAGCCTTTTGGGGCACCTAAATTTGCATGAGCATTAGAAAGATTGCCACAATACATTGTATGTATCCATACTTGTGGGGTCCAGTGGATGGGACTGATGTTTCAATTCCCCATTGTTTAGCTACCAGCAGAACAATATAATCCGGCATACAACATGGGCAATGTTTGGTGGAAGGACATTCTCCTCACAGATGGATATAAACCCCCGGGGATAGAGATGGTGGATAAATATGACCTCCCTCAGCTTCATGCCGACCACATTCATTCCAACCTAGACCTACGAAAGTGACAAACTACATGAGGACATGCAGAAATAACATTTGGTGGGAGATGTTGGGAGCCAAACCTGTACATCTTTTCCTTCTATTTTTATCCACTTTCTTTACCCATTTGCATCATTAAAATTCAAGTCTTGTTCTAAAGTTCACATGTAAACCCCTCTATATTTCTTCTTCAAATATTTAGTCAATGAAGTAAAGTCACAAGGATTATTACCTAAATATATTTACTAATTTTACTATTTTCGCAGATTCGGTGGTCAGATGACCATACCCACAATTCCAGGGATAGCTCCGAGTTGGCAGCACTGCAACAACACAATGACTCCAGATCCTTTCTTTTCCTTCTTTACCATTTAGTTTTTCGATTATAATGTATAACTGTAGGCACTAGTTGTCGGGATTTTAGGAACAGTCATTGTAAACATTTGTATAAGAAGGGCTCTGAAGCTGTGAGTTGGGGGTTGGCGATGTAAGGAATTGAGTTTTGTAACAGAACATTATTATCAAGTTAATGAAAGTTATATTCCTGTTAATTTTGTAAGTTTGTGAGTATACTTCAACCCTGATCAGAGAGTTAGGCCCACTCTCCTGATCAGGTGTTGCGTGATTTATGTTTGTGTGTTGTTAATTCTATTAATGGTTTTGTACATTTTGTAGTTGTTGTGACAGTAGACGTAATTGCTGATAATATTATTTCTGTGAATGCATTGAAAGCTTTACGATTTATTATTTTTATTTCTTTATTGTTGTTACAGTGGTTGTTGCTTTGCTTAATTTATCGAATCCACGATTGATATTGAATTGTGTTATTGTCATCTACATATATTTTGCGCATTAGCCTTGCAATAAAAAATACACCTGGATTGATAATTAATGTGGGAAAGGGTTTGAATAATCATTCACACTTGGACACCAACAACAATATCTAAGATGTTTCACACAATGGCATGATGAACTTGGTGGGGTCTGTGTTAATGTTGTAGAAGATGACTTGGTAATCCTAGCCATTCTAGGCCTTCCTAAGAGCTAGTATAACTATCAAGATTTGATGAATGGGAGGGATAAATTACCAAATTAGGAACACTTATGGTCAGATTTTGTACCAAAGGAAATAAGGCGGAATACCAGAGATGGGACTTCATCCAAGGGCGAGGAGGAAGAAAACTTTGGATTGGTTGGAAAGGGAAAGAAGGGGAAAGGGAATACTTGACAGGGTGTAGATATTTTTTCAGTGACCTGGAAAAGAAATACTTGCAGATCCACATCGATATGGGGGACGATGGAAGGTACAACATGAACAAGATTGGTACAATCACCTTTCAAAGGGAGTCAGGATACCCAATTGGACTCAAGGATGTCATGGTCGTTCCAAGCCTAAATAAAAATTTCGTCTCTATTACATTTTTGGAAGACCATGGTTATGATGTAATCCTCAGAAAAGGAAAGGCATTTCTGAAACAATAGCCACGGGACATGTTAAGAAGATCAGGGTTTGCGTGAATAACTTGTATAAGCTAGATGTGAGAATATTGTGTTGCAATAAGCTCTTAGGCGGCGAAGGTAAAGAGTCACGATGTTAGTGAAATTTGGCACATAAGACTTGGCCATTTTCATCATGGCATCCTGAATATTATGTAGTAGATAGCCATAGGCATCCCAAAAGGAGAACTTGAGAAACATTATGTATACAAAGGGTGTACCTTGGGGAAGTACACAAAATACACTTTCTATGATCAGGTCAACAAGCACATGCAATACTTGAAAGGATACACTTTGATATTTGTGGACATTCCTTGACATCCTCCACTACCAGACACAAATATTTTTTCATTTTATTGATGACGTCTCACGGAAGTTGGATCTTCTTCATGCCAAATAAGGAAGAGACATTCTCCAAGTTCATAGAATTCAAGGCAATTATTGAGAAAGAAACTGAAAAGAAGGTGAAGGCTCTCAGGAGTGACAATGAAGGTGAGTATGTGTCGAATGAATTTAAAAAAAATTGTGTAGAAGAAGGAATTCGACGAGAGTTTATAGCACCCCACAAACCACAACAAAATGGGGTGGCTGAGAGAAGGAGCCATAGCATTTTTGGAGCGGCAAGGGAGATGTTGCATGACCAAGGCCTACCACTGCATTTATGGGCATAGGAATGAAATACAATTGTCTATTTGTAGAACATAAGTCCTCATTGGATTTTAGGCATGATTACACTGGAGGAGGATTTCTCGGGGAGAAAGTCGGATGTCTCGCACTTTAGTATTTTGGGAGCCTTTTTTTACAAAAATGTCTCCAAATAATTAAGGAAGAAGCTTGTTTTTACAGCAAAATTGGGGGTATTTTTTGGTTACATAGAAACTCCTCACAACTATTGTGTGTACTTACCATCCCTCATAATGAAAATTTTGAAAAGGGATGTAAATTCTAATGAGGAGAAAGTGGCATGGTGTTCTCTTGAGAGGGAGATTCAGATCCCACTAGAGGAGGAGATTTTAGCTCTAAAAGGGGAGCCTTAGGAAGTTGTGGAGTAGCCACAAATTGAATAGCAGAGAGTGGAGAAAACCACTCAAGTAGAACCATCTAGAGAAGGCAGGAAAAGAATGAGGGAAACAGAGAGACTTTCTCAAGATGTGAGGGAGAATGTGGGAGCTCCTTGAAATTTGCATAGGTAGAGAAGGTCACCTGATTGGTGCATTGGATACATGGATTTTATGACTAAGCTTGTAGAGACTAATCCATCCTCTTTCAAGGAATCACTAGAGAAACCTATATGGGTTTCTTCAATGGTGGAGGAATACGAATCCATTGTAACGAATAGTGTTTGGGAATTAGTCCCAAGACTAGCAGATATATCAATTGTGGGTTCAATATGTATCTTCAAGGTAAATCAGGAAATAAATGGAAGCATAGAGAAGCGTAAGGCCAAGTTTGTGGCAAAAGGGTACTCTCATGTTGAGGGAATTGACTATGAGGAGACCTTTTCTCCTTTAGCAAGGTACCCATCTGATTGATAAATTCTTTCTTTGGTTGCACAGATGGGGTGGAAGATTCACCCTATGGATGTAAAAAAAAATTATATATTAATGGGGTTATTGAGGAGGAGGTGTACATCGAGCAAATAGAAGGATTTGAAACAATTGATCAGTAGTCTCATATGTGTAGCCTCAAGCGAGCGTTGTATGGTCTCAAACAAGCACCCCGTGCTTGGTACACCAGGATCAATAGCTATCTCACCGGTTTTGGATCCACAAAAAGTGAAGTGGATGCAAACCTATATCATATCCTAGTATAAGGTAAATTCCTCATTATTTTCTTATATGTTGATGATTGTATTTTAAATAGTGATGAACAACTGATCGGATCTTGCAAGGAGCAGCTTGTAAGAGAATTTTAAATAAAGGACATGGGTCTCATGCATTACTTCCTCGGATTGGAGGTATGGCAAGATGATGGGAAACTATTTGTATCTCAAGGAAAGTATGAAAATGAGATACTTCAAAGTTTCCACATGGATAGTTTCAAAACCATGGAGACACCTCTAGCGACTAAATGAGGGAAGGAGTATACCACTTCAAGTGAAGAAGTGGATGCTACCATTTATCGACAGCTAGTGGGTTCACTGATGTACCTTATCAACACACAACCAGATATGTACTATGTAGTCAACTATTTGAGCCAAGGTATGGTTAGGCCAACCAAATTATTTTGGAAGGCAACTAAGCATGTTCTACGGTACATCAGAGGAACTACACAGTTTGGAATATGGTACAAATGGAAAAAGGGAGTGAAATTGTGTGTTTTCACAGATGCGGATTAGGTATGGAGTACATTGGATCAAAAGGGTACATCAGGTGTAATTTCCAGTGTTGGGTCCCTAGTTTTTTCCTGTTACAGTAGGAAGCAAAGATATGTGGCACTCAACTCGACAAAAGAAAAATACATGGCTACAAGTCAAGAAACATGTGAGGCGATTTGGATGAGCAAGATAATTGTGGGACTGTTTGGTTAGATGATGGATCCAACTTTTTTCTACTTTGATAATTAGATTTGCATCAATATTTCTGAGAGTACATTTTTTCATGATCCATCCAAGAATATAGATATCTAGTATCACCATTTACAGGACTGTGTGCAAAGGCACATAATGTTGCTACAATACATTCCATCAAAGGAAAAAGAAGTTGACATTTTGATAAATGCCTTGTCAAGAGGGAAGTTGAAGTTCCATAGGTGCAGGATAGGGGTGGTTGATAATCCCTTTCTTGACGAGAGGGAGTCTTGAAAAATGCAACAATAAATTCTCAATTTGATTTTTCCTTGATTAAATTGAGAAAATTGGAATTTCCACAGCAGCAGACAACTTGGATGTAGTTAACTGAGGCGACATGGCTCTTTTCACTCAGTCAACTCAGTAAATTTGAGTTTTAGGAGTCATAATTCAATTAAGCATGTGTAATTGCTAATTTGTAGCAATTAAGAATCTCAGTGTTTTTTTAGTTAAACTAGTTCAAATTGTTGGAGGAACTAGTGGAAAGTTAGTTGTGCAGTAGGACTTCAGTCAAACTCAGCAATCGTCTAATTAACTAACCAATCAGCCCAAAATAGCTAGTGCATACAGATAATTTGAGTTACCCAGTTGAGGTGGAGATTCCAAGGTAGTGTAACATTAGTTGTAGATTATTTCAATGTGTACAAGTGTTGCATGCAACCTGATGATCAACCTAAGGAATTACACAATCCATTTTGGAGAAACTCATAAATAATAGGGGCCTAATTTCTCAAGGAATTGTGTAAGGAAATAGGGGCTCAAGAAGAGGTGTAAATTGACTAAGTCTGGTTCATTAATTATTAGTGCGCAGAGAGATAGGTTATTCACTTGCAGGTTGTGCTCAGTTGAGCAAAGCAATTATGGTTATCATGCATAGTAGGTCATACATGCATCATGGTGGTCATTATTGCGGTCTGTGTAATCATGATGATATTGGTGTGCTATGAGGTTGAGATGTTGATATGTTGGTTTCATTGTGTATATATATTATTGTAATATGGAATTAATTGTGTAGACAAGATATCCTCCCCTGAGAAACACTAAGGTATGATTTTGATTATGTCTATATTTGGTTTATCTAACATGACATGTTCGTAGGAAGAAGAAGATTAGATATTATGAGAAAATTGGTGGATTACAGTTCATGTGAATCTCCTTATAGATCAGTTGAGAACCAAGGAGATGAGTATTCTCCTGATATAGCGAATACACTGAGAAGTCTGAATGCATAAATCAAATTTCACAAGGTGGATAATGACAGGATAAATGAGCCATAGGAAATACTCTCCATAGCTCAAGAAAACCAAGCATAGGTTAATTTAGTGATCTTTCAAAGATTATCAGTCACAAAGAGAGGGAAAACCCAAAATCATTCATGGATAGGAGTAAATGACTAATGGGGCATATGGTAGCAGGTCTCAATCGGGACACAAGTTGGATAGGTATGACACATTCAAAGGTGTCAAATGGTTGGATACACTTGACAGAAGAGGTAGTGCTTATGGGTTCCATTCTAGTTCTATTTCAGAGAGAGATCATCATTGCCATTACCACTAACATCCTTATAAGAGGAGTGATAAGAAGTAATTTCCATATGAGTTCAAGAAATCCAAGCCTCCTACATTTCATGGAGAGATAAAGAAACCAGAAGATGCATAAGCATGGCTACTTGGGGTGAATAATTTCTTCAAATTTCATGATTGTATAGAGAATAGTAAAGTTGTGGTAGATATTTTCAGTCTCAAGGGAAAAGGAGATATCTGGTAGGAATATGTGAAGCATGTTAGAGGCATTAAGAAAAGGAGTTGATTTGGCATGATTTTAGAAGACTCTTCAGAAAGAAGTACTTTCCCGAGATATATTATGATGGAAGGGCTAATGAGTTTTATGAGCTTAAGATATTTTATATGTCAGATGAAGAGTACATGACCAATTTCCTAGAGTTTTTTATATATGTTACTTATCTTAAGAATGAGAATACCAAGGTCCAAATATTCATCAATGGATTTCCATTAAAATTCAAGGATCAGATTGAGTATGATGAGCCTCGGTCATTGGAGGAATTCATCGGAAATTTGAATCATTGTTATGAGTAGTCTAAGCACAAGTCTGAGCCTAAGTGGGATTGGAAAGGTAATGATAATACTAAAGTAAAGTGGGTTAATAAGTGTGGAAGACCTCAGGATGCAGTTGATAAGGATATTGTAGCACCTTATAAGAAGTTCAACGTAGTTGACAGAGGACACATATTTCAGCCTAAGGAGCAGAACAAAGGCGATTGCAAGAAGATTTTACAGTGATCAAATTTTTGTGGAGAGCATCATAAGAGATATTTTCTAATGCATTAGGGTGGTAGGAATCATATTTATAGTGCTTAGGAGGCACAAATAGTTGGAGACGTTGGGCAGAGTATTCCTCAGAATTATTGTAACCACCTCCTTCCATATTTACCCAAGATAACCAGTCCACCGGGGAAAAAATGTGACGAAGAGTTACTATGATATGAGTCAACTTTCCAAGTATAGTTAAGGAAGTGGAACCAACATGACAAGACCAATATGACCTTTCACATATGCTACAAAGCATTCATGAGCCAACCAACCCTTCCAGGTGATCAACCCCTGAAACAACTTACTATTCTGTTGAAATAGAACCCCAATTACATTGATAACAAGGTATGCATGTTACTGAGAACCTCTAGTAACTCTCACAAAATGGAATGCAACTGTAGACTTTTTCAGGCAGTTATGAGCCAGCGATCCTAGATTCTGAGCCACTTTTTTAAGGCTAGGTCTCAGGCCTCTACCCTGAACTTCATGAAACTTCTAGAAATAAATAATAACAATGGAATAATGTTACTAATGCAAAAAATTGATCAAGGACTTGATCGGACCCCTACTAGCCATGACAAGAATTTCATCAAACATATCACAAATATGTAATATATAGGCCATAAAAACGTATTTGAGCATAGTGGTCTCATAATTATATGAGATTCGTAAAGAAGAATTAATTCCTTATCGCAATGGTTGCATTATAATCTATTAGTTCATATATTCATTGTTCACTCATTTTCTAATCAAAACATGATGAGATCCATTCATCTTGTTTTTCATAAAACATTCTCATAACCAGCATATAACCAACATAAATAGCAAGGATATAACAAAACATAGAAACAACATATGAACAAGTACATTTACCAATCAAATACAAGAGGGAAAGAGATCTTATTAACATATGAAACATGTAGCCAGGTCTAGGACTTCCATGTACCACCCGACCATAGATTGGGTTGAACCAAATATTTCTTTCATCTCCATTCACCCCTATGCCATATTCTAAGCATGAATGTGGGATATCATGGAATAAACCAAACAAAACCAAATGTGGGCTTCTAGAGGCCAAACCACCTCAACACTAAACTAGTGATAAAACCTTACAATCAAACATCACTAAACATCACTAGATCATTCTCTACCCAAGTTGTCCAGGCCTCGATAGAATTTTTTCTAACCAAGGCTTCCAGGACTAGTAACTCAACCCACAGCTGCAGTTGGGCTTCCAGAGCGTTTGTCCAACCAGGGCTTCCAAGACTAGTAACTCAACCCACCAAGGGCTTCCAGAGCATTTGTATAACCAAGGCTTCCAGGATTAGTAACTCAACCCAAGTTGTTACAAGGCTTCCAGAGCATTTGTCCAACCAAGGCTTCCATGAACTAATAACTCAACCCACATTCAAAGGAATGAGCACCAACTAGAAAACAAACGTAAACCCACAACACCATGGCTATCCAAAAAATGGAAAGGCTAGTAAAAACCACTACTAACCCAGGAAATACTCCATGCAAATGATAGATCATATCCAAGAATCCACATGCATGTGTCATGCATGCCAAAAATAGCAAGTAAATAATACATTCAACTCGGTACCTGCAAGCAAAACCTGCTCCAGTTGTTAATGCTAGTGTCCTCTTGCACTTTCCTGCTCTTACTTTGTCTTCTTTCTCCAAATCCCAAGTACGCAACACTCCTCCAAGAGTTCTCCAAGAAAACTCTAAGTTTCCAAGAGTATAAGAGAGAGAGAATAGAATGAGAGCTCTAAAACTAAACTGAAAAAAGTCTATGAATTGATCCTCATAAGCCTTTTATTAATGAGACCTTTATTTTCTTCAATTTTCCTTCATTTTCCTCTTCACATGCAACTTGTGACCTTTCACCTTCATTTTCTCCTATTTTCCTTTATTTTCATAAATAAAATGTGAGTAAATGCCACTTTTCCTTTCGAAAGCCTTTGCCATTGCATTTTCCAATTCCCTTAGCTATAATAAACCAACTGAACACCCACGCTAGGATTTGTTTCCCAACATTCAGCTTGGAATACATGTCCCATGATCTTGGTCTTATATTTTGTTTACATGGAAATTAACTAGGGTTGTTACAGAACCCTCCCCCTTGGGGGAACACTGTCCTCAATTCTCAATGACATCTATAGCAAACAAACCACTGAAAACCAAAAAATACTTCCCATGGCTCTTTATAAAACAACTTGTTGCAACATTTACAATGAAATCCTGCTAAAAACATGATAATCATATCATTTGTTGGAGCTTTATAACACAACTCATCATGTTATTTACAATAACAACCACATAATTATGCACATTTTATTCAACCAAAAAATAAGCATATGATCTATGGAGCTTTAAAATACAACATAATATAATATTTAAAATAACATATGCATATACATATGCACATTTTCTCAACCAGAAAATAAAAGGATACAATGCCTGCATCCGCAACAAAGGAATTTAGAGGCTCACACCTCCACCCTCAAAATTAGTACCAGGATTCACCTCCTTCCTAGGAAGTCTAAAATCCACTTCTAAGGTCAAAACTACACCCAATGTCCATCGCTACACTCTTGCACCACTTTTCCTCTCAATGAACAATTATTGACTCACTGTTTTAGGGCACACTCCCAATGTGCATCTGATTCTATTTGGAAATGTTAATGACAAAAAAAAAATCCATCCCCAACCTTCCATTCTCTTCTACACAGTCCCTCAATAAATACAGTCACCCCCGTCTATGTAGTCACACACCTTCCAAGTTCCACGGGTATCTCCTTCTCTGCTACACAGTCCCTTGGGCAACCCCTCCCTTGGAAAGGCTTCCTTGCTTCAGAAGGTACTTAAACCAAGGCATACATCTGCCTCAAACCATCACACTAGTCATAACATGCTCATGGAAATCAATGGACACTATTGGGTACCAATGTCCCACAATGGCCCTGCTCCTGAGATTCTTTACCAGCATATTGTTGATTGTTTCAATTCCTTTGTCGTTGCTTCTAATTATTGCAGTCAAATCCAACCACCAAACTAGCAATTTTCATACTATCCTACACCAAGCACATAACTTCAATTAGATTCAAAATAAATTGAAATAAATTCACATCATACCTCATCAGTGGCTCATCCATAAGGTTCACTTGCAATCCTCTTTACTTCCTGTCACAAAAAGTCAAACTAGTTATTTGATCAAATCATCATGAATAAACATATCACATTCGGTTAGCTCAAAACACAGCCTTCATAATAAAATTCATAGATCACATGAATAATTAATACTGAAATAAAATACTTATACTTATCCTTCAATTGATCCTTAGCTTCTACCTTTATCCTTTCCGTACACACATCCGATAAGATGCCACACCCAAAAAGTACCCAGTTCCTTCGCTTCAACCACGTACACATACACATAGTGTACATCACACACATAGACCTACACATGATGTACAACACAACACATACACCTGCACCCGGTGTACGACATAACACAATACATACACCTACATCTGGTGTACAAAAAAACATAATACATACACCTACATCTGGTGTACAACACAAAAAATACATACGCCTACATCTGGTGTACAACACGACACATATACATACACAGAGTGAAACATAACGACTACACATGTCATGATACCACGAGTAGGAAAGGTACATATGCAGTACTATAATTACACAAAACAACATGTACGACATACACACAATACCACATGTATAACAGTACCACGTGTACAAAATGTACACAGTACCACCTGTACACAACACCATTTGCATAATGTGTACACAACACCATTTGCATAACGTGTACACGGCACCACATGTACACAACACCACTTACAGAACGTGTACATAGCACCACATGTACACAACACCACTTGAACAACGTGTACACGAAACCACATGTACATAGAACCACATGCACGATGTGTGCACAACACCACATGCATGACATGTACACAACAACACCAGCACACAACACCCCATGTACAACATGTATACGAAATCACATGCACGCAACACCAGATGTACAATCATACACACAACACCACATGTATGTAGCACCATAAGTACAACATGCACACCACGTCATATGTACACAACACTGCATGTGCAACATGCACAAAGCACCA